>JADLZN010002827.1:0-309490 GCA_018155175.1 Sinocyclocheilus anophthalmus
AGAGTAGGGGGAAAATAAAAAAAAAAAGGGGGGTGTGCAACATTTAAAGTGAAATAACCATGGGTGGGGGGGGAGAAAATCGATTGGTGGAGATTTTGCGTGGGGAGTTAATTGGTGCTTAGAACCTAAAGTAAATTCGCGCACAGGAGGGGGGAAGAAAGAAAGAGGAGAGGGGAAGAAAAGAGACGAGAATAGTGAGGAAAATGTCAAGTATCGTTAACTCAAGTGGTACGGAGAGATAAAATACAGTGGGGGGATGGTAGCATGAAAGATCGGGAAGGGAGTTGAGTGGTGTGATCAAGTGGGAGAAACAGGCAGTGTGTTGTATTCGAAGGAGGGCAAGCAGGCACGGTCGTCGTGCACAGTGTGCAAACATCCTGGTATAGTACAAAATGCCAAAAGGAATGAGAAAAAGGGTAAAGTGGATGGTTGGTGGTCGAAGTAGGCCGGTTTGTGGGAACACGTACAAGATATCAAAGGATGCAGATGGTGTTAGTGCATGGTTCAGTATTTAAAATAAAAGAGAGAGAAAGGGAGGATGGCAGGAGGGTTGAGAGACAGCGCAGAAGGACAGGGGGAACGAGTACACTGGGATCAGTACAGATCAAGCGAGGGATCAGGCTGAGAGGGAAGTGCTGGGGGGGTGAGTTACGTGAAATAGGGAACAATTGCTGTGCAAACATTTCGATAAGGTGTTTTTTGGGATGTTGTTTTGAGTCAATCTAAAAGTCAAGGGAATCAGGATAGAAATAAGGAAATGCTGTGAGAACATAGAGGGCACTTGGGCGGGGGGGAACAGGGGGTGAAGGTGGAGATCTGAGGGGAAGGAGAAATCTGTTCTCATGAAATTCAAGACAGGCAATCTGTTTGTGCAAAATGTAGACTTGTGATAAAGTAGTGTGTGGGAAGGGAGGTTGCGCCACGGCTGGGGTATGAAATAACCTATTGTTAATTTTGCTGTGTGTGGGTGTCGAAGTCGGCTGTGTTCTTGCCAATGGGGCTGTCCGTGGGCGCTATTGGAATCGTGTGGGGGGTAGGGGAGGTCTCGGTGAAAAAAACTCGCGTATGATCGCGGGAAGTGTGGGCTTGGTGGGGGGAGGTGGAAAATCGAAAAAGGGGTGGTGGTTGGGGGATCTGAGGAAGTGGTAATGGCGGGAATGTGTGAGGATGTATGGTCGGTCATAGTTCTTTTGCTTTTGGCGGTGATGACTAGAAAAGCAGTACGTTGGAAAGCTGTGGGGATTCGCATACTAACGGAGGGATTGAATGAAGTAGTTGCAATACAGGCGCAGTGAATCAGGTGTGGCACGTAGGCAGCAAAGTAACAGGACACGTTGGGCAGGGAGTAATGACAGCCGAAGAAAATAAAGAGCAGCCTCGAGTATGGTGATCTTAAAGCTGTTGACTTGTAGTGCTGGAAAGAAAAAGGAGAAGAAAAAAAATACGGAAGAGCAAGGAGAGAAGGAAAAGGGTGCACAAAAAAAAAGGGGCGGAGGTCGGGGGGGTGAAAATAAAAAGGATCACAATGATTTTAAGGAGGGCAAGGTCGGGGGTGTAACTTGAGGATGGGTGTGCTGCTCAAAGAATGATGAAGTGTGGTCAGATTGGAGTTCCTCTCATGTTCTGGCGGGGGGCGCGGTGGGGGGACACTGAGCAAATCGTAGCGGGGGGTGTAGGTAAACAGAGACTGAAGATAATAGGGGGATTCATAGATTTACTGTCGTTTCGAAGGAATGTCCTCTTCGTAATGAAATCGGTGTGCCATGTTCCTAGCCGGGTCGTCGTTGACGGGGCCGGAGTCGGATACGTGCCCTTGGCAATCTTTCCAACTTCTCCTGGTCCTTCTCGGAGTCGGCCACTGAGGGGACTCGGGCTCGTTGGTGCGGGCAGTGGTGACTGATCGGCTTTGGCGGCAGACCGGCCCCGATGGAGCTTTGTGTCGGCGTTGGGGCCTGCTGGTCAGAGACACCCGAGACCACACAGCCTTTGGGCGCCGCCCCCCAGTGGACGCATCTTCTGGGTCCCCACCCCCAGCCGCCTCCTCCTCGCGGGATGTATGGTTGCCAGACAGTGGTTATGTCAGGTCGGCGGTCTCTAAGCAAAGGGAGGAAGTCGATGGCGGCTGGTTTTGAGTGGAACGAAACAGTCCGAGCATCGGCTTCAGAGGACGAAAAAGTCTGAGTCGCGGATATATGTTGGTTTTCGGCACAAGCCGACAATCCAAAACGCTGCCTTCAAAAGTGTCACTTACCCTCACACTCACAGTGAGTACACTGCCCAACAGCCATAGTCTGTCCACCGAATTCAAATGGTTGCTGCTACGTGTTTTCTTCTTTAACCGCTGGCGGGTACCTAAGTATTTAATGGAAGATCACACGGGGAGAAGCGTAAAAACACCAGCAGATAAAATTCGCGGGCTGTTGTGTTTTATGTTCTGGGGTGTGTCTCCCCCGCTGTCCTTGGGTCAATTTATAACGAACAGTCTGACATATACTGACCAATAATGAGAGCAGGCCCGCGCGGAGATCTGAACGTGTGTGGTCTGACGAGAGAGACGGGAGGGGGAGGGGTCGTACGTGGTTTCGCGGGGGCGACAGCACTATCGGCTGTTTCGTCTTCGCGCACTATGTTCACGGCACGTTAATCGCCGTTAAACAACTACAGCATGCCTGAAACATTAGCTCAAGCATTTAAAGGAATCTGTTTCATGGGGGGTATAAGACAACTTTAGGGAAGTTATGCCATGACTTCCTTTGTTTAAAACTGATTTTACTTAGTGAACCAGCTGCACTGTGTCTGGTATTGTGTGGTGTCAATTTGGCCATACTGTTTTTCCAACCAGTGTGTTAAATTATTCCATATTGGCTAATTAATAATGAAAACGATCTCACGGTACATTGGCTGTGATGTTGGGTGGGCCAAATCTGGCCGAACTGAGGTTCTAATGTGCCATATTGGACCCCAAGAGCGCCGGAAGGGTTGTTATCAGGGAAACAGTTAACATGGTGTAAATACAACAACTATATTATTATTATAGTAACACTTTGTTCCATCCATGTTTTTTAAAAAGATGGGTGATATGTTGGCAATTTTGTGCTTTAATAGTACAGTGGTATACAAAGCAAAGTGTAGAGAGAGCTGCCACATAATTAATGAGTGTAGGGCCCCCCCTTTTTTTGCAAGAAAGAAGAGGGCAAAAAAATTGTCCTGTGTGGGCCCATTTTTGTCCATCCATTTATAATAGAATTAATTTCGGTAATTTTCTACTAAGATTTTATGATATATTTTATGTTTTGGCATTCACTGGGGGAAAGCCTGGTCGGCCGCTCGTCAGCACGTTGCGCTCTTATGTAAACGTGAAAAACATATGAGATGTATGTAACACGGTGATCGCGGAAATATACGTAAAGTGTTCTACCGGCGTTTGTATTTACCACCATTTAGAACACGTCAATTCTTTGAAATAAAAACTTGTCGATCCGGCGGGGGGAGAAGGGGTCTTTTGTACCATATACTAATGAAGTGATAAAAAGCATCCATGACGGTGCAGCACTGGGGGTTAAGAGGTTTTACTTCCCCAAATTGAAAAGTATTAAATCTTCTGGAGGGGATTTTTCCTCAACATCACGTGAATGTCTGGAGCATGTGATTTCTTAACGTGGATATGAGGCACACTTATCCTCCGATGGCGCTCTGAAGTAGTATTAAGAATAGTGTATTACGATACATGAATTTAGTGGCATAAGGCACTGCATTTCTCATGGCCAGTCATTTTTCACTGTCCTGCCGTTTGCTGCATACACGTCTCATGGCCAAAGATGCAAGTTGGTGATTATTGGGATGTGGGCTGCATTAAATTAAACACACTGTAAAATGCCTTAGGGTTACCTTACGAGATTTAAATATAGTCATATTGAACTTAGCGGCTTTACAAAACGCGCTGATCATGATCAGCAGCTCGACAGAGCAACAACACGGGCGCTACGTCCGTTTTAATCTCGCGGACTTTAAGAAGCAATCTTTTCCGTGAACTGCCCAAAATACAGGACAGCGGTGTTCCAAGTTCCCGCGGGGGCGGGCCACCAGACCAGTCCTCACCTGGAGCCATGTTGACTGGCCACAATAAAGGAGGCATAGGTCGCGTATGGGGGTAGGTAACGGAAGGAGGTGGCGGTAATGGGGAAGGGTGGGAAATTCGCCCAGATGGCAGCTGTAGGACACTCTGACCGACTGCCTGTTCATCGTTCTACCGAGGGGGTGCTTACAGCATAAAACTGTAAATCGTCTAAACCTGGTCCGTAATTGGTCTGTAAAGAGATGGAGCCCAACGAACAGAGCAGGGCTACTACACAGCCTGTTTCGACTGGCAACTGATTGGAGTTTGTTGAAGCTGGCCATGGGAACCGAACTATCTGACGAGCTCACGTGAATCTGTAACACATCATAGGCATGGTTCGGTGAAGACGTGCATCCCTACCAGGACGCATTTTACATTCAACAATGATAAGCCATGGTTCACAGCAAAACTTTGTCAGGCCAAAGAGGATGCCTACAAAAGGGGGTACAGAGTATTGTACAATCAGGCCAGAAACACACTAAATAAGGAGATTAAAGTGGCCAAGAGGAACTACACTAAAAAACTAGAACACCAGTTTTCTACGAATGAGCCTGCATCAGTGTGGAAAAGCCTGAAGGACATCACCAACTACAAGAAACCATCCCCCAGCACTGTGGCCAATCAACACCTGCTGAAGCCTGAATTGTTTTTACTGTAATTTGAGAACGCCCGATCTAACATCCCCACACCCGCTCTTGACAGCTCTCCACACAACCATCACACCTCCGGCACCCCCTCGCCCCGCCCACGCCTACGGTTCAGATCATGGGATGATGTTGATGCGCAGGTCGTCCAGGAAGAAAGAGAGAAGGAAGATCACCATTCCCAGACGGTGGCCAATATACCACCGGTCTTAAAACCTGGCGCTGAACCACTGGGCCCCAATCTTCTCACGATCTTCAAACAGTATCACTGAGCTGGGTGGTCGAAAGTGCCCGGTCCTTCTTCAAATGCTTCCACCTGCATCCCCGGCACCAATGGGGAAACCCTAAGATAACTGGGACTTAAATGACTACTGACTGGGCCCGTAACGTCTGGGTCATGAGAGCATTTGGAGCGGTTGGGTGTTGGCTTTAGTCTGAAGGACATTCTGGACCCTTACTGGACCCCCTGCAATGTTCTTAAACCGACAAATACAGGTCCGGTGGGATATGCATTCAAGGCATGGGACTTAAGGGGGGCACTTCATCTGCCAAGTCTGACAAACTGGGGACTGTATGTGAGGTCCTGTTTGTGGACTTTAGGCTCCGCTTCAAGCACCATATGGCCCACCACTCCTCCGACGCAAACTAACCCATCATCTGTCACTACTTCTAATCTGCCAATGATCCCACTTTCTGACAGATAGGCCACAGCTATTTGATTGGTAGATCCACCAAGCAGCAGCATACCACCGAGCACGGCGGCCCTCCGGGTTGCGTCCTCTCCCCACTGCTCTTCTCCATCTACACCAACGACTGCACATCTAAAGACCCCTGTCAAGCTCCTGAAGTTTGCAGATGCCACCACACTCATCGGCCTCATTCAGGAACGTGACGAGTCTGCTTACAGACAGGAGGTTTAAAGAGCTGGCTGTCTGGTGCAGTATCAACAACCTGGAGCTCAACACGCTCAAAAACAGTGGAGATGATCGTGGACTTAAGGAGAAAACCCCCTGCACTCCCCCCACACACCATCATGGAATGACACTTGTGACTAATAGCAGTGGGGCTTCCTAATTTTCATGCAGCCGATCATCTCTCAGGCCTGAAGGACTCACATGACTCACATCTGTTACCAAAAGGGTGGGGGCCCAGCAGAGGTTGTAGGGCTAGGGGTGTGTGTAACAATTTCCCTCTCTTCGCAACGCTAGGAAATTCCACCCTTGCGACAAAGAGGAGCTGCTGGAGGCAGTTGCTACTCAGGCTTTGACTCTTCGTGTCGGTGCGTGGCAGACTTCAAACCTGTCCCTGTGGGGTCAGCTACAAAAATCTTCTAGACAGTCAGAATACTAAGAAACGGTGTCGGACTCTGGCTGAAGTGATTTTGTGGTTGCCGGGAAGTGTGGGGCTCCGTTATCTCCCTCTTGCCTACCCTCCTACAAGAACTGTAAATACATCCAAATGAGGCAAAGGGCTCAGAACGGGGATCACTCGTCTGATCCTACCCATTTTGGGCCATCGAGGTCCGGGGAATTTTGAACTTTTGCCATCTGGTCGTCGTTACAGAACACCGAATACCAGGACAGCCAGGCACAGAGTGTAGAAACGTTTCTGCCCCAAGGGTGTGGCAAGCTACCCGTGCATGAACAGTTAATTGTTCCTTCTCACCCATGGTGCCAGGTTTATGTGCCGTGGATATACGCCTGATGACGGGTGTCAGTGTATCACCCGAAATCCTAGGGACAATCGAAATCCCTAGCCCGTTATGGTGAGGATTATTTCCTAACTGCTAGGATACACACCTGGACAGACAAGGTATTCTTGTGTTGTGGTTGACCGGGTATGCCTGTGTAGGGTAGATTCACCGCGTATGCGGTGAGGAGCGGGTTTAGGGTGTTGTCGGCGGGGGTACAGGGAGCTGTGTGTGGGGACCTATTGTGTCGACTAGTTCCTTGGTATGGTGCTAAACGAACGTGGCAAAACCGGGCTGGTTTTGGGCCTTCGCGGCGCGCTGCTGAGGTGGGTAGACGGACGGGCTAGGGTTGAGGAAGGGACGCTACGGTCAAGGCAAATTACAAACAATGGGGCGGTGCCCTGCGTGGGAGGTGACACTGTCGGGTTGGGGTTGGGTGTGGAGGGACAGTTACGTACAATAGTTCAAGAGCCAGCGAGCAGGAACCAATGACTTAAGTAAGCAGTTGAGGAGGAGGATACAGTGCGACTTATATGGTGGCGTATGTGCAACATACCAACAGAACGAATCGAAAATGGAAAAAGAGATGCTTATACTGATGACTTTTCATCCAATTTCCGTCATGGCGGCAGTGTAGTCTGTCGCCGAGTTGCAGTGACCGTCAGCGGTGTTTCCCCAATGGACATCTGGGTGATTGGAATTTGCAAGACAACTGAAATAGCGGAAGAACGGTCACATAGCGAATCGGCATAATGGGTAGGGGGAGTGTGTCCTAAACGGGGGTTGTGGTTTTGGGGTGTACGGTCCACCAGTGAGGATGATTGAGCGGTCATAGGCCCTCTTGAGTGGGGCGCGCGTGGAATGATAATATTCTTGGCTACGGAGGAGTATTGGCGGTAATGTTGGCCTGCAGAGCAATGCATCAGGAAGGGCAGAGTGTTACGGGGGAGGCTAAAGAAGGGAAACTGGTGAAGAGATAGTGTCGGCTGGGCGGAGGTGTTGATGGTAAGATCGTATAACGAAAGCCTGGATGGATGGTTGGTCTTGGGGGTGCGGAGACGACGGGGAAGGGACGGAGGTCAACTAGGTAAGGGAGTGGCCGTGAAAGACCCGAGAAATGCTGGTGAATTATGGGTGTAGGAGTATAATCCTTAAAGAGGGTAGGGTGGTACGTGTGCTACCGTCACACAACAGATTTACACATGCAGGTAATCAACGGAATCACAACCATGTATACAATAGGTCCATTTCACTTCGGTTTCATATAGGCCTAGCTTTTGTTGTGCGTGAAGCTGACTGTGACACACCGACAGCAAGATAAACACTTTGCAAATAAACTCACAACTGTAAAACACAGCAACTGCAGATTTAATCTGCCGGTGCCAAGGCGAGCTCTGGGAGGCCAGGGCTGTAAGCTATACTAATCAGGAGTAAACGCGAAATGAAGGATGATTGAAGGTACGCCGGGGGAAGGGTGGACCTGGGTCCGCGAAGAACCGGAGGTCCCACAGTTCGTTTTTAGGTTACGATAACTAGGGGGGTGTAGGGGGTGAAGTAACCTTAGCTAACTAAGGTCTTTGTGGCATACAAAACGAACTATCACTATTGCACTATTACTAAGGTTTTTTCAAGGCACACACGATACTGGCGGCAAGGCTCTTTTTTAAGTAAGCCCAACGAATTCAATATTGACAGTTGTATATCTAGGTCAAGACATCAAATAACAATCAAAATTATTTTCCGGTCTAACTTTGATTTTCTTGATAAATCTTTAGTCAATTTAAGTTTTTTTTTTTCAGTGATAATTAATACAATGTCTTTAAAGCCGAGAGTCACTGGGTTCTGAGGGAGAGGCGCATTTGCTAGGGGTTTTTAGCAACGGTTTTAATTTACAAGACTAAAATTCAAGATCATGTTATGTCAAACAGATCGATTGTAAATGTGTGTAAGCTAACAGCATCCTAAACAAAGACTACGATTACGACAATGATGTGTATTTGCTTGCTTAATTATACAACCATTGTAGTCCTTTAAAAAACTGCTTCAAATGCATGTTGGAGGTATGACTGCATGTTGTAATTCAAGTAATGTTAACTACACAATTTATTTCCCTCACAAATAAAATCTCATAAGAACATTTCTGAGCCTTCTTGGTTGGCCTAAAAATGCACATAATGCGTGAACATTGGATGATTAAAATACTAGAATTTTTACAATATTTTATTTGATGTATGACTTCTGAGTGTACTGAATGTCTACAAATTCTCTGAGTGACTCTGTTTAATTGCATCTTTTTGAATGTTAATCGCTATGGTCTTTAAACTGTTCCCTATCAAGGCAGGGTTGGCTTGAAAGCTTTTGTGATATGAAAAGAGATTAGATATGTTATTGTACAGATAGCCTGAGGCGGTTTTTCCAATGTAAATTATATATCATGCAGACCTGCTGGGTCAGTACTCACTTAATACTATCAACAATTAATGAAGATTACATTAAAACTATGCAGAAAAAATCAGTTTGTGATGAACCACCCTTACAAAGTGGAGGACGGGCAAACTGCAGAAATTAAAATATAAATTGAATGAATGAAATACAGGTATATTCCATGATACATAATAATAAATGTGATAATGAGATATAATAAACATAAATAAGCGCTGGATAAATACATATGATTCATGTTTAAGAATAAAATTCATTTTTTAATAGTTGGTTTTACATTACCCCGTAAATTTATTATTTTCGGCTTTTATAATAATAATCAATGTATACATTTATACATGTAAAAAAAAATTTACTTTTATTTTTTCACTAATTCTTTTTAATGTATTTTTATATTATTTTTACATTTATTTTTAGATTTATTTATATATTTATTCATTCTTTTTTTTTGAGAATGATTTATTCCCACATGTATTTAATTTTAGATTTATTTATTTATTGATTCATTTATTTTTACTTTTCCGTGTGTAACATGGAAATGAGGAAGGCGGTCCTTGTGTAGCTTCAGGCATCATTGGTTGAGAGCTCACGCGTAGAATCTCAGGCCAGCTAAGCGATAGAGATTTGAGTTTTCAAAGAAAATGGCGGCAAGCAGTAATTCGTTGTCCAGTTTGCTACGGGATGTGGCAGATCAGCTGGAGAGTTGTAAGTTATTTTCACCTAAAGTTATTCGCATTAATGCCGAAATATTTAAACAATTTTCCAGACATAAAAACACGAAGCTGAAGCTACTTATGTGATCCCCCACAGCATCGTCGTCATCGAGTCTGGAACCATCGACGTCAGAGCCTAGGGTGATGACACCCAGAGTCAGACACCCAGTGGATGGTTGGTTTCTAGTCTAATAGCTATTCTGTAATCACGGAAAAAATCTTGACTCTAAATAACTGAAATGGTTGCGTTTCTTAACCACCAATGGCTTCTATGAAAATCGGAACAATCCAGGGTCGCGTTTCCCTACCCTAGGCCCACGGCGCTTTTGGGAAACGCGGACCTGTATTTTTCGGTTCTTCTTCTCATGATTGTCAACTGGGTTAAAAAAAAAAAAATAACCGGTAACTGATTGATGAGGGTATAAAGAATGAACTTCTGTAAATTAGTTCTGTTACGTACCTGTAAATTAAACGTTTAATAAGTGTTTGTAGTACTTAAATCATAAAATTGTCATAAAGAAAATGTCAAATAAAATATGATAGAAATTATTGGTTATTGTTCAGTAGTGTTTTTGTTTTTTTTGGCCAAAGTTCTAAAAGCAAGAAATAAGACAAGTTTTATTGAACTTGTCAATTTGACAAAGGTCAGGAAAAAATGGTATTGCATTTCAGTTACTATTGTCCTTACCACTTCTAAAACGATGACTGGTGTGTTTACTTTTCTTACATTTTCTAGCTGAAGTTGCAAGACTATTTATGCCTTACAACAGAGGAAGAGGACTTGCAAGACGAACAAGCTTGCCTGTGATGAGTCGTGCAGTATCCTGCAGCTTTACGCATAACTTCTGCTGTCTTGATGACAAAAATGCTGATTTAGTACCCAGTCGCTGTGCAAAAGACAGATTGTTCTCTGCTGGGTTAGGGGAGAAACGTGTCACCTTTCGAGGTATGTAAAAAGCAACTTATTGGAATGTTAGAGTTTTGTTTAAAAGTGAGGTTTTCTTGAACACATTTGGATTATTAATTCTTATGTATCGTCTGTACTGTTAAAGGGATAGTTCAGCCAAAAAATGTAAATTCTGTTATTTACTCGCCCTCAAAAATTTTTACAAAAAAACAAACCTGTTATAAGAAAACTTCTTTGTTCTGCTAGACAGGATCAAAAAAAATAAATCCAAAATAATCATTTCAGCAAACCAGGTTTTTGGGGCACCATTGACTTCCATAGTACGACAAAATACTATGGAACTCAGTGGTGCCCCAATACTGTTTGGTTTCAAATATTGTTCTAAAACATTCCTGCTTTAAAAATAGTAAGGTCTGTCAGTAGTCATTTAACTAAAATTTTAACAAAAGTTGTCCGGAGCTTTCAAAACTGTACTGAACTGAAAGTCAAAGATAAGTGATAACTGTCAGATTTGTCCTAGTATCTTACATTTGATCTTTTTGTTATTATTATTCTTAAAGGATGCCATGCAGATCCCCAAAAATTTAAGGATGTCATCGTGGAGGCTTTTCCAAAACTCAGACAAGGTGGTGGGTTTTAGTTGCTAAAAATATCTGGAAACACAAGGAGCCGTTATCTCAGCTTGATACCCTGTCCAAATGAGGGGTACCATGTAAAGTATTTGAAAGATCCTCAAAATCAAATTGGTCATGCAACCATTTTCATTCGTCCACTTCAACAAAACTTAGAAGTTGAATCAGTAAGTTACATACTTTCAAACAGGGAATGTTTTTTAACATTTACATAAAACATGTATGCCATGCTATTTTGCTGTGATATTTTCTTGCAGCCAAGTCTTCCTAGCAGAGATGAGTTGATTGGACCACCTCAAAAATGTGTTGTATGTGGAGATGAATTCCCCTTTGCAGCTATAAAGTCTCACAGTGAAGAGTGCATGAGGTATTTGAGATTTATTTATTTTTTAATGTGGAGTCTCTTATGGAAATGTTTATTTATCCTTGGTTTGGGCTCATAGGACAGAACCATTATCTGAGTTACAGTAGACTTTGTCAGTTTGAACCAGTCAATGTTACTAAAATGTCGTCGTTGTTGTTTTGAAACCCTTTAAAGGCTAAATTCACCCAAAAATAAAATTTGTATTGATTAGTCACCCTCATGTCTTTCCAAACCCATAAGGTTTTCGTTCATCTTCACAACACGAATGAAGATAAATCTGAGTGCTTTCTGTCCCTCCATTGACAGCCTATGCAACCTACTTTAAAGGTCCAGCATGGTAATGAAGACATCATTAAAGTAATCCATGCCCTCACGTCAACTCAACATGCATGCGCTGTGGTTGTTTTGTGAGCTTGCATCTAAGATCTATATTTTGTTCAGTTTTTTTCTTCTTCTCACACACAAAGCATGCACGTCTCTTCATACATTGAGGTTAAACCACTGGAGTCACATTACTTTTATGATTTCCTTTGTTCCTTTTCGGACGCGTTATAGTCCATCAATGAGGACAGAAACTCAGATATTCATTTTAAAAAGATCTCAATTTGTGTTTCTGGAATAACATGAGTGTGATGCTTGATAAATTTCATTTTTTTTGCATTAACTATCCCTTAAACAGTCGTGTTCCTCCTTATCCTAGGTCAGTAAGTGTCAGTGGTGAGGCGTAGTTGAGTGAGAGAAGCTACCGAAGGGCCACTTCAAGCAACACTGAAAGTACAGTATTGTGAGCAAAGGCAGAGAAATGTAATGCAAATCGCGGCGTATGCATCATGACCACGGGGGGGGCCATAAAAAGAAAAACAATGGTCAAGATCGAGATGGCATGACAGTTTCAGCGCTCATCACAATTATCAAGAGGGAGCAGGCTGAACATTGATGGCTTATGTATAGTAATGTACTGAGTGCACAATCGTACAAGTATGCGTTCTTACTTATTCTCTAATTAGAATCTCGGGGGCCATCATTATTGCTGGAATTAGCAGATGTCTCGTACTTTTTCGTCCTGCTGGCTACGACTGAACTCAAGTGTGAAATCTAGACTGGTAAGGGATACCAAAATTGGCCCGGCAAAACGTAGAATAATGAACAAACGGCAAACTCTGTCTAATTGCATTTTGAAACACGTTATCGCCTGGACGATCTCAAGATTATGGTCAGGTTTCTTATAATTTGATTTTTTTTTTGTCTTTCCTCGATCCATATGCCTGAATATAATCGTTGTTGCCTCTGATATATGTCTGCTGGTTTTAGATTGGAATTTGAGCCAGAATTGCAAACGACGAGTACCGTCAAGAGTACAGAGAAAACGCATATTGAATACATAAAGTGGAAAAGATGTTCACTTGTTCCAGATCGGACATGATTAGACGTAGCCATGAAGACAGGGAGTAGTAGCACTGGACTTTCTACAAGATGGTCAATGTAGAATGGGTCTTGTCCTTTAAATGTAGCAACTACATGGTACTGGTTATAAGTAGATCATAATGCGGTGGTGTCGCATCATGCTCCTGAGGGCCGACTGTACTGCAGAGTTAAACTCTAAGCCAGCTCGCACAGACTTGGCCTGAAGTTTCTAGGATTCTGAGAGCGCTTAATTAGGGTCTGGAAAGTTCAGTGTTTAATCAGGGTCTGGAGCTAAACTCGTGCAGGACAGTGGCCTTCTCCATCAAGGGCCAGAATGACACCCTGCCTAAGGTAAACGGTCTATAGATTTTTGCTGCTGTTAATGTCCAGGATTTTAGCCTTTGCCTTCAGGTCGATGACCTCAGGGTCAATTGGAGACGGTGTGACCTCTTGTCCCTGTTTTGCGAGGTCAATCATGTTCAAAACTCAGCATGGTATTTGACACACCTTCGGTTAGTGTGACACCTTAATAGCAATAGCATGTTGCTTTTCTGCCACGATAGCTGGGGTCTTTCTAATAACTTTAAAAGAATTCACAGCAATTGTTGTCTATAACAGTTCAATTACTTGCCATTGGGCGCGTCAATTGTAGGGTATGATAATGTTAAAAGGTTTCTTCGCATTTGTCTTTCTGTATCATGTCCGATAATCTGTTCTCATGAATGCATGGCTCTTGACTACTTCTTTAGGTGCCGAGGAGACTCTTCCAATTAGTTTGGGGAGGTGAAAGATCGATTATTCCCTCACATCACAGAGTTGGGTTCGGATAGTGACTTCTTTGTGTGGCATGGGCCGTAGTGTATCTGTGCAGCGTGTGGGCATGAAGTCCTGCAATGGTGGGTCCTGCTAACTGTTTAAGCCCGGCAATAATCCACATCTTTTTTGGCGATCCCGAAACAGGCCACCATAGATATACTGGGACTGTGTGACCCCTGATGTCCGTGGCAAGAATAGAGATGGTAGTTAATCTTTACGCTTATTAATTGGTCATTAATATATTATCTGTTGAATAAAAAATACTTAAACAAAAACAATTGCGACTGCAATCCAAAAAAAAAGTACACTGTTTATAGATTTTAATAGGGCCAACTCAGCTTTCAGATACTATGACTGATCATAATTGCCAGTGATAATTATGTTTTCTAATCAGTTATTTTGCCACAGGTCTTCAACACTAATTTATGAATTGTGTAGTTTTTCATTTCTTAAACAACCATGTAGGAATCATGGACATATACCAAGATGACAGTGTCAAGATTGATTAGGCTCAAGTTGTGAAAGAATGGTTGGAATGGACCATTAGGAATCATTTTCACACATGAATTGGCACCTGAGTCCTGACATTAACCTCAGTGAAAGTCTTTTGGATGTGCTGGAGACTTTACAGAGTGCTCACCTCTTGCATTGTCAATACAATATAGACTTAAGTATTTGCCTATTAAAATCCAAAACTGACGGTGTTTGTCTTTGTGGGGTTTTGCGTAGGCAGGGTTTTTGGTATAGTTAGGTTATAATTATAAGTTGACCAGAAGTTGAAAGGACAACAGTTATTAGTCAGGGAGAAAAGATGGCTATTTCAGACCTTGCAGGGTCCTGGATGATTGTGGCTGGTGTGTACATCAAAGAACAAAGATGGCTGCGTGACAAACTGCTCCGTCATGGCAGTGAGTAATTCATTATTGGTTGGTCAAGTACTCTCAAGGTTAGTTCACCCCAAAATTCGGGTCATTACGTACTCACCCTCATGTTTGTCCACACCCTAAAACTCTGGTTCGTCTTCGGAACACAATTAATATATTTTTGATAAATCTGATGACGGTCAGTGGAGGCCTGCTTTGCCAGCAAGATAATTGACACTTTCAGATTAGACAAAAAAAGCTACTCATTTTGGGTGAACTAACCCTTAAAGTTAAAAATTAATGCATGTTTTTCATTCCAAATTAAATTATGAGGTCCTGCAAGAACCTCCAAGCAAGTACGGGGGCATGTACGGCGTGTTGAAGAACTTGATCTGGTCCTAGATGCTTTCTGAGGGAAAGACAGCTATTCTCTTCATCTTTCCTAAAGGGTCCCAAACTTGTGATAGCTGGTAACACAACCCCACTGAAGTAGAGGATGGACCATTTTATGTAATGTTGAGTCTTACCGCTTCTTTATTAATGATAAGTTTTCATGGTCAGATTATGTTTAGAGAGGATAGATTTGGCCACACAGTATGAAGACAGCGCGGCGGCTCTCTTGAGACACCTGTAGCTCAACCGGATTCCTGTCGCACCTTCAGATGGGGGGGCGGGAACGTTGTGTAAGTATTGAGGGAAATACTGAACTTTGCTTTGAGGTGCTAGCGAATAAAAAATAGGAACAGGGTTCAATGATCTGGATTTGTACAATGTTGTTTCCTGGAGTTGCACTTTTTTTTTTTTTTAATCAGCTTCTTATAATATCTTTCGTTTTCTAATAACATTCTGGGGGACTGATGGGATGGTGGCGTGGAGCCCAGGAAGCCAGGACGTATTAGGTGGTGGATGAACCCTACCCCAGTGTCTTCCACAGCTATCAACTCTCAGGACGGGGGCGTCCTAGTCATTACAAGGACTATGCTGCCTTTGAGAGAGATATATTAGCTGCTATCTGGAGCTCAGATTATGGATTTGGAATTGTCTAAGTTTGTGTTACAAATAATATCAGATGCCATATTTCTACTGGAGGTAGTGTTTAATTTTTCTAAATTTTTCATGTCTAAATCGGATATTCAGTCAGAAGATCTCAAACCTGTTTGGTATGTTGCAGTGTTCAGAGCTTTGTATTTGACAAGGCGATGCCAAAATAACATTTGATAAGAGATGTACTAAAGATACTGTTCTAGACATTTTAGCTTTATTAAATGGTTTGGAAGTAGTTCGAGCAACTAAGAATATTCACTGGATGCAAGAGTTATTATTAACTGGCACTAAATGTCAAAATGCCCCACTTTTTTCTTCCTGGAAAGCCAGCCTGTGAATTTTGTAAGCAATTTTGACATGTATTCAGAACCTTGTTGTCAAAGTTACACCAAACTAAGCTTTGGTCAAAAGGTTATTTGAAACATTTATTGACTTTGGTACAAGACTGTTCAAAGCCATCATTACACAAATTCAATAAAAAAAATTCAGTTGACCATGCATGGTTCTTTACAGATTATATATTTTTATGGGTTTTTATAGCATTAACATTAATAAATGGCTGCGAAAAGAACTAGTGGATCAAATATTTAAACAATGTTGATAATAGGTCAAAACAGGCATGTATATAATTGTTTTCAACATAAGCAAAACTTGCTGATGCTCACTCTTTGAAGTTGTGTAGTCTTGCTACTGAAGCATTTCATATAATAACATTACAGTCTCTCTGTACACCTCCAACACATTAGAAAGGGGGACATCTGGGTCTGGGAATCTTTCAACATCCTCCTGTGTATGTTGATGTTGTATTTGTACTTCAGGGATCACCACACCAGGTTCGTGATGACCACATGGCCCTCTCCAGTCAATGCCATATTGCATGGCATCTACCTGTAACAGACAATTGATAATTAAATTATTAATGAATTAAACAAACGTCTGTCCTACTGCCAGAGCTCATTAAGCACCAAATAGTACAACCCATACAGTAGTTAGGTTGGCTTGAGAAAGCAAACTTATTGAAATGCTATTTAAACTTCTTCTGATACTAAATTTTCGGACTCCTACAGCTTTAACTCTACATCCACCAAACTCGGCTCAGACGGTTCTGACTCGGGTTGCTATATCGTGTCTAACTTATGGTTTTCCTAAAAATGATGGAAGACTGCAAAATGCAGAAAAATCCCATAGATTTATATGGACAGAATCTTCTGATAAGCCAAGACTGTAAAAACTAAATTTAATCACACCAAAGCCAATTGGACTAATTTAAGATGGCATAATTTCCAATCTATCTAATATTTCTACACCTACCTGTCTATCTAATATATTTAATCTACATCTAATATTTTTAATCTATCCATCCTAATTCATGTGTCATAATTGCTAACCAGCTCTGATATAAATACCTGGATAGGGTCTTGAAGTTGATGACTTAACCAGAGCCAGAGCTGTATTGGTGACTGGTTTCCTTCTGTCCGCAACTTGTGGTGGTTCCAGCCATCCTGAAAGTACTGAAGGTGTTTCTGTACATGTGGCAAGAAACACCATTGGAGGGCATAGAGATGCACTTCATCATCTGGATTCAGAAGCCCGTCATTCTCAAGGTTGCTGAAGATTGTGTAGAAGAGATCAAGCACTCCAGCATAAACATCTCTCCACAACATTTCAATCCTAACAGTAAAGGAAGCCAAAATACAAAGAATATTAAACTAGGACCTTCAAGGACCAACATTCATAATGTTGTATATGGAGTGGAGCTTCCATAGCCTAAACTGGGAATTAAAAAGTAAAATCTATTTTAAAGACGTGGGGATTTAGTTTTCCAATCATTACAGACTAATTTTCTATCATAGTAGTCTTATTTATCTAGAAACCATGCATATATTGGTAATTGTTTGCATTTCTTTAAAACAAAACAACTTTCAAGGGGCCTGAAAACTTAGTAAGGCATTGTATATGTTTGATTATACCTCTGATTGTGGACACTCTTCCCTGTGATGTGTGAGTTTCTGTTCTCTCCTCTGGTGGAAACCATGAAACGAGCAACATCGATATTCTCCCCACCTTTATCTGACCTCACACGTGACGGCACACCATACAGGTTGACACCTTCTAAAAAGCTTGTCAGGACTGTAGCAGCTTTATTATTGGTGGCAGCGTTCAAATATACAATTAGACGGCTAAAGCCATCAATGCCACCATGAACCACAATACGCCACCTGGAACAGATATAAGAAAATTAATTTCAACAATATTAACAACTAGGCTTTTGAGTAATGATATAAAACACGTTCTACTTTCTATAGTAAATCAAAACAGACAAAACAGTATATCACATACTTAAGACGATACCTTTTACATACAGGGGTTGGACAAAATAATATGAACACCTGTGAAATAGACAATATTTATTTATTAAGATGTTTTACCAAAATTTGATTTAATAAAGATGATAACATTATTAGACTAGATTAACTAAACGTTTGAATAGTCTCCAGGTGAATGGCGTCTATCAGAACATCTGCCAGTTGGTTCAGAGATGTTGAAGGAGAGAATCTACTTCTCACTCTTCTCTCAAAAATATACTCTCATGATGGGAGAGGTGCCTGTGTCGCATAACATAGGGGTCTTCATGAATTTGGAGGCAGAGCTATCAAAATAGGGGTGTTATCCTTTTAGGTAGGGACATTTGCTTCAGTGATTTAAATTATCAACAGTCTTTCTCAGAAATCCCTTACTGGACCTTTAACAACACAATCAGAAAGATCTGCTCGAATAATTACACCAATAATGTCTATGAAAATTAGCAAAACAGTCAAACGGATGTTTCTCTGCTGATTAATGTTTCACCACTCATCCAAGCACATTCCTCAGTTCCCTAGCATTACACACACACACAAACAAAATGGTATCACATGACATTATCCAATTACTTATTATATGATCTTGCTGGATGAATATTAATATTTCATAACATTTGGTAAGAGTCATTGGAAATTTAGGTTCACAAGAAAGATCCTTCTTATGAAAAACAACATTCAGCTATACATTTTAGAACAGTGTATTAAGGATTTTGGCTGGAGAGGACAGCTCTGATTGCCATCTTATCACAAAGTTCTTTCAACCTTACCCCAACAAATTTACACTTGCGGTCTACATGGTAGTTATGAAATTTAAATGCTGAAAATCACTGTGATAAAGTGATCTTGATCTGCATTGAATTAAGCTATGAACACACATCCCTCCAATTACACATTCATGCTTTAATTTTCTTTTGTTCAACTGTACAACCATTTCCTATTCAGTCTGAAATAGAAAACACATCCAGATGAACATGATAAATAATATTCTACTGTTGTCAGCATACCTTATTAACTTATGGTTACCATCGATGTGCCATAAACTGTTGGGTGCAGGGACTGTGTATTTTCTACGCCTCAGGGGGTTCAGTTGAAGACTGCGCATAAGGACACCCTGAGGATCCACACGTCTCATGGATTCTTGAACACGTCGCCCTACAAAAAGTAAATTCATCAATATACATAGTAAACATTCCAGTCTTTGAGTTCACCTTTGGCATGCTCAGTGGGGACCTAAAAGACAATATTAAAAAATATTACTGTACTGACACTATCAGATGTGAATACAAAAACTTGAAATCAACTGAGCTCAATAAGGACACTTCTGAGATGTTTTACTAGCTTAAAATCATGTAATAATGAACTCTGCAACACTGACACCATTTCAAAGGAGCTTTACAGTAATGCACAGGTTAAAAAAAATCTGTATTGTATAAATAATTGTATTGTATATATAAAAAAAACGTAATTGTCTATTTCTATTTTACATGCTTTTTACCCAGGGATGCTAATATGTCAAAGTACAAAACCCGCCTTACTCTGTACTCGAAAGCCCTGTGCACCGATATGTCCAACCATCATTTTATATCCGGCATTTGGGTGACGCTTTAGTACATCTTCTACCAAAGCATCCAGTTCAGCGTCCTCCAGAGTTGAAAACAGGTCGCTTACTCTATGAGAATAAAATAAACCCATTATCAACCACACAACACAAATATAAACACTAATGTGAAAGCTAAGTAGGTTATAAGGCTAGGCTACTAGGAGCTGCTGCTTACCTTAAACCATGTTGCTCCATCCTATTCCGGATAGTTCTTTCACAGACACCAAACAACTTTGCAATGTTTCCAGCAGTTTGGCCCATTGAGAGATAAGTTTCAACTGTGCTTATCGGAAGCAAGTACGATGGACGTCCCATCGTAGTACAATCTGACTCGCACAGATTTTGAATGTGCTGGGAAATATTTAGCAGAGAGCCTAAAACTTCAGGCTGTACTTCGACATCCATATCGACAAATAGCTCTTCTAAAACATCGATAAGCACATCTAATCTAAACAACATAATCATTTGATGCGTTGTTATCGACTTCATTCGCTAAGTTGCGCAACTCTCTAGCTATTTGTGAAACGTCCGCCATAGTATACACACGCGAGAGCTACAACCTGTCACCATCCGATGTCACTACAAAGCCAGAGTAATCATCGACAATGCGCATTACATCCAACATGAACCCATGGTAAGGCAAGATCCTATTAGCAAACAACCCACCTAATTATCAAGACACTGACAAAGAAATGCTTAGAATAAATGAAAAAAAAAAAAAAAAAAAAATTGAATATACAATAAAGGTACAAAAGAAATAATCTGAAATACCTACATATGGAATAACTTTATTATTATAAAAATAAATGAATCCAGCAATAAATAAAATATATAAATAATGGGAAAATCACTAAATAAAAGAATAAAATAAATTAAAAAGAAAAGCAGAAAATGATAAATTAAGGGGAAAAAATAATTAACAAAAAGAATTTTATTAAAAATGAATCATATTTATTTTATCAAGTCGTTTATTCATTTATTTATTATCCTATTATCACATGTATTTATCTATTTATCTATTTCTTAATTAAAATGTGTATTTATTCATTCATTCATTCATTCATTCATTTATTTAAACTTTCTGCAGGTTTGGTCCTCCATATTACAAGGGTCTCTGTTGAGGGTCAAAAGATGCAGCCTATTGTACCTGGTTTAGAATAGCTTAAAAGTTTTTGTCTGATCTAGAGGGGGTCTCCCAACTAAGGTGGTCTCCTAAACTTATCAAATCAGCCAAGATGAAACCATTATATTGGTTTAAGTTTGTGTTTCGTTTTTTAAAGTAGGGAAAGCAAAACTAAAAGTTTGTCCAAATAATGCCTGCCACGTTACGTCCATAGTTTAATGAGCCTTTACAAGGAAACGAAACTCTTTGAAAGCAGCAGGCAGCACAGCAGCTGTTTCAAGCTTCAGATAGTCAGGCGCTTTCTGAGTTTATGTCCCCGCCCACATTTGCATCACCGAACGTAAGGCCAGCGTCTTTCATACGTGCAGCCTGACTCCGCCCCGTTGTTCCTGATACTGCACGATCCGTGCACGCCCTCACATACACAAGATATTACTGAGGCGATCGCGTTTCATTACATTTTCTCCTGGCATACCCGAAAGGTATTGAAAATAAAGATTATCGAGACTGGTGTCACGCGGCTCGGATCACATACATACTGGAGCGGAGCGACACCGTTTAGCTTTTACTTTGTCCTCGATGATGGCAGCTCAGGATTTCAATTTTTTACTTGCGACGGACTCTTATAAGGTAAGAATCGCCTGGCTCGAGTCGTTTAACAACAGAAACGCAAAGACGAATGACAGAACTTTGTCTGTTCTGACAGTAGCCCTTTATGCTTAACCGTTACATATATGTAGGGATAAAACCAACTATGACCTTGTAAATCGATGAAATGTAAATGAAAACATGATTCAGAATAACCTACAGTTATGGCAAAATCGCGATTATTGTGTTATCTTCTTGTTTTGATGAGGGGAATCTGCGTAAGCTCAGGTTCGTTTTAAATGCCCCACTCATTGAAGGCTAAACGCAGGGGGCGGGGCTTATGCGGAATGACCTCGTGCAGCTTTTAGCTTCGCCGAAGGCCATAGCGCGTGACGTCACGTCACTCAGTAATGAAACTCATTTTTTAGAAAACCACAGTTTTATTTAATAATAACAATAACAACATCATTTCAAAGGACGTAATGTTTTACATGTTTTTTATTATTCCTCATTTGTAAGTCGCTTTGGATAAAAGCGTCTGCTAAATGTCTAAATGTAATGTAAATGTTCATGTACTGTTCATGTAACCTTAAATATAATCTAAATCTCACAGTCTAGAAATCCAGTCACAGTCAAATTGGGCAGTACCTGTAATATATCAGTAATCAGAATTTACATATTTTAGTTATCAGCTATAAATGAAAGTGCTTTTATGTGAACTTTTTGCAAGGCTATTGTAAATAGTCACACGTGTAGAGTTGTTTAAGTTCACTTTGACAGTCTGACCTTGTCAAAAGTCCAGGTAAGGAATCAGTTAAAACACGTGAAACAAAAGATAAAACTACCATATCTGAAGTAGCATGATTTGATATATGTAGTATCACAAAACAATTCAGTTAAACTACTACTATCATGTAACAAGACACTTACAAACAAAATAGTTCTGTGTGTTTACATTTGATGCATATGCATCTTTTTTCAAAATCTGTTTTACCTAATGTTACGTTATGTAATACTGTGTAATGCTCAAAGCTTTTTGGGATGTGGCTGTAATTATTAAATGCCTTTAGCTGGGTTTAATGATCTTTACAACAGATTTAAGAATTGTACCTCTAATTCTCCACCTTGGCCAATGCTGACTGGCCAAAGTTGTGTAATTATCTTTGTGCTTCACATTAGTCTTTAACCTCTGACAAAACAACCAGCCACAAATCCCATCTGGATCAGTGGATCTATGTTGAAATCTCACACAACAAAAATGAAATGTTAACGTGTTTTTGATCTTATAATAGGATAACTAATTGTTTAATGAGATTTTGATACCTGCCCGTGTAGAATGCACTGTTGTTACACCACGCACAAGCATTCCTCAAGTGGCACATAGAAATCTAAACAGGTTGCACCAGGTATCGTTGATGAGTGACTCGGGTTTGGGTTGATGATCAGGTCCACTCAGAATTCCACAGGAAGCTAAGCAGATTTCCTATGAAGTGGAACACCCAGCATTCATAAACTCTCTCACATCTTTCATGTCTTGCGTAATTATTTTGGCCATTGTGTTAATTGTGTGCTAATTTGATCATGATTTTAATGACCAATAATAGTTTTTACAATTCAGCCCAGTTTAGAAGTCGACATAGAATTTGCAAAAAAAAAATCCATAGCAGATTGTCTTTCCATACCTTACAAATCACATGGAAATTCTGTCTTTTTCTTTATATAAGCAAAATAGACTTTCAGGGTTGATCTGATAAATAATCTTGGACAACCAAAGAACTAAGCCCTCCATTATGGGCAACAAGAAAGTGGCCGCGTGTTGTGTATGCAGATTGTATCACTGGGCATCGAAGACCAGCTGCTTTTTAGTATTAAATTTGTGTCCAGGATATAATGGCAGGTTTGTACTTGTAAATCAAGACACTGTTTCAGCCCACCCCAGCTGTAGCTTGTCGGTATCAGCATACAGTAAACAAGACTTTGATGAAATGCCATTTGATCCATGCACGCAGCTTGATGCTGACAGATTCACAAGAATGAGGAAGCAATGCAGTTGTGCATTAAAAATATAACAGGCCTGTAGTCTTCAATGTAATAATGTAACAGTGTAACACTCTTCATAAGTTTGGGGTCAGTTTTTCTTTTTAAAGCAAGCAAGGATGCGTTAAATTGATCAGAAGTGACAGTAAAGACATTTATAATGTTACAAAATATTTATAATTCTAATATATAATGCTCTTTTATGCTTTCTATTGATCAAACACAGTTTCTACAAAAAATATTCAGCAGCACTACTGTTTTCTACATTGATAATAAAAAGAAATGTTTCTTGAGCATATTAGAATGGTTTCTGAAGGATGTGACACTGAAGACCGGAGTAATGTCTTACTCCAAACTTTTGAGTGTAATAATTAATAAAAGTACTGGGGCCTGTTTCATAAAACGAGTTTACCAAATAAGCCAGGTTTATTTCAGTTAGTCTGACATATTGTCAGTTGATTTGGTTCAAAATAAGTCAGACTAACTGAAATAAGCCTGGCTTATTTGGTAAACTTGTTTTATGAAACAGGCCCCTGGTGAATTTGTGATTGTGTAAACAATTCTGATACTCAAAGCTACTCTCTTTTTTTCAGATTACCCACTACAAGCAATACCCACCCAATGTCAGTAAAGTGTACTCCTATTTCGAGTGTCGGCACAAAAAGGGGGAACAGTATAACGAGGTGGTGTTTTTTGGCCTCCAGTATCTTCTAAAGAAGTACCTAGCAGGTAATTCCAACTAATTTCATCATTGTGTAACCCCTTCAGTGATCAGAAAACATTTGTAAAGTTCCACTTGGCTTACATAGACGTACTGTTTGTTTTTGGGTTTGTACATTTACAAAAAGGTTTTTTTCTTGTAATGTCATTCACCTGATTGGGTAATGGAAAGCTTGTCCCGAAACTGATAATAGCACACATTCCAGAACAGTTATAAAGGACGGACATGCAGTCAAAACAAGCTGCAAGAGTTTAAAAATGTAAGATTTAAGAAGAAAGAAAGTCATACCGTTTTGAAACTATCCTTGGTAAAAATGATATTGGTAAACCATTCGTTCTCTGTCGTGTCATTGCAAAACTATAACTGTCTTGTGGGAAACAAAAGAAGATATTTAAAAAAATCTTTTAGCTGTTTTTGTCCATATATTAAAAGTCAGTGGGGTTCAAAACAGCATTGGACCCATCTGACTTTCATTGTGTGGACAAAGACATTTTAAATAATTTATTCTTTTGTGCTCCACAAAAGAAAGTCATACAGGTTTGGAATGACATGAGGTGAGACAATTCTGTCATTGTTCCTTCGAGGTTTATGCTTTTACCCATTTCATTTTTTATAAAAGAGGTCATGAACACAGACCAGCCATGTTAGAGAAAGTAAAAACAAGAAGACTACATTAAGTCCACAAAAACAACCTAGTTACATAAGGCTAATTCCCCTTAAGCTTCCCATTTCATTTAAAGTATTCCAACCCGGAAAGTGTGTATTTTGTGGTTTGTGTTTCAAACTGCAACCATGAACAGAATGTGTGAAGAACAGCGTTTTTTTTTCTTTCTGTGTCTCCGCTGATTTAATGTTTCTTTCCTGCCAAAATCTTTGTACTCACTCTTAACACAATGAATATTTTATAACATTTTAAGACAGTTATTCTGGCATTGCACTCTATTGCATTCTCCCTGAAAGAGGTCATGGCTGTTGTAAACTTTGTATTTATAACCACAGAGAAATTGACATTTGATAATCGTTACTGAACAAAACTGTGCATTTACTGTATCATTAAATGGCCTGCTAGTTTAATATTTACATGTTGGACATGTTCAAAAGAGCATATGCTTTATAAACAGATCTTAATATCTCTGAGCTCATGTATTTATATAAATATCTTGCAGGTCGAGTTGTCACGGAGGAAAAGATTCAGGAGGCTAAAGTCTTTTATCAGATGCACTTTAAACAGTCAGTGTTCGATGAAGAGGGATGGAGGAAAGTTTTAGAGGTACAAACAGAAGTTCATATCAAAGTCAAAGTTTCTTTTCAGATATTTGACCATTACATGACTTTGAAGTCTGCTTACTTTTTTCCGGAGATGAGTGCACATGGAGATAATGACCACCTGCCTTCTTCCTTTTCCTAATTGTGTTGTCAGAAATATGATGGCCGCCTTCCAATCCGTATCAAAGCAGTTCCCGAGGGGAAGATCATTCCCAGAGGGAACGTTCTTTTCACTGTGGAGAACACGGATCCAGATTTCTTCTGGCTCACCAATTATATTGAGGTATTACTTGTCCTCTTTCATCTTTGCTTTTTTTATACAGAAGCCAATGCAGATATTGCAAATGGTATAAAAGTAATTTAGTTGTTCTGCAATGTCCAAATGAATGTTTCAAAAATTGTTGGAAGAACACAAATAAATAAATATTTAAAAAATAATACATACACTACTGTTCAATTAGTACATTTATTCTCCAAGAATGCAAATTTTGTTTTCAAATAAATGCTGTTCTTTTTAACTTTATAAAGCATTCTAAAAAAATGCATCGTTTTCGCAAAGATTTTAAGCGGTACAACTTTTTGATAATAATGAAAGGTTTCTTGAGACCCAAATAAGCATATTAAAATTATTTCTGAAGGATCATGTGACACTGAAGATTCAGCTTGTAATCACAGGAATAAATGACATTTTTAAACATATTTAAATAGAAAAGTTATTTTAATCATATTTTACAATAATACTGTTTCTACTGTATTTGTTATCAAATAAATTCAATCTTGTTGAGCATAAGAGACTTCTTTCAAAATATTTTAAATAAAAATATTACGGACCCTAATTGTTGAACGGTAGTGTAATCTAAGGACAAAGTCCAAACAGCATTTAATCAACCTTGAAAAATGTTGCAAGAAAGGGGGTGTTACTCAAAGGGTCATATCAAACTAAAGCGAGTTACTGATTTCCTTCACAAAGGGTGCTTTCAAGGCCGTTATTAACGGATCCCTTTATGATCATGTAATCATTACATATTTTTTCATGACACTACACAATTTAAAATGAGCCATATCTAATACAAAAGTTTTTTTTAACAGCAACACAAAGCCAAAAAAAAAATGTCCAAAAAAAGAATAGTCCGTAAACCTGATGGTGCGGCACATTACTTCATATTGGATGATTCTGCCATACTGTTGTTCTGGATGACAGCAGCAGACCTGCCAACCTGTACGCATTTTGCGTTGTGGCTACGCATTTTGACCTCAAAGTACGCTGGTACGATTTGTCACTCTAAACTACGCAAAAATCTAGTGACGCCCCTGTCCCGCGCAATATTCAAAACAAGCAACAGGAAAAAGTGAGAGTTCAAACACTCAGAGCGTTTTTTTTTGCTTTTGCATTTAAATAATTTCTGCTTTTTATTTCTCTCCTAGTAGCCTATAGTTTATAGTTTCAGTTCAAAGCAGCTCGCCCCATCAGATGCTCTGACAGAAAGACTGTGTGTGACGCTGACAGAGACGTGCTGTTTAATGTGTTTGAGATGTGCTGTTTTTCTTAATGCATAACTTACATTTCACAGGTATATTCTCCATCTGTAAATGTTAAAAAAAGCCATGGAAATATTTCCATTTTGCTGTCAGAAGTGCATGAGCTTCTGCTTTGCAATTCTCCGCTAAACTCCACCGACTTCATTTAGAACGAGTCAAACAGACAGAGCTCAATGAAATAGGAGCGCAATAACTCTGACTAAAATATAAATTTCGCTGAAATATTTGTAGTCGGACAATAAATGTGACATGTAGAATTTTAACCTACAAGTAAGTCTATTTTTATGATAGCACTAACTGTAAAGTGACTCTAATGGGGAAATCAAAATAGCTTTTTTACTCAATTAGTCTGTGCTTTTTTATTATTTTCATTTTTAGTTTAATAACTTTAACTTCTACTTTAAAATGATAATTTTTTTTTTGATTGAAATGTTACAATGTTAAATTTGCACATAATATATGCCTACATGCTTACATTCACTTTATTTGTTTAATCCAAATACAAAATACCGAGATATATAGGCTACCTTATACCGCAAATCAGCCAAAAAATACAGAGATAAGATTTTTTGCTCATATCACCCAGCCCTATACAGAAGTGTACTGGACGATAATTTTTTCTTTCTTTTTTTTAAATAGCATTAAAAAAAAACTAAATATCAAAAATTAACTAAACAGTTACGGTAAACCGTAAAAAACCGTAAACTGTTTACCCCCACTCCACCCTGCCCCCCGCCCGCCACGCTGATGGTACTCAAAAAAAAATTCCAAGGTTGGCAGGTCTGCAGCAGGCTTTGATTTACAGCATGCTCCTAGCTGCTAATCCTGGACCAAAAAACTGAGGGAGGTTTGGACAGGCTAGTGGGGTCAGTGAGGACATGAGGTCATTAGGTACTGACCTGGCCTGCAGCCCTGCAGACTCGCACAGCAGCTCTTACTGTTGTCATTATGTAGACAAAGTGTTTTTTTGGCTAACAGGTCTGAAGATGCATGCTTGTAATCCATGATGAACATTGTGATTGATTCGTTTTCCTAATATAAATAAAAAAACATAAAGGTTGAATATTTATATTTCTATTTATTAATGCATTTGACAAACACTTTATTTTATGCATACATGTTATATTACATACATGCATTTCCTGGGAATCAGGCCCGCCACTTGGCGTTCCACTGGAACATTGTAGTATGCAATATTTTTTCATTACAGTTCCTAATAGTTCCATCACAATGAGATACAATGTAGTTTTCCAGATCCTTCGCTCTCTCTGATCCTCAGTGGTAGAACAAGCTTATAACCCCCTCCTGACTTGCTAAGACCATCATAAACCTCAAAACCTTTAAGAAGCAGCTTAAGACACAAGTCTTCCATAAGAAATTCAATTAAACTTGCAGCAACCACAATCAAAGACACTTTTCTTTTACCCTTTGTCACTTTTACTGTACTGTACTCTTGAAACGTAATGTTGCAGTACTGTACAGTACTGTATTATTGGTTCTTGTATTATAATTTGCTCTCCCTCAGTGATGTCCCTTGTTTGTAAGTTGCTTTAGATAAAAGTGACTGTTAAGTAAATGAAATGTAGATGTCCTTGAGCAATGCACTTGTCTTCCGGGTCGATTGTCCCTGTAATGAACTGGAAGTTGCTTCGAATAAAAAAGCTTGCTAAATGACTGCAACTTGCAAAAGAAACGACATTTATGCTTATGATTATTTTGTGTTTGAAGAGCAGGCACTAGTATGTCAACAACATGTTTAATACCTTAAAATAATGTATTTTATTCAAGATACCACAAATGATTTAAGCCAAACCTGATTGGAACATTTAGATCCTACCTGTTAGCCTGTTGCTTGAAAAGTCCTATTGGCATTCAGTCAGCTTAATCAATGTGCACAGTTTATGTATTGATGTCAAGACTGGAGGAAAACATGTAGAACCACACAAATGGTTCAGAATTCTTTGTCTTTGTCAGTTCCTGACATGCACGTCCTTAAGGAGCCACAGATCAATGAGTTGTGGTTTAAATGGTTAGGGCTATGAAAATTGTGAGTGCAATTACAAGCCATCTTTGGTCTTCTCTGACGTACATGTGATTGTGTACATTCTGTCCCCACAGACAATGCTGCTCCAAATGTGGTACCCCATCACCGTGGCAACACTCTCCAGGGAGTTCAAAAAGATTCTGGCCAAGCATCTGAAGGCCACGTCAGGGAGCCTGGAAGGTCTGGACATCAAACTGCATGATTTTGGCTACAGAGGGGTGTCCTCACAAGAGGTATGATGACCATGGATTGGTAATTACACTTCCTGGTCATTACAGTGTTGTTATTGTTAACTAAACAAAACTTTTGTAACCTTAGTATGGAGCATGCCTATTATTAACATATTGGCTGTTTATTAGTACGTACTTCCAAGCACATATTCTGCATGACCAGATTCTACATCCCTAATCCTATCCAATACCTAAACTTAACAACTACCTCACTAACTAAATAAGTTAGTAAACTAAATAAGCAGCAAATTAGGAGTTTATTGAGGCAAAAGTCACAGTAAATGGTTTTTTGTCAATAGCGAGAATTGGACCTTCGATTAAAGGGTGACCAAACTTTTAAAAGTTATTTTCGTAATTGACATAAATTTAAAAATAATATATAATCAATATTAAATGAACACGTACACTTTAACAAAAGGAACATAAACGTCATTAAAATGTTGCCTAACCAACTGAAATTAATATTTTATACACGCTTCAGTAATAAAATTAGAATTACCCATTAATTGAT
The DNA here is from genome assembly GCA_018155175.1 of Sinocyclocheilus anophthalmus. NCBI lineage: Eukaryota > Metazoa > Chordata > Actinopteri > Cypriniformes > Cyprinidae > Sinocyclocheilus > Sinocyclocheilus anophthalmus. The sequence goes on from JADLZN010002827.1 coordinate 29,659, forward strand.
GCTAATATGGATGCCTTTTTAAAAACTAAATAAATGACAAGCACACATCAAAATCACTAAGTATCCATCAAATTTCAATGTAAAATATAAAAGAAAGGGTCATTTATATATAATACTATCATATTAATAAAAATACTAAAATAACATTGGATCAGCACAGTGAATATAAGCAGTATTGTGTGAGATATTTAAAGCATTGCCCTAACACCATTCTGTTACCATGTTTTGTTTTACCATGGTACCATGCTAGTAATTCTGGATTTGTGTTTTCATAACCAATTAGTCTGTTTTGTTGTGTTGTGTGATTGATACTTACAAAAACACAATCTTTTATATGTTTTATGACTCTTAAGAGACTATATAGAAAGCTAGAAAATAACAGATTTTCATGTATTGCTGATTGCATGACATTATTTTACCCTGAAGTTCTCATTTCTGTAGCCATTCACAGCACATTCTGAAGAACACTGAAATAGTCAAACAGGAAGTGCCTCTGGTGTTAAAATCTCTACCTTTATTCTTTTTATAGCCTTGAAATCAAAGCTCAAGCCAAATGTGGTCTTTCTCTCTTCAGTGCTTTTAAAGAAAGCTTGGTCTCCTGGGGCAAATGAAATCAGACATTACTTGGTGAAAGCAGAAAATCGATTCATTATGAGACAAGGCCATTCCATTTAATCAAAAGGAGATCGGACCTGACCTTTTGAAATGCAAGCAATGCAGTGTGCTAGGGTTGGGCCGATAGACGATCCATCGTCGATGGCTGACAGACCTGAGCCGGCATCGTGACAATCCACCCCATCTATACTATGGAGTTCAATGGTAGGTACTGCCGCTACCACACATTTGACAAGATTAGATATTTGTCTGTGGTGCTCAGTATCTGCAAATCATTCTCCATTGTCCTATCAGTCATCTCTCCTTACTCTGTGTATGTGGTAAGTGAACTTTCGTGTACTATAATGTAACAGTCTACCGCTAGCAAGCAGCTAACCATGTCCCTTAAGTGGCTCCACAGAACACGTTATTTGTTTTCCGTACCTTTCTGCATACGGATTCACGCTTCGGGCACACCCCCTAATGTCATCGTCCATCACGATGTTTCACTGTAGACATCGTCCGATGCCAATTTGGTAGACATCGCCCAACCCTACAGTGCGCTCTCGATTTCTGTATTTTTCAAAGGTAGGAGAGCCCTGATGATTGTTGGCCGTGTTTGAGTGAGATTGTCAAGCTGATGGGTTATGGGTCATCGGGTGGTGCTGTTTGAAGAGTTGTGTGAGTAAAGATGACTGTTTGGCTCTTGAATCGGTCTGTCTGCTGTGTTAAAGGTCAACTCTGCCAGGTTTCATCTATATCACACAGTGACAGGTTCAGGTTTTGGGTGGCTAGTGATAAGCAGTGAGTCTGTTACTGACTGGCTGGGCGTGCTGAGTGTAGGAGACCTTTGTGTGCGAAAGTGAGACCACTGGATTCTGATGAGGTGTGACATAACCCCACTGTGGTGCCCTTTTGAGACCAGTACGCCATGATCTAAAACTGGACATGGTGACGCAGCCTTCATAGATCAATCCAGCAGGCTGACCGAACAGAAAAGGTGCATTTACCATTAACATTGAAAAAATGCTTAAAAGTTTAGGTCAAATAACAAGCTGGATTTTTAAGTTTTAATCTTTCTAATAGTGCTCTCATATGTGTGTGTATTGTGTATATTTATTATGTATATATAAACACACACACAAACAACATATATGTTGAAAATATTTACATGTATTTATATATTTATATTCAAATATAATTTATATTATATATAAATATATAAAAACGTACATATTTTTTCTTAAATTAACATGCTGTGTTGTGTGTTTAGATATTCATAATAAATTACACACACACACCTATCTTATGTAAAACAAAAACTTTTATTTTGGATGTGATTAATCCCGATTAATCGTTTGACAGCACTACTTTCTAATTAACTAAAAGCAACTCTATATAGAAGATACAAGTGAAGTGATGCTCAGGGGCATCGCTAGACCTGGCTAGACTCAACTCAGGGGCAGACCTGAAGTGTTTATGACACCGGCTCTTAATATATAGTCACTTGACCTACAGTTCCTTTTACATTAAAAAAAAAAAATCATAGTTATTACGTTTTCTCAGAGATTTGACTTGCAACCCCATACACATATCATACCACTTTACTGAAAAGGTTGCTCTGTATTCAGAAAGGCGCGGAAAACAAATAACGCATTATACGGAGCCACTAAAAGGTTAGACGCTTGCTAGCTGTAGCCTGTTGCATTACAGTACATGAAAGTTCACTTACCACATACACAGAGTAAGGAGAAATGTCTTATAGGATGATGGCGAATGATTTAGATTTGCAGATCCTGAGCACCAATGACAAATATCTAACATCTCTTGTCAAATGTGTGGTAAGTACTGCCGCTCCATAGTATAGAGTCCTTGTGATCGCGAATCTCGGCCCAACCTATTCAAAAGTTGTATTGTTTTTTAACGATTTAATTACATTTTAATCTAAGACTGTTTCTTTTTTTTCTTCTTTTTTTTGATTTGGTTCATGATTTTTATGATTTGTTTTTATGGTTTTAATATCTTATTTTATTTTCTTTGTTTTAATAAAAAAAAAAATTTAAACTAGCAGACATTTAGCAGAGATTTGAACTTGCAGCCTTTGTAACCCCATGGGAAATATAATACCACTGTACTAATATTTTACTTTATTATTTTATTTTATTTGTGGTTTCATTTTATTTTATTCTCTTCCAACTAAAAGTTGTAATTTATGTCGAACCACACCAGTAACAATCAGTTATGTCCTATTGAATTTCACATGTTGGGTAACATGACTGTCCAATGAAAAAAAAAAAAGCCATCTGGGTGTCCTAATCAAGGTCCACGTTATATCTGGCTTTATGGCATATTTCTCTGCCAACTGTCAGTGTAATATTGCTATTGTGTGTGTTTAAGCCTGTTTGATCACTGGCAATTGCATGAAATATGACATGACAATATTCCATGTTACTCTCATGCAGGACTTTGTCGGAAAATTAAGTGCAAAAATGATTTTAAGAAAGGAAGAAACCGAATGAATTGGAAAGGAAAGAACATCAGTGTGGGATCTAAGAAAGCCCAAACGCTTCTCCCTCAGCAGCTGACAACAGACTGAAGCATGCTGTGTAAAACTATCGAATCTTCATTAGGGACAGTGGGATATTGATAGTGTATTTTCTAGGTTGCGGCTGACTGGATTAATGATGGCTTCAAGAGGAGATTAATGATGCCAAGCAGAGTTTAATGCCTCTGATACTCAGGGTTCCTGCTCACTCTCCATCACCACTCTCTTCTGTTCAGGGGACAAGCAGTGATAGATTTCAATTCTGTCATCATTTACTCACCCTCAAATCCTTCTAAACCCATATGACTTTTGTTCTTAAGCGGAAAAAGAGAAGTTTAGCAGAATGTATTGAAAACGTACCTTAAAAATACTCTATACAAGTTGTGTGCTATTTTTTTAAGTTTAAATGTAATTAAAAAAAATTACAAAAGCACAAAATTACTCAAATTTAAAATTAAAATGAAAACTGAAAATCCAAAAATAAAAGCTTATTCAAAATATTAATAAATTCTACAATACTGTATAAATAATATTAAAATAACATTGGTATTTATGCTGATCCGTCATGTTGTGCTGGGCTGTGCCCTTCAACTGCATTGACAATTACATGACAAAGTCCCTTGATCCTTGTTACAATCACAGCGGCAGACTAAAGCCTTGTTGCGGATCTGATTTCCCTGGGTTGATATCAAGCCCATCTCATCAGTTCTTAAATTAAAAAAGTAATGGACTCCTCAAATTCCCACATAAATATACACCTTGTAGTAGAGCAAGAAATATTGATGCTCCCCTCAGGGGGCTAAAGAAATTTTGCATGGAATCAAACGTGTTCACTTTTCAGAGCAACAACCTTCCCTTGACTATCACTAAAGGGCAACTCCCCCCTGATTACTGTGACCCTGCAATGAATGAACTGAGACACAGTCAATAACCTGAGTGTTTAATCAGGGGAATATAGAAAATGTCTTATTGGCTTTAAATTGGGCACACAATTGATTTCAAAGGTCAAAGTCACAACCTCTCATATGATTTGCTTCTTAAAAGCCACTGTCTATAATACAGTTACAAAAACAGAATCAACATAATGGGAATCAGCGTTTATGCTTTAAATGGTGTGAGAGAAATCACAACATTTGATCTTTTGGGTTTCACTGGAGACGCCACTGAAGAACATTATTGTACAATAAAGACTTCAGGGACTAGGGGTTTGATATTAAACGGGTTAATTGACTTATTGTGTCTCTTTACTGATCTAGTCAGCAGCACTTGGTGGAGCTGCTCATCTGGTGAATTTCTGCAGCACAGATACAGTGGCGGGTCTGCTGATGGCACAACGATACTATGCATGTCCTATGGCTGGATTCTCCATCCCTGCTGCAGAACACAGGTACAGTAATGCACTTGTGTACTTACTGCACACTTATTTCGTCAAGGCATAATCAAATTTAGTTTTGAGTAACATCCCACCTAAAACCTGATCGTCTGAAAGAAATAAAGTTTGAATTGATTAAATACTATAATAGTATTTATAATAATAAATCATACTAAAATAACACTGCTTTAAAGGGATAGTTCCCCAAAAAAATGAAAATTCTGTCATCATTTACTAACCTCATGTCGTTCCCAACCCATAAGACCTTTGTTCATCTTCGGAACACAAATTAAGATATTTTTAATAAAATCCAAGAGCTTTCTGACCCTGCATAGACAGCAATGCAACTGACATGTTGAAGGCCCAGAAAGATAGTAAGGACATGGATTGAATAGTCCATGTGACATCAGTGGTTCAACCTTAATTTTTACAAAGATACGAGAATACTTTGTGTGTAAGGAAAACAAAAATAACGATGTTATTCAACAATTTCTTCTCTTCTGTGTCAATCTTCCATGCATGTTCACAAGAGTGGTACTCTCATGAATGCGCGGAAGAGACTGGCATGGAAGAGAAGAAATTGTTGAATAAAGTTATTTTTGTTTTCTTTGTGCACAAAAAGTATTCTCGTAGCTTCATAACATTACGGTTAAACCACTGATGTCACATGGACTATTTTAACAATGTCCTTACTGCTTTTCTGGGCCTTGAATGTGTCAGTTGAGTTGCTGTCTATGCAGAGTCAGAAAGCTCTCGGATTTCATCAAAAATATCTTAATTTGTGTTCTGAAGATGAACAAAGGTATGATAATGACAGACTTTTCATTGTTGGGTGAACTAATCCTTTAAGATTGTTGAATATGATATGATATGGTACCTTGGAATGCTGAAACGGAATGTTTTAGTTTAGTTTATGAAAAATTCTGTTTTAATCAATTATAAATTGATTAAACATCCTTACCCTTCTATCACTCCAAACCTATATGACTTTCTTTCTTCCCTGAAACACAAAAGGAAATACTTTGAAGAATGTAATGTTGTTTTTTTCCATGCAATTACATTAAGTGGGGACTGGAGCTTTCAAAACTTCAGAGAATAACACAGAAACACCATATAAGAGGTATGACGACATAGAGTTTGTGTTCCCATTCAGTAAACCATTATTCACTGTGACCAGATTAGGCGAGTTTAATTGGAGAACCAGATGAATCTGATTCAAAAGAACGATTCATTCACATATCTCATGATCTCTCATGAACCTGTTAGGGAAGACGTTAAGATTTTCAGTCATAAACAGCTTAAGTTTTAGTCTGTTTTGACACAAAACTATTACATGGCTTCAGAACAATTTGTATGGACCATTTTTGTGTTCTTTTGTAGCTTGAAAACTTCATTGTGATTGCATGGAAATTAGTGACCAGTAGAGAAATTCTCTTTAAGACTGATTGGGCAGTGAGTCAGTTAAACAGCTTGTGTCGTGAAATTCAACGGTGACGTTAAACACCTGCATGTTAATTTGCATTTGTTCCGTTGATTCTAATTAGTTCTATTAGTAGCTACACATTCATCCATCTCACAGCTGTAGCGCCTTTTGTCTGTGTGGTTGAGTGCGTTTCCCAGTATAGCTCTCACTCTTTATTTCAAATCACGCCATTTCTTCTGTGGCGCTGTTCCATCCTCATACAGTTCAAATATAAGTTTTTCAACCATTCCGTGAATCACTCCGACATTTTTAAAGCTCTGCGGCTAAGGATCGTTAGACTCTTAATGACTCATTTGCAACAAATTATTCTTTCTAATTCCGTTTATTTATAATGTACCTTATCCACCTTCAAACTAAATAAAGCATGAGTGGGTGGGACTTCACAAATTAGTGTTGTAGATCATTTGAAGAAGGTTTGTCACACTTTGTTTTTCATGTCTCTGTAGTACTATCATCTCCTGGGGCAAGAGCCGAGAGAAAGATGCGTATGAGTGTCTGCTGGACCAGTTTCCCTCTGGGCCTGTAGCTGTGGTTAGCGACAGTTATGATATTTTTAAGGCTTGTAAGCACATCTGGGGGGACAAGCTGAAGGAGAGAGTGATGGAGAGGAGTGAGGATTCTGCACTCATTATTCGTCCAGACTCCGGGGACCCCGCTCAGACCCTCATAGAGGTGTGTGTGTGTATCATATACCAAGTGTGCTCAAAGTGGAGTAGTGTTCACTACAGACCTTAAGGCAGCTGTTTCAGTGATTGAACTTTATTTTAGTGGAGTCAAGACTCAAACAAATAGGCTTTTTTCCAGCTCTGTGCTGCACTGTGTCTTACAGGGCTGGCTGGTCTGTGTGAAAGTAATGCTCTAGAATATTGATTTTCCTTTTATATACTGTCTTTCAGATTAGTTTGTTGCTTGTTTGTATTTGATGAATGAAATAGGGGAGTCAAGATTGATTAGCTGGCTTTATAGCCCTTTATGCTTTTAATTTTCACTTGCTTGCCTCCTTCATTTGTCTCTTCTGTCTCGCTTTTAGGTGATAAAGATTTTGGAGGAGCGTTTCGGATGTTCTCAGAACTCAGTTGGTTACAAGGTGCTCCCATCATACCTGCGCATTATACAGGGGGATGGAATTGATCTGAACTCAGTTAATGAGGTAAACTAAACCTCAGACCAAGAGAGAACAAAAACATGAAATTATTGCAAATTGTAAAAATATGTTACAATATTAATATTTAAGGCATTTTGTATCAGTTAAAGTGCACCTTGTATGGGAGCATAGAGCTATATATATATGGTTTGTTTGTTTATATATATATATATATAATATATATATATGTCAAATTTGTGACATTGATCATGATCATGTGAATTCCTTAGTATAGACTGTCATATGTTCTTCTTACTTTCATTGAAGCACAAGGTGCTCTTTTGGAATATCGTCTTCAAATCATACTGGAGAACATTCAGCTTTTACACAAAAGCAAACTTGAGCACTACTGCCAGTAAAGCAAAACATCAAAACAAATAATACGTTCAGAAATCCATGTCAATTTTTCAGTTAGCACACACATTGTTATGCAAATTCTTGCACAAATTAAATGCAAATCAAATAGTTGTGAGTAATTAAAATAAATGGACTATATTAGTGAAATGCAAAATAGAAGCTTTTTCACTGTCGTTTCAGACATTTGGACCGCTCTCTAGTGTTCATATGACTAGCATGTTATCACATACTAATATTGCTGTCGTTATTAAATGTGTGGAATGGTGTGTACAGGGTCAACTTGATACTGGCCCTGAATGTTTATCAACCATTCATGACTGTTTGATTATAAACAATTATTACCGATTACACAGTGGTAAATCATTGATCATAATCTGATCATTGTTACTTTATTTTTTTTTTTTTTTGCCTAGCACAGATTCTCGAGAAACTGAGCGATGAGGGTTGGAGTGCTGAAAATTTGTTTTTCGGTTGCGGAAGCGCACTGCTGCAGAAAATCAACAGAGACACGCTAAACTGCGCTTTTAAGTGCAGCTATGTGGAGACCAATGGCAAAGGCGTGAGTTTCTTTATCAGTTTCACTTTCAAAACATCTTGTTTAAACGAGTTAAAAAAAGTACATTTGAGGAGTATTGTTATTATTTGTTTTTTTTAATATCATGTAATTTGTGTTTGCATAGATGGACGTCTATAAGCAGCCAGTGACGGACCCATCTAAAGGATCCAAGCGTGGTCGTCTCTCTCTGAGGAGAAATTCAGATGGCTTCATTGAGACGGTGGAAAGAGGAGCAGGCAAACCACAGGAGGTTAGATCAGCTTAACCTATTATTTCCTAGATTTTTCCCAAAGATCGTTCATATAAACATACTGTGCCACATTTTTGCATTTTTTTTCCCACATTAAACTTTAGTGAACAGATGATACATATAGATAATTACATTTAATTCTGTGGCAATTCTAGGCTGAATATATTTGGTCAAAAATACAGTAAACAGGAATATTGTGAAATATTATTACAATTAATATTTATGTAATAAATGATATAATAATCCATGTCATTTCTTTTTCCTGGGGTTTTAATGAGCCATTATGCCAGTGTCACATGATCATTCAGAAATCATTCTAATATGCTGATTTACTGCTCAAGAAACATTTCTTTTTATTATCAGTGATGAAAACAGTTGTGCTGCTTAATAAATTTTGAAGACACCATGAACATTTTATTTTGGGATTCATTGATGAATATAAAGTTCAAAAGAACAGCATGTGTTATATATCTATAACATTACAAATGTCTTCACTGTCACTTTTTGATCAATTTAATGCACCTTTGCTGAATAAAAGTATTAGTTTAAAAAAAATCGCACTGACTCCCACCTTTTGAACAGTTGTGTATGTAAAAATGTAAACAGTGCTGGTCATAGTTGGTGATCCTTTAATATGATCTTCTTTTGTAGGACATGTTGGTGACTGTGTTTGAAAATGGCACCATCCTGCAGGAGTACACTCTGGATGAGATCCGTAAAGCTGCTCAGCTTTGGGAAGAAGATGTGAGCCCTTCCCAGCACAACAAAGAGGACAACAGTACTCTGGAGAGCCACCAGAAATGCATAATGAACGGCGTGCATTAATAAACACAGTATGCGCACTGTTCTCAACACTGCCCCCCACAGACCAACCACAGACCTATTCCACAACACTCAGATGTTTATCAATAAAGCAGAACACAGTGTTGCCAATACAATATACAAATACATATCACATCTGACTTTTAGACTTTTGAGGCAACCCTTAAATTTTGGATTTGGTTGCCACTGGTTTTTATTAGTTCCTCCTTCATTTTAGCACACGTTGAGATGCCAAATGTCTTTGTTGGTGCTTTAGAAACATCTAAATATATTTCAGGAGTATATGACGGCAGGGTTTGCATTCGATTGATTGTAATGTTGTTAAAGCATCGCCTGGCAGTACATTGATAAATGAAGGAAACTTCATTTGAGGTGATCTCATGATCGTATCAGGGCTTCTGCACCAGCAATTCTGCACATGATCCCGGTTTCTGATGTGACGTACAATGACACTCTCTCAAAAATTAGATTTAGAAGTCACTATTTCACTTTTGGAGGATTTTGGGTGTTCTTTTAATATCTTTTAGACACCTATAATGCCAAGATAGCAATGATGCTCTTTTTTTTTTACTACTCCGTTTTACACTCTTCCCATGTTGTGTTCAACATAGAGACACACACTTGAAATTGATCCACCCGGTTTGTGTCTTCTTGCTGTTACATAGCTCATGTAAATTTGCTTCCTGACTTTTTAGAATAATACTTTCGTTGTCACAATTTTGTTGGACAAAATTCTTCTCTGGGGATTTTAGAACAGCAAATTGATCCTGATGTTATAAACACTCTCAGTAAGTAAATGCTGCATAGAAAAGAATCAAACGTTTCCTGATAATAGTTAGAGTGTGATTTATGTGGAGCTGGTTTTAGACTTCCATCTGAGATGCACAGAATGCATCATACAAACACTTTGCAGTATTCTGTCTCCATACAGCTGCTGATGGTGCCTTAAAAACCACTCGGACCTCAGTGCTCAGGTCACTCTCTCTTGCTTTGTCCTTTCCTCCCCTCATTTTTCACACTTAATTTTGTCCATCACGCTCAGTTTCTCTCTTTTATCCTTCTGTGACTCACATATGAATGATGTTCAGTGATTGCCTTTTTTTCTCTTTTTTTTTTTGCTGTTGCCTTATGTTAAAGGCCACAGCAAGCTTCCGTCAAGCTCTGCCATCTATATGCTGATGCTGAATGAGATGTGCAGTGGGTTTAATTACAGTGTACATTGATTATTGTGTCATCGTCTTTGTGTTCGATCATGGAAATGACTCATTTCCAGGTTGTTCCGAACATCTGAAATGAAGCAGTTTGACCCTACCTCTTTTTTTAATCAATAATAATGTATATTAATATGAAGTGGTGATCCTTACACTTAAAAAGCATCTATTTTGTTGTGTAAATACTCTTTAATGGTAGTTACAATTATAAATTCGTCTTGAAATTCTAGCATTCTTGTTGCATTTTTTTGATTTTACAGAAGTGATATTTTGAATGACAAATAGACAAGCAAACAGAAAAAAATATATATAATAAATATAGATCGAACGTCTTCGTCTCAATCTTTCGTTTTAGTGTGTGTTTTGGTAATTTCGAAAGGAAAAAAGTAAATGTTTTGTAAATGGAAAAAAAGGAAACAGAATATGCACCATAAGCAGTGATGGTTTTGACGGTGCCAGTATGTCTGGATTTGTTCCCAGTTTTGAATTGCATAAACACATTGTGCCCATTTGGACAGCCTGCTTTCTTCAAAACTGTCATAGCAGAAAAGGAATGGAATGCCAAAGGAAGGAATGTGACTTTCAGAATGAGGAAGAGTTATGTGTTAATTTCCTCTGCATGTCGTTTTGAGTTATGCAAAACAAAATAGAAATGTCTGTATTTCCAAGTTCCAGTGAAACCTGACAATGGTTCAGTTTATATTCAACAGACGATGGTTTGCCTTAACACATTTTATTGTTGCACAATTATATTGTATTCACATGAAATGTACTTTTCATACACATCCTCGTGGACATCACAAAATGCTATGTCATTACATTTCACACCCAGAAAAAAAGGTACAAAGATGTCACTGGGGTGACAAAAGGTACAAAAGTTAAAAGGTACATCTTTGTACCTGGTTTACCTCTAAATAGTACATTAAAGGTACATTTTATTACCTCAAGTGTACATTTTGGTACTTTTTAAAAGGGTACCACCCCAGTGACAGCTTTGTACCTTTTTTTGTACCACTGAGACTGAAATGCATTTTTAGGACACGAGAGTCGTGGTTTTACCATAGTAGAGTTTGGGTGAGTTTATTCCGTTGACCATGTGCAGCATATTTGTATAATGCAATTTTGTCCACTGACCAAAATAGTCACACACTTTCTATTTAGACAAGGGTTTAATTTGCAGAAGTCAATAAGCTTATGTGTGTATGAGACATTTCAAATAATCATCATTCTATCATTTTAAATTGCGGTTTAAAGTTTTCGGGAAGAAGTTTTCTCTCTCTTATGCTCTCTTAGTTTCTTATGCTCATCAGACTGCATTAGATTAAAAATACAGTAAAAAACAATAATATTGTGAAATATTACCATTTTAAATAAGTATTGTTTTTAATATTCTAAAATTGTTTTATTCCTGTGATGTCAAACGTGACTTTTCAACATCATTACTCCAGTCCTCAGTATCACATGATCCTTCAGAAATCATTCTAATATGCTAATGTGCTGCTCATGAAACATTTCTTATTATTATCAACCATTATAACAGTTGTGCTGCTCAATATTTGTGTGGAAACTGTGATACACATTTTTCAACATTTAACTTAAAAAGAACAGAAATTGAAAGCTTTTGTAACATTATAAATGTCTTTGCTGTCACTTTTAATCCATTTCTTAATCCTTTTCGAAGAAACCTATAATTCTGCTGTGTTAAATAGCAATAACCAATCTGATCCAAAACATATGCATAAAAACCAAAAAAGTCTTTTGTCATAGACGACAGATACTCTAATGAAAGGGAAGCCATCTATTGGTCATTTTCAAAAGTCCACTTCTAATTTCCCTCTGAAACCAGGACCAAGTTTATACTACATTAGTAAGTCAAAAGTTACAATCGCATCACAATAAATCAGAAACTTAGCCTACTTTCATTTCCTAGAACGTCATGAGACCACATGTGTCCATTCTTCTCATTATATTCTTCCTGTGCCAATTAAGTGTACTCTAGTACTATTTTTAATTCCAGGCAGTTTTGTAATTTGCAGTTTGAATGATAGCTCATAATTAATCCAGTTATACATGCATCCATTCAATGAATCCAGAAAATGCACGCAATGCTTACACAATTCAATACTGCTGGTGGTTGCTTGCACAGATAATAAAACAAGGCTTGTTTCGTCCAAGTCAGTGTCAGACATATTTTAAATCAGCATATTGCAGATCAGAAAGCAAATGGCATGTAGGAAAGCATCTTCAGAGTATCTGTTAATTGGCTAACACTGTTGTCACTACTGATAGGCCGCTCGGCGCTCATTGGATTAGTTGCTGCTAAGCAACCTCTTTGCTAAGCTTGTTGTCATGGATTCAGATGTGAAATGGTCTGTTGACCACTGATAACAGGGTGAGGGCGGAGGTAACCATAGGTAACACTCCAGCTCTGTCGCACCTGTCTTACATTTGCGACTGTTCAAATGTCACTGGCAAGCGTGCAGCGCTGCATCATGACAGACAGCACGCATAGTGTAGACATGCACAAGAACAATAGTCGGTGGCATTTATTCATTTTAAGTGGCAGTTAACAAAGAAGCGCGAATCCTAAGCGGAGCGCCGCTACATTATTGTGTCTGTGCGTCTGCCCATTATTTGTTTTTTTTTCTCATTTGTACTCATTTCACCCCTGGGATGCAAATTCTAATCCTGATTATTTCTGCCAGATTAGTGGTGCAGAATAAAAGGAGGGATAACGCATTTACACAGCACAATTCCAGAATCTCACGTTTTGTCTTTTATATTTAAGCGTGTTTCACTTCATTTGTGTTTTGGTATAGGCATGGTGATTGGTTTAGCACCCTGGTGTGAAAATGGAGCTGAAACCAAATTGAACGTTGCACCATCTCCATTTATATATAGATGGTTGTCAAAAAAATCTGAAATTCAAAAGAGGAAGTGCTCATTCAGAAAGGTTCAACACTGCAGCACAACACCAAAAGGTTCATTTTCAGCCCTATAAAATGGTTCCTTCTCAGTTCTCCCAAAAAGTTCAGCTATTCAACTGAAACGATATTTTGTTTTTTTTTGCCCATACAGTTAAGGTCAATGGGGTCCAGTGTTTTGGACACCATTAACATTCATAGTAATGGGGGGGGAAGCGAAAAAAAAAAAACTAAAACTGCCAAAGTTCGTTATTGTGTTAAGAAGAAAAAAGCATAGAGGTGAAGTACTAAAATGACTGAAACTGAAATAAAAAAAGCCTATTCAATATATATATAAATAAAAACACACACACACAAAACTAATAAAGTGCAACGCGTCGTACATTACAAAATTACTAAAACCTAAACTAAAATAAAAACGGAAAAAATAATAGCTAATTCAATATATTACTAGGCTATAGAATATGAAAAAATACTGCAATTATACTGATGACAAAATGTGCAATTTTGGGTGAACTATTCTGTCATTTAAACGATTAATCAATCAATCAATTAATTGTTCAGCTGATTCAATTTGATCATCTGTTCTCTGTTTTGTGCCTTGATCTCCTTAAATGTTTGTTAACCAGTATTGGAATATTTAGCAATGAAGATAGTTCAGCCAGGACTGAAACGTTTGCTTGTTTGTATATGTGTGCACAATCACTTTTTTGTTTGTGCACTTTAGTTTTTGTTGTCACATCCATGTTAATCTTCAGGAATAACACTGTTCTAAGGACCTTGGAATTTGCATTTCATTTGGTGTGCAGATTTTTTGCCTTGGCTTTATGTATTTACCTGGGAATTGAACCCATGACCCTGATGTTGCTATAGCGCCATGTCTACTGACATCAACGAAAGATATGTGAGTTTACTTCTTCCTTTTACAATTTGAGAAGCATATGTTGTTATTGTCCTGTTATGTAGCCTATTTGTTAGGTAGGGACAATATTCCGAGATACAACTATTTGGAAAAATCTGGAATCTGGACCGCGTTTGACAAACAAAATCTAAATAGTGAGGAAATTGCCTTTAAAGTTGTCAAATGAGAGTTTTAGCAATGCATCATTAAAATCAAAAATTGAGTTTGAATATATTTACAGTAAGAAATTTACAAAATATCTTCATGGAACATGATCTTTACTTAATATCCTAATGATTTTTGGCATAAAAGAAAAATAAAAAATTGACCCATACAATGTATTTTTGGCTATTGCTACAAATATACCCCAGCGACTTAAGACTGGTTTTGTGCTCCAGGGTCACATATGGTTATGTTTTGCATTCACATTTTAGCATGATGGAGAACCACGTTAAACCAGCATGGAAAGAATCAAACCATATTATCCTTATTCAACATGGATCTTTCTCCACTTTTTTTATTCAGCTGCTCAGAACCCTTAGGTGTGCTGTGTCTGGATGCAGACTGAACCGGTTTTACTGTGGGAGTTGCATGCTTATTCAATGTGGCAACTGTTGGCACAACTGGAGGAAGAGATCCAGCCATGCTGTAAATGTGCTGAGAGCTGCGCTGCACCTCTCAGGCTCTCAGTGCAGGTTAAGTGACTGTCTTGGCTACTGCCATAATTCCTTGGCGAGCGAGCAGCGGTGTGAATCAGAATGATGTTGATTGCTCCCCAGGTCACTCCATCATGCGTGTGCATTCCCGAGGTTTATGTCTGCGCTATTGTGCTGCACTTTACTCCAGATGCCAGTCATGCCACATCTAGCCTCTTCCCAGGCAGAGAAATTAGGACTGACGAGTGGCACCATGCCACCGTACATTCAAATATTACTGCTGAACCTGAGGCAGTATGGCAGCATAGTGAAAGGGTGTTACATACCATCAGTTACCTTTTATATAGTGCACTACAAGTGCTTGAAATGATTGTGGGTTAATGTGCTCTTGATATTCATTAAAGTTTTTTAGACACTTTATCCAAAGCATTAAAGGAATAAAAATTCATCTAAAGCACAGCTGAAGACACATACAAGAATGTACGTATTCTCAATTAGAGAACCCGGAACGCGATCACGAATGGACTGAGGGGGGACCCGCTCCCTACCTCGCACTGGGCCCCGGGTCAGCTAAGGACAGCCCTGACCCTGACTAAGGTACTTTACATAATCTACAAAACTGCACAAACAGACAATCAGATAAAAAGATGTCAGAGTATTTATAAAACGATGTATGGAAATTATTAAAAAGCTTAGCCTAATCATCGCGCTGCAATGCTCTAAACGAGTTTGAGATGGTGTAGGCTAATTGTCATTCACTTTTACATAGCTACTTTTTTTGGATGTGGAGTAGAAGAAGACGCAAGTTTGATAACCCGCTGCATACATGGCATTTCATTCTCTGTAAAGATTTATTGTCCCTCTTCAGTAAAGATCATGCTGTCTAATTCTTCTGTTCCCACTTAAGGTCATTATTAAAATTCAGAGTGACCTGGTACAAAAATGTATACATTTTACTGAGCCCAATGAGTAGTTTATATAGGCACTATACAGTAAAAGTCTTTGCAGAAAAAAAAAGATTGTAATTTATTTGATCAAAAATACAATAAAAAGTAGTAATATTCATAGCTTTCAGTCACGTGACCGGCTCGAAGACCTGGAGGGCAAAACATCCTGCAGGACAAGCCTGTCAATTTTCCACCTGTTTCACAGCCGCAGATATTTAGATCACCTCTCAAAAGAAGAAAACAAAGGTATGTTAACAAAATGCAAGTTTTGGCCATTTGCAACCCATATTAAGCGGCAATATTTCAATCATTAAACAGTACGACATAACGTTGTAAAAACATTTAAAGTGCCTTAATATATTTAAAACCCTAATGGTCTCTATATTAATGATGCATAGTTTAAATCGGCAAGCAGATGAGGCCGGAATATGAATGAAATCCGCTTAATGGTTCAGCGTTTTCCTTCTAATGGTTTTCTATGGGAAACCATTTACGTGAAACTTTGCACAATAAACATAATCCATAAGGTGTTTACTGAATTTCGCCTTTTAATATCTGTGTGTTACTACATTACTACTTGAAGGTCCCATATTGTACACCTTTCTGGAGTTTTATTTGAGGTTTGAGTCTTAAGAAATATAAGTTGCCGGCTATAGTACAAAAAAAACCATTCAATATCTATTTACCAGCCCTATTTCTCATGAGCTATGCTAGAGAAACAGGTTTTTTTCGTTTTGGGTCTGTCTAATGAATATTCATGAGCCGTCTCTTCTGATTGGCCTGTTGTGTTGATGTCGCACGGCCAGGCCAACACAGGTACGGGTCAGCCGATGTCCACGGCGTAGCGGGACGGCAGCAACACAAACAAAGGAGAGGGTGCGCGATGCAGAGACAACTGGGAGGAGCTGGAGCTCAGCTCCCCCCGCTGGATGTAAGGGGTGGAGCTAGACACCCAACACTCCCTAACCCTTACACTTACCTAGACACTAAAACAGACTCCACCCATAGTTCACACAGAGGGGAGCTGGAGGTCATTTGATCTGTGAAGTGGAGCCGGTACTTGAAACAAAGGGGAAACGGCGGCTTTCTACATAAGGAGCTTAAAATATCATCTTGTTGTGATGTTGGGTGCCAGAATCGACGTAATACAGCCTCAAATGGGGGGAAATTTGGGAAGTCGTGGCCTAATGGTTAGAAGGTCGGACTCGTAACCCAAAGGTTGTGGGTGGGGGGAGTGAATGTACAGCGCTCTCTCTCCAACCTTCAATACCATGACTGAGGTGAGACCCTTGAGCAGGGCACAGAACCCCCAACTGCTCCCCGGGCACCGCAGCAAAAAAAAAAAAGGCTGCCCACTGCTCCAGGTGTGTGTTCACGTTGTGTGTGTGTGCACTTTGGATGGGTTAAATGAAGAGCACAAATTCCAAGTATGGGTCAAATACTTGGCCACATGTCACGTCCTTCGACTTCAAGTGAAAGAATTGATCGCATATCTGTACCACTGCCAGAAAAAAAAACGATGACAGCTGTGGTTAAAAGTGATAAAACGAGCAGACTGGACAGAAAGGATCTTCAAAAATGCTCGCGTTTGCAGCGCATAATTCTTATCAGAAAAGGTTAAATAAAGTATTGTCTTCTGTTGTTATGGGCGCATCTACAGATTCCTTGCCATTTGTCTATGTTTCTTGCATCTCACGACATGTCGTGTATGAAATAATGTCTCTGTGCATGTGCGTAAAACAACAAACTGACGATTTATATATAATCATTTGTAATTGTCTATACATTGTTGTGATTAATTGTGGCTAGAACAATAATGTAGCTGTAAAAATAGATGCCTGCTGAAATTGAAATAATTTGTTAATAACTATATACCTCATCATGACTAGAAAGACGGGAGTTGGAGTTTGGTCGTTACGTACAAGTTAGTGTGATTCCACCTATAGGAACAATACTGGTCAGATCGTCCATCATTTGAGCTTATATCGTGATAACTTACAGGTCGGCCAATAGGTTGGTTCGTTGGTAACGTTAACATTTTCGACATGTTTGTTGTTGCTCAGCAATGGCATGGACTTGATGTTGTCTGGGGGTTTGGCAAAAGAGAGTGGGATGGTTGGCGGTGCTCGGGGTGGTGACTGAAGCCGGTGACTGTGTAGGTCTGACGTCAACTTTTTACGGAAGTCACAACTGTTTGTGAAAAATCACAGCTACTTTAAGCATGCTGTGTGAATTTTACTGTGGACTGAATGTTTTGAAACTTATATGGTTGTTAAATAGCCCCTAGACCTCAGTAATAGTGAAAAAAGCCAGGAAATTTCAGTTTCGACAATATGGGACCTTTAATGAAATCTGCGTAAAATAATGGCGGTTCAGTGGAGAAAAGCTTGTTTTGCCTCCATGGGTGCGTTCCTAGAAGGGTGTGGACGTCAGTGAAAAACTATCAATCTGAAGCAATATTTGCCTAGGGTATCCTCTGTGAAACACAGCGGACACACATAAAAGGAAGATAGTTGTTGAAAAATGTTCTGTTGTTTTCTTGGCCAAAAGTATTCGTTCGTTGATTTGCAAAATTGTACAGTTTGACAACTACTGATATCCACATTGACTTGTTACCGATGTCACATGGACTATTTTCTGGGTCTGGGAGCATTTCAGTTGTGTTGCTATCTATGGAGGGTCAGAGAGCTCTCAAAATTCATCAAACAACAATTTTCATTTGTATTCCAAAGATGAACAAAGCTTTTACGGGTTTGGAACGACATGAGGGTGAGTAATTAATGACAGAATTTTCATTTTTGGGTGAACTAACCCTTTAAGTGACATAAAATGGTGACACAAAAAACTTTATTTATTTTTGTCTAGTTTAATTTAAAGTACTAAAAATAACTCAAGTTAAATTAAAGCTTAATAAAAAATTTACAAATTACAATTAAAATGAAAACAAAAATAAAATCTAATCCAAAATATTAACAAAAACTATAATAATACAGTATAACAATAAAATAACACTGCGTATATTTCAGAGAATATTCAGAGTGACTGGCACACATGCTCTCAGAAATAAGCACCAAATTGTCCTCTATTTGTCCCTAAAGGGATCTGAACCCAGGTGTTCAGCAGTCTCAGGGTGTGACGAGTGTGGACACCTGTCTGTGTGATACACCTGTAAGGAAAATTGTTAGTCCTACTTCAGTATCACCAAAACGTATGCATGCAAACAACATTACCACAGTTCTGTGCCATTTCACATTTGCTGATATCAAGAGTCCTTCGTTTGCACTGGAAAAGGCGAGGGCAACAGCTGAAATGGCATCAGGTGTGTGCATGTTTGGGTTCTTTCTCATAATAACCGAAAGAACAGTCATCGGGCTAGACTCGACCTTGGAATGGCAGGCAAATGCAGATCTAAATGCAAGTACATACTAATACAGAGTGAACTTTAAATGAACAGTGTCTAATAAAAAAGCCTCTTTAGGGCTCTTGTCCCTGTAGACTTCATTCTGACACTTACACTTCCTGAAGTCTTTTCCCCCTCATTCTCAGTGACTACTTGAGTCCCTTTAAGCAGTATATGATCTAAGTGAAATTAGGTGTGTGTGTGTGTGTTTCAAGCCAGATTAAAAAGACTATGCCATTGGTGACTTGATTCCAGCTGACTTTGTATACTGTATATTGCCTATACATGGTGACAAATATAGGCTAGTATTATTATATGTGACACATTTAGTGCACTGTGCTTTTTTTGTTAATTTTTTTCTTGAGTTGTACTTCTCTTTCTACCAATATCAAGCTTCATTTTCTTTCCACGTTATCTTTTTCCTTAATATTTTCACTGAATGGTTTTGTAAACACAAGCAAACCAAAATATATGCATATATATGCATAAAATCTTCATGCATATTTTATGTTATTGTCTTGATTCTTTGCCCACCTTCTTGGTCGAATTAAAAGGAGATCATGATTATGTAGCCGAGTTGGAATCTGTACTGTGTTTCCACAAACCTGAGTGAGCTTCAAGCAAATATCACTGGACATAGAACTACCCCTACAGAATACTGAATGGTAAACTGCATAAAACACAATGTAGCCTAATAAATAGCTATATGCTACACATTGAATTAAATGTTTTTTTATCTTGGATTTAAATGGTTTTATCTTGTCAATACCAAAATAGTTTGTGCACGCTGCTGTGTTTCAGAGCTTTATTCCCACTTAAATTTGAACGAGTGAACAGAATGTTCAAGCAATATTTGATACACAGTCAGCCAACATATTTTGGACTGACAAAACTATATTTTATAGTGCAAATAAATTGTAATTAGATATCGTCCAATAGAGAAAAATATTATTGCCACGGTTCATTTTATCAAACCCAATCCCTGTCTGTCTCCATGGAGCTCCAGAGCATCTTTAAAGCCGAACACAATCGGCTCTTTCCGTACAGAGAAACGTTTTTTGTCGAAGACACTCGGCTCTTTCCCTGGGCACTCGGCTTTTCCGAAGTAGAGGATTGATTAAAAGCAAACTCCCTGATTAAACATTAAAGTACACTAGTGCGATAAACAGTGCAAATTTTCTTCAGTTTTTATTTAATATTGTGAAAATTATTCATAAATAATGCTTTTTTCACTCAAATAATGAGGTGCCTACTCTCAGATAAATGAGGCCTACGATTAATCAGAAGCAAATATAAATACAAAACCAGTCCTAAATGAAAAAAAAGAAGTTAAGATTGAATCCAATATTTGGTATTAATATAGCATAATGAGTGATTTCTAAGCAATTTTTTGAGGCCGGGTCATTTTTGACCGGGAACACCACAAGTGTGACTTTGTGCCATTTTCTACAAAATAAAAGCATTTAAAAGCAAAATCCCTGATTAAACATTAAAGCACACTATTGTTATAAACAGTGCAAATTTCTTCAGTTTTTATTTAATATTGTAAAAAATTATTCATAAATAATGCTTTTTCACTCAAAAAATTAGGTGCCTACTCTCAGATAAACGAGGCCTACGATTAATCAGAAGCAAATATAAATACAAAACCAGTCCTAAATGAAAGAAAAGAAGTTGACAAAAAGATTGAATCCAATATTTGGTGATAATATAGCATAATGAGTGATTTATAAGCATTTTTTTTAGGCCGGGTCCTTTTTGCTCTGTAACATCGCGGGTGTAACAAGGTGAAAAATCTCCCCCAGAAAAGTATGAAAACGATAAAAAAATTTTTTAGAAGTAGTTATACCCTTTGTGAACAAAGTCACAAAATGTCAGTCCAATGCGATAACATTAACTAGTATTTTCGGGGAAAAAGAAAACATTTTCAGAGCAAAAAGGACCCGAACACCACATGAGGGTTAAAGCCGAAGTCTCCCGGCTATCTTCGTATCGAGAAACGATTAATCCCGAAGTTACTCGGCTCTTTCCGTACGGAGCCGCGATTACAGCCGATTCCCCTCTCTGCGCTCGCGACTCTGGCACATCACTCATTTAGCGTTGTTTTGGTCTTGACCTATCATACTTACAAGCGCATTTCTCTCAAACAAGAACATGGAAACCACTAATCAGGTAGAAAATAGCGTTTGTGCATTTGACAATATCTAATGAAAATGACGAGACATGTTTAAAATGTACTGAACTGTGCCTAATCAAACTACATTAAATGACGCTAGTGATCATGTTCATTTGTTATTATACAGATTGTGTCACTTGGGACATTCCAAGTGCTTAAATTACCTTTGGGATTTATCCGCGTTCTGGAATGGGTAAGTGTGTGTAAAACACGCGGTTTTTCTCTCTTCTCTCCTTCTCTCTTCTCTTTCCTTTACTTTTCTCAAATGGCTCAGTAAACTTGGTCCAGGCATGTGTGAGGGAGCGAGTGATTTTTACTATCTTTTATTATTTCAATCATGTGCCGCAGTCAGTTTTGAATAAGTAGCCTTATGTACAGCCATATTTATAATAGGAGTCTTATTCCATTTGCGCATTTTTATTATTATCAGCAGAATCTGAATTGACCGTGTTGAACGGATATCTTGCATATCTAAGTTTCCATAACCGTTTAATTTATTTCAAAAATGTGAAATACTCCGTGTAAGTGACATTCTATTCATGTCATGATCAATCATATATAGCTACATGAACCGAGGTGCTCGGGTTTATATAATGCACCAGCAGTCAGTTCATTTCATGAGGTTTGCTGTTACTCACATTCTACTGCTATAAAGAAGCAATTGGTAAACGTAAATGGAGTAAGTTTTAAGATGACCTCCAAACTTGATGTCTGATTGAATGTAAACTGTAAATATATAATCAGTGATAGACAGGATTTAGCATTTAAGTCAAATCATTGCAGATGACCATTTTTGATTTCTGCAAATGAGGTCTGTCCATGTATAAGAGAACTGATTATTTAATGTATTTATTAATTAATTATTATTTTACACAATCAGATGTGTTAATACATCTGCTTTGATATTTATTCCTTGTGTAGGTATGGTTCATCCGATATTGGTGCAGTATTAATGAAGTGTACAGGGACATGTTAGTTAATACAACGTGTCTCTTGTTTTATACTTTATGTAGCCAATAAACATTAGTTAAATCATTTTGAACATGATGTATTATGATCATTTAATCCTGTTCAGTTTAAAAGAAATCTTCATTGGTGACCAAATGTCAGTATAGGATGTTTTCAGCTTTTATTTTTAAATGCAACCCCATAACCGCGCTATCTAAAAATGACCGTCCTGCAACTTATTATAGCCTCCAGTGTGAAAACAGCTAAAATGTGTTTTCCCTCGGCCATCTGATGAGTGGGGATCAGGGAGGTGTGTGTTCGACTCACCATGGTGTCACACTCTGGTGCTCTGACATAATCTTCTTGATGAGACTCAAGTAACTGATCTCTGAGGACATGTCCAGCTTCTCTGTATTAGTGTCCATCTGTAAGGCTTTCTGCACTGTTAGTGCTGCTATGTGGCTTTAGTACCCTATTATCAGACACTTTGCACAAAAGCAGGATTTCCAGAAACTAAAACTTTCAGGAAATAGTATTTTCAAATGGGATGCTATCGTTAGCACATGGCAAGACATGCTGAGTGCTTGCAGCTCTTAAAGTTGATTTACTGTGCTAAGAAAAAAAAAGTCTGGCCTGGACTTAAAAACCTATTTGAAATGGCAAATTGATTGTGTTCTCACTTTGTACAGCCAGACTCACTGATAAAATTGCTGTCTGTTTCCCAGATGATATAGAATAGAGTAGAATAGAATAGAATAGAATAGAATTACTAAGTCTCTCAAATGCTGTCCCCAATGTTCACAGCAATGCAACTGCACAAAGTCAAAACGTCAATTGCTCTCCTAGACCCCTTTTTCGTCATCAAATGTATGGAGAGGTAAAAATAATTTAAACATTTACAACGCCAACCATAAACGGCTCTGAGCTATGCAAATGTGAGGCAGACATAAGTGGCAACGCCATTTTGGATAATTATTGCAATTGAATGCTGGGGGATTGGAGGATGCGATGCATCTTCTCCTGAGGAAATTAATCTCCCTGCACTCCATTTGAAGTGTCCTCTGGAAAAAAAAGAGAGAAGCTTATCACCGGGGAAACATGCAGTCTTAATCACTTTTGGTCACACAGTGGCTTTTCTCTCTGTGTTTCTGTCTGTGTATCCCTCTCTCCCTTTCTGCAGGTCTTTGGTTTTGTCTCTGCCTCTGTAGTTTCCTCTCTGCCAGCTTTTCCCCCCCTTTTTTTAACACAGCAATCCTGTACAGCCGTCCTCTTGATATTTGCCCTCTCTCTCATTCTCTCAAAAGCCATTATTTGTGATAATTAGCCAATTATTGAGCTGTTGAAATGAGATGACTCAGTGAGACCAACGACACATATTAAAATATGCAAAATTATGCATAATCATAATTAAATCATTTTGGATGGATAATATAATATAATATAATAGATAATAATTATTAGATAAGAAAAAACACAATACAAATATGCCAAGTCTTCAATAATGTACATTATTATTTGTTTACCTGAATATGAAACCTTGAGCAAACTACCTCAGAGAGCTTATACAGACAATTTATACAGTAGGCCAGTGTGATTCACTGAAGTAAAGTTGACTGACAGGAGGAAGGGTGTTTTACAAATTCACAGAAGAATGGTTGGTTGACTACATGGAGATGTTTGTCAGTTCACTAGAAAGGTTGACTGACTGTGGGCAGATGTGCAGAAATTCTTCTCTGAAAGCTTGGCTGTCTCTCCGTTTTTTTGATCTTGAGTCTGCAATCGCATGAGGTGGCTGTTTCATGACCCACCTTTTTATCACATGGATAAGACAAAACAGAAACTGAAGAGTTTTGTTACTTAACGTCCAGTAAATTATAACAAATATGTACAACTATAAAACTTTCAAATCTTCTGGTAAAATCTTTCAATGATTTGTGATTTGATTATGACAAAAGCCAGAGCTACCATCAGTACATAAGCCCCAACCTACATGCATATAAACATACTCAAAACACACACGCTCAAATATACAGTCGAATCGCATCCTGGTCGGGTGGCCGAGTCTGACTAACTGCTGTGACAGTCACCTCAGGGCAGGGGGAGGGGCTTTGTGATATCACGTGACCAAGTAGCCATGGAAACTCCATAGGGAGACAGCAACTGAAGAAAAAGAATGGGGACAGTGTTAAAAAAAAAGTGAGATTTTATGCCTACTTATGATCAGTGAAGCATACAAAGAGCGCCCAGATACACACTGGCTGTTATAGGCCTGAGTGCATTGTACAGATGGGTAATGAGCTCTGGGAACATCCAATGAGTGTTCTTCTAATTTCAACACAGATTATCTCATAAACAACTGGGAGCTGGAAATTTTCTTCCAGTGAATATACACACTTTTCATAGTGAACCCATTTTGGGTTCCTCAAAGAACCTTTCAGTAAAAAGAACCGTGTTTTTTCTTAGATTGAAGAGTATTTGGATAATCTGAAGAACCTTTTCCCACTATAAAGAATGGAAATGATCCATGAATGTTAAAGGCTCGTCAATGCCAATAAGGAACCTTTATATTTAAGTGTGTAGGGATCTGAAAATTGTCGGAAAGACAATTCCCCTCTTTAGGACTTTAGATCTCTTAAATATAGTATGCGTTCATCAGGTTATCTGGTTAGTGTTAAATCACTGTTGTTAGCCAGTTTGACATCTTGCAAGAAGTGACTGATACTTCCGTGAGAGAACATGGGATATTTTTACTCCTGCCACATACTGGGAATCATTGAAATGAAGCATGGCATGAATGCAGTGGTTGGGGGATGGAAAGGTTTTGGCGGAATTTTTATGTGCGTGTGTGTGTGTGTTTATATATACTGTATATATGCTTGTGTGTGTGCGTGTATGTGCATTCAGCAGCATTTAGTCACCTACCAGAAACATTTAGGAAGTGTTACGCTGTCTGAGAGAGAGATGCTGAAGTGTTCAATACAGGCTGAAAGCAGAGTGGTACACAGACGCGTCGCTCTTGAGCATGTGTTGTGTGTGTTCACCCATGAATAAGTGATGAGTGGATGCTTTAATGTGACACAGGTGCATTCTGATCTATATCCACTGACAAAACCAACAAAATCATTTTAAAAAGCAGCGTAAATTGGAAGATGTTGCTCTTTAGAGTTCACATCTGTTCTGCAGTTCTCTATCAGTTGCTATTCTTCCTTTCTTCATTATAAGTTCAGATGGTAATAGTTATGGTAATAACTATGGAATATTGTTAGGTGGTTGTCTAAACAACTACACTGTAAAAAAAAATCAAAAGTTGAGAAAACTTAAAAGTTAAAAGCAAGTTTTCTCAACTTGTTGTTTCAGTTTACAACAAAAAGTTGAGAACTCAAAAATCTCCTACAAAAACAAGTTGAGAAAACTCATAAATCTCCTGAAGCTGGTTGCCTTAAACTTTTAAGTTTTCTCAAATTTTGATTTTTTTTACAGTGTAGTCAACTAATCAAACCCTCTATAACTACATTGGGTTAGGGTCCATGCACTAGATACCAATGAGTACTTTTTTAATACTGGCATCTTCACCTTTGAACAACTTTTTGTACATTTTTTATTTTTTGCATAAAATGCAGCTCATAGGCCAGAATAATAATATAATATTATTACACTATAATAAATTATAACAAAAATTTAGTACTATCTCCTATAAAAAACATAAATTACTAACCTAAAACTGGACTAAAAATAGTACAAAAAGGACATAAAATGACTAAAATGTAAACTAAATATACATACATATATTTTGTAAACATTGCTACAACACCGAGCAACAGACACCAGTTCAGACAGTGCTGGGAGTTTTGTGGGAGTATGCTGGGTGAATTTGAGAAAGTCCTGGGAAAAAGTGTGACCACTCCATTTTTATCTTTACCTGTGGAGCTGCAGAGAGCCCTGATGGTCAATCACAACCTCTGTGATGTAGATTTAACAGAGAAAGCTATCCAACTTGTGTCTGAAGTAACAGTCAACAATGTGAAGTATGCTGTCAAGAGATGTGTTTGTCATAGATGTACTGCATTCTGAGCGTATTCCATTGTTTTGGCAAATCAAGTACATCTTTAACATAGACACCATGTGGATCCTTTGTGGAAAAATGTTGATTCCTTTGTCCTATGACCGTCAATTTCATGCATGCAGTGTCAAGGTTGATAAAGAATGGACTTTAATGAAACCAGGAGATGAAATGGACAACCAGGCAAATGACACTTACTCTGTTGATGATCGTTTATATGTCACAGTTAGACATTGTGTTTAAAATGAAATGTTGTAAATGTGAAAATGAAAGGTTTAATAATTTCAGATTTTAATTTGGCGGTGGGTAAAAAAATATATATATATATACATAAAATCTCATTATAGTCAACGATTGTACCCTGTCAAAGCCAATTTTGTACCCTTTTTGAAGGGTCCATTTTTGAACCGTTAAATAAAGGTACAAAATTGACACCACAGGTACAAAACTGGTCTCTTAAGGTACAAAACACAAGGGTACAAATTCCTATGCCAAGGGTACAGAATCTGTACCCTTGGGTACAGCCCCAGTGACAAGCCATTGTACCCCTAAAGGTACAATTATGTACTTTAATTTCTGAGAGTGTACATACATAAAATTAATACAAATCATAAAATATAATTTTAATAATAAGAAAACATAAGAAGAAATATAATAATAATAATAATAATTTATATATTCTGATTGTTCAGTGCTTTAAACACCAGTAGTACCATGTAAAGTAAAATATCTCATGCCCTCCATTTTTCTTTTCCTTCCATCACTTCCCTCCCCTCTCTCGCGCTTTCTCTCTCTCATTCAGAATAGCTGTGTGTCTATGAAGGCAGTGGGTCTGTTTTGGTTTAATCTTCTCCCCCTCTCCTCCTCTCTGCGCTCTTCATCCTTGCCCTGCAGAACACAGCTGGGAAAGCTTGATAAACAAGCCACGGCATCGTAACACTCACCCGCTCGTAGTCACACCAGTGTGCGTGTGTGAGAAAGAGCGAGACAGAGAGAAACTGAGAGCAGAGGGATGGAGAGGAGAGTGCAGCTGTAATGGATGAGAGGAGAGGGGGTGGGTCTCTAGAGCTTGAAGCGAGAGTGTTTGGGGTATGTGTGCATGAGTGCTTGTTTGTTTGGGCAAGCGTGTGCTCATTCATGTGAGATTGTGCATCTAGTGCAGTGGTGTGAGCTCCACTGACTCGCACTATTTTGCCACACTGTTCACACACATGCTGAAGACTTTGACTTCTATTGTTTTATACTGACACTTGTGCCATTATATATAAAAAAAAAATTAATCTGGGTTACAGTGAGGCACTTACAGTGGAAGTGAATGGGGTCAATCTGTAAACCAGTGTTATTTTAGTTAATACTATGATATCATGGTAAAATACAATGGAGATAATAAAACATTTTGAATGAGCTTTTAGCAATCAAGTCAACGATATCGCTGGAAATTAAGTGTCCCCAACTAAGCAAGCAAGCCCAACTAAGAGGCGAGCGACCAAGTCAATGGTCACCAATACTGTTTGGTTATAACTTTCTTCAAAATATCTTATTTTGTGTTTCACTGAGGTAAAATGACATGAGTGTGGGAATTTTTTTTACTTTTTCTATTTTTCCAAAATATTTTTATTTACATTTATTTTAGTAATTTTAGCAATTCAACTTCAACATTTCTCATTTTCATTTAGAAAATACTTAGTTCCAGTCCTTGATGGCAGTTATAAACAATTTTACAACTTAATTTCCATGACAACATTATGTCTAAAAACCTAAAGTGACCATTTACAGCTCAAATAATACAAAAGTTTTAACAGGAAAAATAATTTAAGTGCTCTGATAAAATTATAAGTTTCACATTTCTCATTTCAAATCCTCTAAAAATTGGTCTCATTTAGTGTAATTGTAAGCTCCTCACTGTAACCTCCTTTTTATAATGAGGGGCATTATTTCTTGTGTTAATCAAAATCACAAATGCTGTTGATTAAGTGCTGCCCCCAGATGACGCTAATTGCTTCATTTTCATTGTAGATATCACTCCACTATTACATAATCATCCACTTACACATTAATATACAATCCAGTCTAAATGGCAAAAAGACCAAAAGGAGGGCGATATTGGTAGTAGTAGATTGTTTTCCTAGCAATGCTAATGTTAATTATTACAAGGCTTGACTTCATGTATTCTTATGCTAATGCTTTTACCCATTTAGAAAATATTACTTTGTTGCTTAGAATGGAAATTGTTTAAATCTTGCAGTCTTTTAAAATGTTACAGCTCAAAGTCACCTAAAGGTATTTATACTATTTTTTATTATTTTTATAAGAATAAAATATTTCTAAATCTAAATATTTCATTGTATTTTGTATATGTTCTCATCTCAGCATGTTTATGATGGAAGTTCCATTTACAGGCTAGTATTTCCTAACTAAAACAGATGAGGGCAGCAGAGGGGCTAATTTGAAGTTACGGTCACTTGGTTTGAAAATAATGACAATGTAAAAAAAAAACAAAAAAAACCTTGCTTAAAGTAAATGTCAGGGAGTCTCTGTCAGCAGTCACCAGTCACGACGCTCACCTGATCACAATCACCCATGTTCTGATTCCCCTCACCTGCTGCAGCTCATCAAGCTCTCCTTCATAAGCACCCTCCACTCAGACACTCATTGTCCGATCTACCGTTCACCTCAGACTTTCCCGTGCTCCACTGCTCCAGTTCTCCACGATCATCCTGCAAGGACTCAAACCCCCTACTCTGCCAGCTAAGCCATTTGGACTTTCACTCTCTGTGTTTACTCATCTCTCGTCTGCTCCTGGTTCTCCCTACCTCACAGTCAATAAACTCCTCTGTTTGATCACTACCTCTGTGTCCCTAGCTTGTGTCGTAACAGTAAATGTGTGTAGTAAATATAGAGTCAGTTTATTTCTGTTTATTTTAGTTTATTTAGTTTTAATTATGTTAGTATTTCAAGTTAAATTAAACAAAATGAGAATTGCCGCAGTAACTGGCTGAATAAAATACTTTTATTAGATTTCATTTTATTTATATAGCCTATATATATCACTCTGCTCCAAACTTGTGTGAATCTTTCTCTGTCAGGCAACAACATGAATCAGAATGTCTCTTTTCTGTACAATGTAATGAGGTGTTCAAGCTTCGAAAACATCAAGAAAGTACCATAAAAGTAATCCATATGACAAGTCTACCTGTTACACTTAGACACAGAGCTGTAGTCCCTTTCTAGACCTCCATTACAATGAGCTCAGTGCTGAAGCCACATTTAAAACAAATTAGCAGTTCTCTGATAACCATCAGTACATTGTCGATACAGGGCCAGCTCTCTGACGTGCTCTACCGATTCACATAAATGAGAAATTGGATTCCTGGAGTCTCTCAGGCTAAGACCACTGGGTTTAAATAAATACTTCCCTCTGTAACTCAATACTAACCACAGGAGAAATTAATTTCAAGCAGGGTTTCAAAGGGCTTTTCCTCTGTCTGATACACTCAGCTGTGAAATATGAAGGCGGTATGATCCAAAGCTCCAACAATGAAGTACCAGCCAAGCACTACTGTGATTTCAGGCAACTAAAATTATTAATCTTTAAAAAAAATTTAGAGGCACTTGAAATTATGAAAAATGAGACTTCTTCAAATTATTTTCTAAATACACAAAATAACAGAGGTTTTAAATCCATTCCAGCATAGCATATCTCCCACTGGGTGGATTTTCTGTATCCCTGCAATACATTTCAATGACATGGATCATTGTCAATGTTCAATGCAGTTAGTGCAGCATCCAGCCTGTCCTGTTGCTTTTTGGGAATATGTGAGTGTGGATGTCTGTGCCTGTGTGTTTGAGTCAAGGAAGTATCTCAAGTTGTTTAGCAGCCCTGGTTATGGTGTAGCTCTGGTTTCAGTGAGGCTGAATGATTGACACATCAATAAGGGATTGTAGGAGCTCTTCGCAGTGACACTGTGGTGTAGGTGCCTTTGAAGATGCACATACTGTATGTGCATGAGTTCTTAATTGAAATGCATTTTTTGCCATTGATCTGAGATGTGTTATCCCGATATACTGTAAGGCACAATCAGTACAGAAAAATGTGGACACCCTAAATCTAATTTCAGATTAGATAGATGTAACTTCAGTGTGGTTTGTTCTGTTCGTTCCTTATATTTAAAGGATGTCCTAAATAATAATGAGGGTTTTAGGTTCACTTGTGTTTCATAAAGAGCGTTTACATACTCTGTTTATCATAATGCATTGCTTTATAGAGAATTACTTTTAAAGATGCAACTTTTCTGTGTTAGTGTGCATACTTTTAGCATGCTTGTTAACATACCACCACTAAAATAATCAAATCAAGAATAGAAAATCTGTAGGGAATAATCTAGATAGTCAACTTTTCTATTTGACTATGATTGTTGGGCAACTATTTCTTTAGTCTCATAGTTTGTATTTACATTTAAAAAATAAAAATGTAATATTTCAATACTCTTAAAATATGGAAAAGTTTAAAAAGGAATTTAATTTAATTTAATTTAATTTACCACGATCATATTTTGCGCAGCTTGTCGGTGAACAACGGCTCTGTGTAGTTAATGCTGCTCCATGTGAAAGCCCGCACGTGATGGAGATTTACCGCTGATTACAGAATGGCTTTACTGACAAGATGCACGTTAAATATCGCATTTACGATTTATCGTGCAGCCCTACTATATAGTAAGCCACAGGCACATACTATTTGGTACCTACAACTTTTACCTTACAAGAAGGTCTTCTATTTCTGTGGAAGCTCTTCATCTTAAAATTGAAGCGAGGCATTCCCAAACCCCAGGTCACTCACAGCCTCCACTGAAGATAGAAGCTTGACACAGTTTGAAGTCATCTCATTACTCTGAAACTGTGAATACTGAAAATATTCTGGTGGGGAAAGACAAAGAGGGGACACCTTATTACCAGCTCATAGGTGCTATGCACATATGGGTCGCTGAGAGAGAAGCGTCTTTTCTACTGGCTGTCGAGCTCCCACGCACTGCTCACCTGTTTCACATGAGTTTCTCACACCTGTCCATTAGATTCAGTTAAAGTCGAGTGTGATTCTGCCACTGTCAGACACACTTTCATTTGATTGCATCAGCACAGGTTTGGACTCCTTGTGGCGAGTGGATAAATCCATCACAATAGGATCTCAGCTTTTGGACAAGTGGAGTCTGAAGGCCACACTGGGGAATCCTTAGGCCGGGCATACACTGTGCGATTTTCGTCTGACTTTGAGCCGATTTCTCTTTTTTGATTCAGAATTTCAGCTTTGTCGTGTGTCTTTTGATGTGCAGTGTGAAGGGGTAACGGAGAGGGGATTAGCCTCTCCCGACTGGCAATCGGATGGTCGGAAGATTTTCTGGCATGTCAGAAATTTTAGTCGCCCCTCGTAAGGGTATTGCACAGTTAAAGCGGAGCTATGAAACGACTGCCCTAAATTTAGTGGGGGTTTTTCCTTACTGCGTGTAGACGTTAATAAAACAACCTATTAGGCAGCAAAATTAAATAATTGTTATTTTATGGTGAGATTTGCATCACTTCTGGCTGTAGCTATATCCCTTCTAACCACAACCAACAAGACCATGTCGACATGGTGTATGGTTTGGATGGAAGCGATGGAGGCCACGCAGTTCCGGGTACGCAGGGTCCCGTGTTTATTTCGCCCGTATAGTGTGAGCAGTCAAGACGCAGCTTGACGATTGGACCGTATAGTGTGAGAACATAAATCCTGAGCTTTGACTTGAAGTTGCATGCTATTTACTTGCACAGTGAGAGTTGGTATTTAACAAAAACTTTGCTGAAATCGCAGTTTTAGGCTTAAAATTTGTTGAACTCTTTAAAGGTCCCATGACATGCTGCTTTTTAGATGCTTTTATATAGGCCTAAGTGGTCCCTAGTACTGTATCTGAAGTCTCTTTCCCGAAATTCAGCCTTGGTGCAGAATTTCAGCCACTACGAGCCAGTCCTACAATGAGCTTTCCTTAGGATGTGCCATTTCTGTGTCTGTAGCTTTAATGCTAATGAGGAGGAGAGAGGCGGGGCAACTGCCGTGCTTCGCTCGTTTGCAAGCCATGATGTCTCGAGGAAAAAAAAAATATTGCGCTCGCCTCGCACGGTAGTAGCTCATTTTCTCATAGGCGGGCCAAATTCTCTGGGCGGGCAAAGCAGAGAAAGGGGAGGTAACCTTTCCCCGTATGACGACATAAAGGGAAGGTTCCAGATTGGGCCATCTGAGCTTTCAATTTCTCGAAGGCGAAGCAGGATACCCAGGGCTCGGTTTACACCTATCGCCATTTCTAGCCACTGGGGGACCATAGGCAGGCTAGGGGAACTCATATTAATGTTAAAAAACCTCATAAAGTGAAATTTTCATGCCATGGGACCTTTAAGGGAAGATTAAGGGAATAAATATTTTTCATGATCTTTTAAAAATGTTAAAATGATTTACTTCATCCTTAATACTTTGCTTTTTTCCCAGATGAGTACAACTGGAGTTCTCTTAAAATGTAAGAACATATTTCCTGGCTCTTCCAAGCGTTATAGTAGCAGTGAATGGGTGTTGAGAATTTGAAGTCCAATAAAGTGCATCCATCCAGCATACAAAATGCTCCATACAGCTTCGGGGGTTAATAAAGGCCTTCTAAAGTGAATTGATGCATCTGTATAAGAAAAATATCCATATTTAAAACTTTATAAACCGTAATCTCTAGCTTCCGCTAACTATTGTGTGCACGTTCACGAGAGTGGCATTCCAGCGGATGATGTAGGACGTCTGAAAGAAAAAAGTCACATACACCTAGGATGTTTTGAGGGTGAGTAAATCATGAGGTAAATTTTTATTTTTGGGTGACCTATCCGGTGAAGGTATATGACAATATTATTATTTATTATTAATTTTTTATTTAACATGGACATCACAGTTACATTGGACAAGCAATATGCACTTGCTTAAGTGTTTTAGCACACATACTAATTTTCAACACCAGTCCACAGGAGGCTTTTCAGAAAGCAAAAAAAAAAAAAAAAGTTAAATTAATTGTAACGATTGAGGCGTCGTGACAACAAAGTGGGGATCCAATAGCAGGCTTTATTAAAAAGAGCGTAGTCAGGACAGGCAGGGTCCGATACCAGCAAACAATAACATCCACGGCACAGACAAAAGAGTAATCCAACAAGACCGGCAATGATCAGGGCAGGCAGCAGCAATCAAAACAATAAACAGTTCAAGGTCAAAACACGAGAAAGGCAAAACTTAGGAAAATGGAAACTAGAAAACACGGAAGGGCTAAACATTCAACCACCAGCGATGTGAGCATGTGTGTGCTATTGTTTATAGCCTACAATTTGTGAGACTGTGAACTGATGATGACGAATCATTATGAATCAGGTGGATGCACTTGAGTCTGGGCAAAGGATTATGGGAAATGGAGTCCTGCGTGAATGGCAAGGTACAAGATTGAGTGCCCTCTTCAGAGTAGCTCAGGCACTCCAGCTGGAGATCTGACATTATAAAATCAAACCATAAACATGTCATAATAAATACTAATAATAATAAACAAGGTAACAATAAAAGTAATAATCAGATACTACAGAAAGGTGGAAAATAAATATACCAAAATGACAAAAAAAAAAAAGAAGGAACAATACATTTAAAATTATTTACATACATAAGCTATAAAGCAAAGACAACATAATCAGACAATATCGCAATAGTAATTTGGTATGAAGAACTATTCATGTGAGCACTGTTGTTTGGTTTTTAACCATTGTTTAAGTCCTCTGTTAAAAGCATTACCATTAGTCTCTAGTTTTAAATTAGTAGGTAAAGCATTCCAGAGTTTTTGGCCCCTTTGCCGAGAAAGCAGATTGGCCAAAAGAGGTCTTATACTTTGGAACAAGACTGTCACCACTAATAGTGGCTCGTGCCCTATGAGAGTTCTGACAACTACTGACCATACTGTAGCTTTCAGAACTCATCTGATCTTCCTGCCAAGTGAAAACAGAATTTATTGAAGAAAAATGTGTGTATGATTTCATTTATTTTTATTTTGTACACATACATTTGAAATGTTTTTTAAATCTAACTAATCTATATCTAAAGCAACTTAAACATGAACTGAAATAAAATATTTGTAAAAAAAACTCACACCAAGAACTAAATAAAATCTAATCAAATGGCAAAAGCACACAACAAAATGAATAAAACTTTAACTGAAATTAAATTGAAAACAAAGAATATAAAAATAAAATCTAATTCAAAAAGAAATACTAAATAAAAACAGTATATCAGTGATACTAAAATAACACTGACTTAAAGCTTGCAAAACTCATCTTATGGAAAGTTTTTGCTGGGATGAAACATCTCAAATGTGTGAAATTCAGCACCAGTGGTTGAGGTGTTCTAATACACATCATGAGACTCTAATTCTTATTTCCATTACTTAGACATAAGCTTCATTGTTAAGGATTGTAGCTTTTCCAAGTTACTTTGGCATGATATACGAGCAGGCATTTTGTGGTTAGCCTTGAGAAGGCATCATTGTTTTTGCCATAATGACAGGCCAGTGCTGTCTTATATTAAGAGCTGTGGTAATTAATCATGTGCTTTATCAGCAGGGCTGGCATTTTCTACACATCTGAAATAGGCATCTACATGACATTGACAATAAACTCTAAAACTGTTTTCGTCATGCCATCTAACAGTCTCATAACTTACAACACTATTGTAGTGTTGCGCACGGTGTCTTGCAGACATTATTTCCAACCCTAATTAAACACACCTGTCTGGATTACAAGTATTCTAAACCCTGTGAGAAGCTTTTTCTGTCTTGATAGGGTTGGAACTAAAGTCTTCAGACCGGCCAGTTGAAGATCCGGCTAAAACCCTCCAATCCTGGAACAAGAAACAGAACGTTATTTCATTTATTCTGTACTATTTTTTTGGTCACACTATATTTTAGGCCAAATTCTCGCTATTAAAAACCACGTAACTTTGCCTTTTGCCTCAAAACTCCTATTTTTGTGCTTTTATTAATAGTTATAGGTAGTTGTATTGGGTAGGATTAGGGACATCGAACATGTCATATAGAATTGTGCTTCATAAATCACTAATACACGTCAATATGTTAATATTATAGTTAATAGTGAGATTTGGTCCCTATACTAAAGTCCCTACTATACCATTTTTTTAATTTTAGGGCTTTGAAACTTTAGAAAAATGACATATACTTTTATAAGAATCTTTCTGTATCATCACAAAAGGGGCATGTAAGGGGCAAATACGAAAAATGCTCATCCTGTCAAGGACAAATACATAACAGTATATACAGTATGTGTACATTACTAATGAAAAGTCCTTTATTCCTATATGATATAATATTAGTTATATATATTTTTGAAAATATATGTTTAAAACACATAATACATTTTTTAAAGAAAAATTATATCTTACAAGTTTAAGTCCAAATGTGCACAACGTTTTTGAGGGACACACACTTAAACGTCCCTCACTAAATCATTTAAAACAAAAATATTCTGTGGTTGAAAAACTGCATAATAGGGTGGACAACAAATAAACCGAAAAACTGAAAGTGCAATATTAGCTAATAACATTTTAACAATTAAATAACGTTCACCATATTAACATTATTTAAGAAATTTCTTGGAAGTAAAACTAAATCAAGTCTATGTAGCTGAGACCATGTTGCTGATCATTATTGGTGATTCACTCAGATCACTGTGCCACTAAATCTCTCTGGACAATCTCTTTCATTTCAATGAAAAACTGCAGCATTCAGCGTCCAGTATGACATGTGACTTCATTGTGAAGTGATTTGGGGAGACCCTCTGTGTGTTTGTGACTGTAGAGCAGCCCCCGTCCTCAGAGCAAAAGAGGGAGTGCAGGGTTATACTTAGAGAGCCAGGCGGAAGCACCATCCCTCTCCTGAGCTCACATTCCCCCCTTCACCATCCACACTACAAGACGAGCAGATAGAGCAGAGAGAGACGAGGAGAAGATACATCTAATATGTTCTGAAGCTGGATATCTCTTTTGCTTTTAAATGTGTATGGTCATATTTGCTCCGGTAAGTCCTGGCTTCACAATCCCTGTATGTCTCGTAGCAGCCATCAGGTGTTACACAGTTATATATTTATAGAGTTAAACTGACTTAATATTAATAATCTTCTATGGTAGTTTTTCTTGTAAGATGTGGGATTTTTGTGAGTTTTGTGGTGCAGTTTCTTCTAAAACAACAGTAAGACTCCATATCTCCCAACATCCCATTCATTGGAGACCTATTAGGTGCTAACATTTGCTCTCATCATTCGACTGAATCATTTGTAATTCAGAATGAGTGAATTGTCTATTTCTGTTAGCTTATGAATGAGTCATTATTCACAATCAATGAAATGCGGTGCAAAAAGGGGATTTGGTTTCCAGTGTTTCTCGAATATTAGATGTGCTATGAAGAGGTCCTTGTATTCGTACTGTATCTATGCCATTGTGAGCTTTTTTAGGTTTACTAGAAACTAAAAAAGCAAGAATTTCTGTAGTTAAACAGATTGTAGTGATTAGGTTGAGGAGGTTCACTGCGTATCTGTCTTTATGTTACCATGGTTACATTCTGGCTATTAATTGTTGAAGGTATCATGTTTGAAACCTGTATCCTGAATAGACTTTTTAAGTAATAAGCTAGAATGTAAAACTATTAAAAAAATAGACTGATAGAGGAGTGAATATGAAAAAGTTAAGCACGATTTATAGTCCAATATGAATATATATAATGTATCCCAGAAGAGCTTCTGAAGTCTGAAAAACTGTCTCTTAAATTTAGTTTTTCCAACATTTTCTGAGCTGATTTTGTGGGAAAGCTGTAAAACGTATATTTAAATATGCTATATATTATACAATTTCATGCACTAACATTCAAATACAAATCAATCATTCAAAAGTTTGGGGTCAGTAGTAATTATTAATGTTTTTGAAGGAAGGCTGCATTTATTTGATCAAATACAGTACAAAACAGTAACATTTTTATTATTTAAATGTCAGGTGTGATGGCCAACCCAGCAGCCATTACTCTCTTCTTTCAGTGTCACATGATCATTCAGAAATCATTTTAATATGATTTGATGCTTAAGAAACATTTCATATTAACATTTATTATTTCAACATTATATGTAGAAAGCAGTTCTGCTTATAATTGTTTTGTGCAAACTGTGTGTACATTTTTCCAAAATTCTTTGATAATTAGATAGCTTAAAAGAATAGATAGCTTTGAATGTTGATTTCCTGTTGTCCTGTTTGTTTGTTTGAGTGGCCTGACATAGAAACAACCAGTGTGAGTTTTGGACAGGACTGCCTATTTGGGGAAACCTGTCTAAAAATGCCATTTTTGCCATTTCTTTTCGTGTTAGTACATTTTTAGGGAAAAAAGTTTGTATTCAGGTTCTTCTTTTTGTATTATCATTGTTACATTGCCAGACACTGTCTTTGAACTGTCTCAGCCACAGAATGTTTTGAATAATATTACAAATAAATAAATAAATAATGAACTTTGAGCACTATATTCAATCAGTGCGCTTTCATTCTTTCACATTATAATCTCTCTTGAATTTTGAAAATATGCTCATCATTGATTTTTTTCAGGCTTTCAGTCTTGCATATCTGCAGAATGACTTGTATATGGGTTCACTGAGATGTATTACCTCCTACAAAGAGCCCATTCTCATATCAGTGTCACAGAAATGTGTTTTATGCCAGTGCGTTTAGCTCTCAGACAGCTTGAGCATGTGCTTAATAAGACTAGCCTTCACAATAGATCCATGGCCTAAATAAAAAGGGGTAATGGACATATAAAGAGAAAAACAGTGAGAAGGAATGAGACAGAGGCGGGGGGTATACAGGTATCTGGAGAGGTAAAAGAGAATAATGTTAACGACAAGATAGAGGAGACAGAGAGACAGAGAACACCTCTTGGTGAGTGTCATCTCTATTATGAAAGATGTTCAGGCATCATGATTTCACTCAGAGATCACAAACATCCTTTGCAAATGTGCTTGACTCCTCCGGATGAGAATTAATTGTTTGTTTACAGTGGCTCAGACTTAATTGAAATTGATCAGTCTCACATCACTGCTGCTAATCCAGTATCTAAATAAAATAATGGTGATTAGAGCAACTCTTCTAGTTAGACAATGTCCCTTTAAGCACTTTTCTCTTTATAGCCTTAACATGGAACTTTTGTAATATAATGAATGCTGGTGACGTCATTTCAGGTCGGGGCGATGCAAGTTATTACAAAAACTTTTCTCTTCTTCTGTAATTAGACTTATGGTTAAGTAATATCTCATGAAAAAGAGTTTGTTATCTGAAAAGATCTGTCACGTCTCTGTTACGTTAAAACTAGCCAATGACCATATGAGAGATTATTGATGTAAGATTCCCGATATTCAGTTCCTTTTATTCAACTGTTAATATTGAATAACTTATATTTTACACACAGTATTGCTAGTTTTGAAAGTGCATCTGCATCAACATGCAGATGTGGTGTTTCTTTAACTAATGAATCAGAACAAATCGCTTTAGGAAGTAAATGACTCCATGATTCACTCAAATGGTCACAAATGGATTCAGGAGTTTTGAAAGAATTGGTTGAATGAATTGAATTAACCGACGAACGTCTCACTTGTAAAGATAGTCACTTGGCGACACCTACTGGCGTAATAATGTAACCCACAGAAACCA
This sequence comes from Sinocyclocheilus anophthalmus, assembly GCA_018155175.1. Lineage (NCBI taxonomy): Eukaryota > Metazoa > Chordata > Actinopteri > Cypriniformes > Cyprinidae > Sinocyclocheilus > Sinocyclocheilus anophthalmus. The sequence goes on from JADLZN010002827.1 coordinate 68,786, forward strand.
GCATTTTCCCCAAATTAATAATATTAATAATAATACTTTTAACGAATAACTTGTATTTTCATAAATTGATGAGAAACAATAATGTCATAATTCTTATATTAACTGTTGTGCTTGTTATATTCCATTAGCTTTTTGCCATCTTTGCATTTGCAACATGTGGAGGCTACTCTGGGCAACTGCGGGTTAGTGTGGACTGCATCAACAAGTCCGACAGCAACCTCAGTATTGGCATCAACTTTGCTTACCCATTCAGGTAAGACTAATTTAAAGCACCCCTGCATATTCTCTGCAGAGCAATAGAGAGAGAAAATTACCTGGCTTTAATTCAATACTCTAATACGCAGGAGCATTTGATTATGTGGTAATGGTTTTATCTTTATATTCTCTATGTGTGCTGTCAGTTACAAGATTGTCTCTTGACGAGGACAGTTGGATTCAGGTTTTAAATGGGAAACATTAACTCACCAGCATAGAACACCTTTTTTTAATTAAATTGATTGTGCTAGATTGTGAATTAGGTCAGTAAGAGTTTTTAATTCACCATGCTTGTTAATACAGGTCAATAGTGGATGATTTTACACCACTGTTCTTAGTCTTTCATTCTGTATGACTAATCGTATTGATTTGTACAAATAAACTCAATCATATTGGACTAATTATATATATATATATATATTATAATATATATATATATAGAATTTTAATCCATTAATTTACATTACATTTACATTTAGTCATTTTGCAGACGGTTTTATCCAAAGCGACTTAAAAATGAGGACAATGGAAGCAATCTTATATAATAAATAAAAAGGAAAACAGATAGAATAGAAAAAGAATAAAGAAAGCTAGTGTTAGAGGCCTTTTTACTTTTGTTAATTGTATAATAAATAAAAAAAAAACAAATAGATAGAATACAAAAAGATTAGAGAAGCTAGTATTAGTTTTTTTTCTTTTTTTAAGAAAACGAGTAGTTAGGTAACGGAGAGTGCAAGTCTAAAAGGGGCATTTTTTTTAAAATAATAGAATTAGAATAGAGAGTGATAGAGTTAGAGGGTCAAAAAAAGATGGAAGAGATGTGTTTTTAGCGATTCTTGAAGATGGTTAAGGACTCAGCTGCTCGGATTTATTTGGGCAGGTCATTCCACCAGGAGGCAACATTAAATTTAAAAGTCTGTGAAAATGATTTTGTGCCTATTTGGGACTGGCACCAAATAGAGCATGTGTGCACATAAATATGAAGTAATGAATTTGGTAAAGGGGTGACAGAGCAGTGGTGGTGTTGTAGGTAAAAATTTAATGCCTTGAATTTATGCGAGCAGATATGGTGTAGCCCAGTGCAAATAGATAAACAGAGTTGTGACAGTGCGTTCTATCGCTTATTAAAAATGTATCGACTGCAGCATTCTGGATTATGTAAGGTTTGATTAGAAGGCGGAAGAACTGCCAATGAGAGCATGCAATAGTCCGCATGGAACCGAACAAAAAAGAGCAGTGAACAAGGAGTTATGACGCATGTTCTGCAAAGATGACAGTGACTAATTTCTTGATGTGAATAAAGCAAATTGCCAGGACCGGCCGTTTTAGCATATGTGGTATGAGGAAGTCCAAAGCTGATCAGCAATCAAACTCCAAGGTTTTATTGGATGTTTTCTTCTGAAGAGTTTGGTTGATGTGCCGAACTGGATGTTGAAGTTGTATGAAAAACGATGGATTTGATGGACACCCCAAAACCAGCAGTCTGTTTCGGCGAAGGCTTGAAGTTGAAGGTGATGGTCCGTCATCCAGCAATAAATGTCTGGTAGACAAGCTGAGATGCAAGCAGCTAACGTCGGATCATCAGGATGGAATGAGATGTAGAGTAGCGTTGAGTGTCATCAGCATAGCAGTGATATTAAAAGCTATGTTTCTGAATGACAGAACCTATTGATGCCATGTAGACAGAGAAGAGAAGAGAAGTGGTCCAAGAACTGAGCCGCGAGGCACCCCAGTAGTTAGATGTTGCAACTTGGACACCTCACCTCTCCAAGATACCTTGAAGGACCTATCATGAAAGGTAAGACTCAAACCACTGGAGTGAAGTTCCTGAGATGCCCTTTGCCAATAGGGTTGACCGGAGGATCGGGTGGTTAACCGTGTCAAAAGCAGCGGACAGATCCAGCAAGTTAAGTATTGAAGATTTGGAATCCGCTTTTGCCAGTCTTAGGGCTTCAACAACCGAGAGCAAGGCAGTTTCGGTTGAATGTCCACTTCTGAAACCAGACTGTTTGCTGTCGAGGAGGTTATTCTGTGTGAGAAAGGCAGAGACTTGTCACAAGCTTGTTCACAGAACGAAAACAGCTCGTTCAAGTGTTTTTGCAATGAAAAGAAGAAGGGAAACCAGTCTGTAGTTCTCTAAAAGAGATGGGGTAAGGGTGGGTTTCTTAAGTAGTGGGATTATACGAAATGTTTTTAAAGAGCAAAGCGAAGTGTAGACGAATTGTTAATTTGTATGATAGTATATGTCTTTAGCATTGGAGACATTGCAGAGAAAGGAATGGAGGAGTGACTGATACACATTAAGGTCAGTAGGATTTTTTTATTTGTACCATACCCTTTTAGCAGCCCTGAGCTTAGAACGATGTTCGCTGAGAACATCAGACAGCCAAGGGGCAGAAAAGGTGGTACGAGCTGGCCTGGAAGACAAAGAGCAGACAGTGTCTAAACAAGACGTAAAAGTGGAGCAGAAAGTATCAGTAGCACTGTTAGCATCAAGAGATGATAACTGTTTAGAGGGAGGAAGCGAAGATGAAACCATAGCAGATAGCCGGAAGGCGGGAGTTGTGAGCGTAGGTTACGTCGAAAGGTGACATGTGTAGGGGTATGTGTTGTGTCAGAAACCATGTTGAGGTTAAGAGTGAGGAGGAAATTATCCGAGGTGTGCAGTGGAGTAACCAGTACATGATCAGTGGAGCAGTGTCGTGTGTAAATAAGGTCCAGTTGGTTGCCTGATTTGTGAGTAGCCGATCAGTATACAATGGAGATATAAAATTAAATTAGTTCATCTAGTAAATCAGTGAATCTAAGTGCATTCAGTGCTTTCATAACCTAAATACATATACAGTATGTATATAACGGTTGATTATCAGATTACCAATTGACAAATGAATAAATGTTCCATATTTCCAATGGCCTTTGTCTGTGTGAATAAATTAATGGTTGAATAGAAGATTTAGAAGGCTAAGCCATATCTTCCATTTCAAGTACCTCATAGTTCTGTCTTAAATATAAATTTTGTTTAGCAATTTCAGAGATGAGAAATTCTTTCTGAGACAGAAACACACTCACTCATTTGTACTCAATAAATGAGTTGACACATACACTAGAATCACACACCAGATCCTGTCTTCATTGTTATCCATTGTGGTAACAGAGTTGAAGTCATACGCTGTCAATTTAAAGAACAGAAGACAATAGAGTTCTGTAATGAATCACCACCATAACTGAAAATGTTTTTGTGACAGACTGAATTCTTTTGTAGTCTCAACCTAATAGTGTACAAAGTTTTGTTGTTGTTGTTGTTGTTGTTTTGCCCTAAAAGTTCAAGCACACACACAAGATGCCCACAGCAATGTGATGCTTTGAAGTAGCTCTCAGGTCTCACTGTATTCACTAGAGCTGAGCTTCAACTTCATAGTTATCAAAGGTGGACAAGGCAGAAATAGAAAGGAACTAAAGTAACCTTATGACAGAGACTATATATCTTACTATCCAGTGTTAGTTAGTAAATGCTGACACTGAAGTATACCTAATCTAACCACAAATTGTATTAAAAAATTACCATGTTATTGTGCCTTACATGAAACAGGTTGAACCGGGTGGAATTTGACGTGCCGATGTGTGAGAGAAGGAGACAAGAGCGGCTTTACCTGATAGGAGACTTTTCCCCGTCCGCCGAGTTCTTCGTCACCATTGCTGTCTTTTCCTTCCTGTACTCCTTGTTGGCCACTGTGGTCTACATCTTTTTCCAGAACAAGTACCGCGAAAACAACCGTGGACCTCTCATTGTGAGCCCTGGTGTTATTTTAGACAAGCTAAATGCTTGAATCTCTGTCGAAGCCTTGCTATTAGAGAAGATATTGTAATATTTGATACTTGTAATAAACAAGACATGAGCTGCTGTTTATACTGTAAAACGCCCACATGAAATGTAGTCATACTTAGCATACTGTAATTCATTCTTGCATGCAAATCATAGTAATTGAGTGTAGAGCTTTTAGTGTGTAATTCTTTTAATGATAAAGTAGTTCTTGAAATTAGCAACAGAGTCTGAATCGAAATACATGTAACATGCTTTCTTGATGCTCCCCAGGACTTCATAGTGACGGTGGTGTTCTCATTTATGTGGCTAGTGAGTTCATCTGCCTGGGCAAAAGGTCTTTCAGATGTAAAGGCGGCGACTGATCCAGATGAGGTGGTTCTGCTCATGTCTGCATGTAAGGTGCAGACCAACAAGTGCAGCTCAGTGTACGGACCCAGATGGTCTGGCCTGAACACATCTGTGGTACGGCATGAGTTACTCAGATTACGCCACTCTAGCCACATACTCTATATTGCCAAAAGTATTGGGACACCCCTTTCCAATGAACAGGATACTTTAGTCATTTCCATGAGTAAAAATCTTAAATATGTTAAATGCTTATGTTAAAGCATATAATGATATTCTAAGGAATTGTGTACTTCTAATTTTATAGCAACAGGACCCTTTTTTATTCTAACATGACAATGCCTCTGTGCATAAAGCAAGGTTCAAAAAGAAATGATTGATTCAGTCAGTGTGGAAGAACATGATTGGTCTGTAGAAAGCAAAGTCCTAATCCCAGCTGAACACCTCTAGTGTGACTTTAAATGCAGACCTTGAGCCAAAAAAATCATCACCAAACACCAACTTGTACATACACTATATGGACAAATGTATTGGGAACTTCTTTAGAAACTGAAAAGGGCACGTTTCATTTTTCACCACTGTGGCAATAAAGAGGGAAACCTAATTAATATTTAAAAAATTGTAATTCCATCTCTGTTGCAACAGTTTTGCAAGTGTCTAAATACCATGTACAAAGTAATTGGGTTGGGTGATGAGTTTGGGCTCAGGGTCTGCATTAAATTCCACACCAAGAGGTTTCAGATGGCGATTAGGACTTGGCTTCTGCAGACCAGTGTCAAGTTTTCCACATGACTGCATCAGTCATTTTGAACCTTGCCTTATACACAGAGGCATTGTCATGTTAGAATAGAAAAAGGTCCTGCCCAAACTGTTTCTATAAAATTAGAAGCACACAATTCCCTAGAATATCATTATATGGTTAAACATTATGATTTGTTCTCTTGGAAATGACTAAAGTAGTCAAACCTGTTCATTAGAAGGGGGTGTCCCAATACTTTTGGCAATTTAGTTTGTTACATATTTGGGTGTCTAATCTTTCATTTACAACCCTTAAAGGGATAGTTCACCCAAAAAAAATTAACCTGATTTACTCACCATCAAGTCATCCTTGGTGTATATGACTTTCTTCTTTTAGATGAATACAATCGGAGTTATATTAAAAATGTCCAGGCTCTTCCAAGCTTTATAATGGCAGTAAATGGGGGTCAAGATTTTAAAGCCCAAAAAAGTTCATCCATCCATCATAAAAAGTGTTCCACACGGCTCCGGGGTGTTAATAAAGCCCTTCTGAAGTGAATACTACATTCTACGTCATCTGCTGGAATGCCACTCTCTAGTGAATGTGCATACGACAGTTAGCGGAAGCTAGAGATTATGTATATAAGTGTTAACTATAGGAATATTTTCTTACATAAATGCATTTGACGACTTCAGAAGGCCGTTATAAACCACTCTGGAGCTGTGTGAGCCACTTTTTATGATGGCATGGAGGCAATTTTTTGGGCTTAATATAAACCCCTTATTCACGGCCATTATGAAAGCTTGAAGAGTCAGGACAATTTAACTACTGTAACTCGATTGTATTAATCTAGACAAAGAAGGAAAGTCATCTACTACCCCAGAGGCGGAGAGTGAGTAAAACATGGGAAAATTTTCATTTTGGATGAAACTACCATTAGAGGGGCACAAAAATTAGTATCAAAATATTACCTGTATGTGTGTAAATATTCTTATATCATGTATGTGTAACGTAACGGCTACGGACGGTGGAACGAGGGAGAACAGGAGGTAAACTCAAAAATCATAGTCTTTTAATCTTCGATTCGGGGGAAGGAATACAGGGCAGGACAGACATCACGTATCGCACATGGGGAATCCACTCAATAGCAGACAAGGGATAATGGAGAACAAGGTTTAATACTGGGCACGAATCATGGAGAACAGAATCCGGTGGGAGCTAATTAATCAAAAAACCATGGAAACAAACAGGCAGGAGAAAGGGGACAAAGAAAAACTAAAACAAAACAGTTCGCCCCTCACGGAACGGCGGTCCTCATGCAGAAAAAAAAGTTCAACAGAGGAGGGAGGGTGGGGGGTTAAGGAGGTGGGCGTGGGGCAGCAAGGGGCAGGCAATGGAAAGGGGCATAGTTCATCGTAATGTCAGGGCGGGAAGTGAGCGGACAGTGGATGGAGGGGGGAGGAGCAAGGAGCAGGAGAGCACACGATGGCAATCCAGAGGCCCAGAGGATTAAGAAGCCCACGGGTTGGAGTCGACGGCGGAAGAGCCATGTGGGGGAGATATGGCGGACCCCAAACAGGTGGCCCGACTGAACGAGACTTGAGCTGTGGCAAGGGAGCCCTGTGAGCAGAGAAGAAGGAGAGCCAGGGTGACACTGCGGAGCGGTGCGAATGAGGATGGACGCAGAGACGGACTGGGAAGGAGGAGCATGACAGAGCCACGAGGGACGGAGCGACGAGGCGAGCCAAAGGCAGTGGAGTCCCGAGGCGGCGGATGGTTGTTCGCCCCATGACCAAGGCCGGAGCCGGAGGGCGAGAAGGGCGAGGGAGACGGTGGCGAAGCTGGTGGGATGAAGGACCATGGGCAGACAGAGGGAGTTTGAGCCTAGGGGAGACGATTGGGTCGCGGAAGAGGTGGAGGTCCAGGGTCGGATGGACTGGAGGCGGAGGCAGGGCGAATCCTCACGCAAGGCGGAGCTGGAACGGGACTTGAGGTCCCTAGGCGGAATTCAGAGCGACCACGATGGCACTGACGAGGGTCTGACAGGCACCAGCGGAGTGCGATGGGGCTGAGGAAACTGATTGCTGTGATCATTTAAGAGGAGCGGGCGGGGGAGAGTGAGAGTGAGGCTGGGAGGGGACACTGGAGGACAGGAGCTGGTGAGAACCAGCGGAGACGTAGGAGAATTGGGTAATGCCTCCCCAAACCAGTCTATTAAATACTCTTTGAAACAGTCCATTAGTTCCTCAATGTAGTCCAGTGACCAGTTGCAGCTCACCCTAAGTGGCGGGAGTGTGGGCGGGGCTTCCCTCCAAGACCTCGATCTCCACCAGTACTCCCTCGGAACAGGCGATGTTGCCTGCTCACGCACCTGGTCAGAACGGTCTTGAGGCCCTTGCTCCTAGGCGACGATCGGCTCAGTCGCGGTGGGCTCAGTCTCTCTGTCTGCGGTGGGCTCAGGCATCTGCTCCGTGCAGCGGGATGACGGCTGGCTGGTCTCTGGCTCGTGAGTGGGGCTGGAGATGTCCTCCTCAGCTGGGCAGACAGAGAAATGCAGTCCATTATTCTCCAGCACCCACTCCACACAAGCGGCGAAATTCTCCTTTGGACCGTCCGCTGTTAGGCGTGCCTTACACCGCTCGCTCAGGCTGATGCGATAGAATATGCAGAGCGAGCGGTCAGGGAAGTGCGTAAGGCACGCCAGATCTAAAAAGTCCCTGGTATGGTCCTCCAGCGAACGGTCCTGTTGCTCTAGGCACAGGAGTTGAACGGCAGGGATTGCCATTCCGGGAGATGGGAGAAACAAAAAAAAAAAGAAAAGCCACCCTACTAATCTTACTCACTTTGAGGGTTCTGCTATTCTGGTCCGTAACGGTCGGATGGTGGAAGGGAGACACAGGAGGTCAACTCAAATATAGTCGTTCGCTGCTTGGGGACAATCCAGGGCAGACAGACATCACGTAGCACATTGGGGCAAATCAAATCCATAGCAGACAAGGGATAATGGAGAAGAACGCGGTTTTAATACTGGGAACAACGGCATCAGGAGAAACAGAAAAACAGGTGTGGAGCTAAATTAATCAAAAAACCACATGGGAAACAAACAGGCAGGAGCAAGGGGACACAGAAAAAACTAAACCCAAAACAGATCATAACATAACAGCAGGACTGATTTAACACAATTTTAAGACATACTTTCAACCTCAGCCAATTAGAATGATTCTCTGAAGGTCATGTGCTAAATATATCTACAAATCTTTTAAATATCAATAAAGGTATTTATACACAATCTATTTTTTAAATTTATTATAATATCAAATTTTTTAAAAACATTTAATACACTTTAATAACATTTAAATATTTAATATTTTGTAGAACTGTTGAAGTTCTTCGGTTTAATTCAAAGGGCTTTAGAATAAAACTATGTTTATCTCTTGTATTCATCAAGGCATTTTTTCCACAGGTATTTGGTTATTTGAACTTCGTGCTGTGGGCTGGAAACATCTGGTTTGTGTTTAAAGAGACAGAATGGCACAAGGGAGGTGCAGCAAGGTACCCTGCCTCGTCCTCAGAAAAACAAACCACAGCCTTCAACCAGCAGGTTTACAACCAGGGAAGCTTTGATCAGTCAGGAGGAGCTTTTACTGGAACGGGGGACTTCGCCCAATCAGAGTACAGCCAGGTGGGAAATTATGGTGGGCCCACCTCCTACACCAATCAGTAACACCCTCTGCCTCTCTGTAATCCCCTAACACAGAGGACCCATTTCTAAGGGCAAAGTTCAATACTGAGCACAAGAGAAGAAGGAAAAGATTAGTTTAACAGATAGATTAAAATGCATCCTTTATTTCTGATTATATAAATAAATAAAGGCTTGTTTGTTGAGAATACTAATACGTTTTTAAAATAAATGACAGGGATCCTCAGATGTATTGTATGGTTTTTAAATGTTACTGAAATATCACTGTTTACTGAACAAAGGTCATTGCATCCAAATGTGAAACTCAAGTGCAATAGTTCTTGCAGGGAGCTCTGCAAATCCATTGTTTTTAATGGAGATGACGCATCTGAAGGACGAGGAAAAATGAAGAGTTTGCAAAAGTGATATTATGTAACTACGACCAAAAGTTTTTAGAGACAGTCCATTTGTAATCTGAATAGTAGGCCTATTTCTGCTCCATTTGAAACTGAACCGACTCTTTCCACAACTTTAAAATGATTCCTATTTGTCAAATGCTCCATCAGAGCTTTTTCAAGTGTGTAGGCGGCCATAAAGTCAACATGAATTGATGTTTGCAACCTATTTTACTTCCATAATGTGACATATTTGAAGTCATAACAAATATGAAGTTGCTAAAACAATAGCTATTCAGTCATTGGTTAACACCATCCACTATCCATCGCTACAGGAAAGTCATTTCAGAGCCAGAACAAATTAATGTTTTCATTAAAGGTTACAAGGAGAAACTTTTATCAAGCTATTTAAATTTTTTGAAATAACATTCACAGATGAATCATCCACAGTCAGAGCATGAATGTGCATTAAGAAAGATTTCATGTTGACTTTTAAAGAAACAGTTTACCCAAAAATGTTACCCAAATTTACCCAAAAATGTACTCAATCCTCAAGGACTCATACCCAAGTATGTGATGAGTTTTGTTTTGTTACTGGAACAGATTTAGGGAAATGTATTATTATTTAGCAGTGAACGGGTGCCGTCACAATGAGAGTTCAAACAGCTGATAAAAACATAATTCTAACCCAAATGTAATCCACATGACTCCAGTCCATCAGTTAACGTCTTGTGAATGTCTATCCACCATACTTCTGTCTCTAGCGAAAAAGTCATCTAGTCTGAATCAGGAGAGAAATATGCACAGATTAAGCACTGTTTACAAGTGAAAACAAAATGAAACACATTTGTCGGTGGACTTTGATGTGAGAGGATAATAGGTGATGGACTTTTCACTGGAGAAAGTGTTTTTATGGATTATGGACCGGTATTCTGAACCAGAAGTGACGATGTAAAGTTTAAAACAGCTTTAAAGAAGGCAAATATTTAGTTTTTTTTTTATAAATATCCCCAAACCACTATAACATGTTATATAATTTAGGCTGACTTGGTAACTTACATATATCCCAATGTTTCGAAGATGTTACATCAGAAAAATAAGCAACATATTTTAAATAGTAGAACAACGACTTGGTCTTGTGGTCGCCTGCCATGGCGTATACAAAACCTGTACGATTTCCGGTTTTGTTTTGTAGAACACATGGAAACACCAAAGACGCTTTAATATGTTGTGCGTTTTATTAGACAGGTGACAACCGCACAGAGTAGCATTATAACAGAACTTTCAAAAGTAGGTGCGGTCGATGACAAAACGTGCGTCTGTGCAGATTACGCCGGGGGCCACATACACACATCCAGGAAGGGAGGAAGGAGCGGAAGCAGTTGACTGTGGCATAATAAAAGCGGCGCTGCTTTCGAGCCGTGTGTCACGCTCGTTCAGCGACCTCGTTTCGCTTCGACGGCTTTCAACCTCACTCTGCTTCATTCTACTACGTTAATAAATCATTAGCTCATCCATGAACATGATTTCTGCCCGAGTCCCGTCGGATTGCGTCGGCTGTGGGGATGAAGACGACAACTCCCATGATTCCACATCAGTCACGGCGTCATCAAACTACGCGTTTGATTCTTTGTTTATTTTGAATATGCGCCCTCTAGCGGCGAAAAATGACATATTGTGCCTTTAACAACCCATTTTATCCCACTGGTCACAATAGTGAGTGTAAAGATGGTTTTCATTTATAAAGCTCTAAAAACCTTACTGACAGATGTTTTAGTGCATTTCTTGCAAATATGGGTCTCAAATAAATAATATGTGCAGTTTCACATGGCTAGTGCAAAGTGTCACATGACCAGAGCAGTTTATTTCCTGTTTGCACCATGAGAAGGCTAGTAAAGTATGTTAATAATGATGTGACTAAGATTTTTGGTCCACATTATCTTTAAGGTGTCTAGTATTAATATATGAATTCACAATTTTTCAATTTTGTTGAGTGTGGTCATAGAATGAGTAAATATGTTGATGGTCACAATAGTGACCGGTGTGATAACAGTGAACTTAGGTTTACAATATAAATCCATTTGCAGTTGTTAGTGAAAATTACACTAAAATGTTGCAATCACAAAATATTGCACTGAATTAAAAGTTCAAATGTTACAAAAAATGTACAGTACTGATGTTGTAATACTGGTAGCACTAATACAATAATTTTTTTTTTAAAATGAAATTTGAAAAAAAAATATGTTACAATAAAGTAACAATTTTGAAATATGGTAATGGTTGTATTTTATTTTATTTTTTTGTATTTTATCTCAGTATTCCTATTAGTGTTGTACAAGGGTTTTTATGCATAATAGTAACCCTAGAATGTGATCAAACAGAGTTTCAAATAGCTGGGCTGAGATATATATAAAAAAAAATTGTGACTGCAGAAATATGTTAATTCAGTATACACATTATCCCACCGGTTGCAATTGTGACTGACCGTAAAACACAATTTTTCACACACTTTTCCCAAAATAATTTTTTATTATTTTTAAGGGTTACTAATGACACATCATCTGGATATTTTCATGTCTGGAAAAAAAATTGGGATTAAACGGGTTAATAATGAGTTTGTTTCTTACAAACACTCTTTTTTTCACTTTCCAAGATGGCATTAATGGCTGAGTCATGTGGATAACTTGTAAATTATCGTGATGTTTTTATGAGCTGTTTGAATTCTCATTCTGACGGCACCCATTCACTGCAGAGGATCCATTGGTGAGCAAGTAATGGAATGCTAAATATATCTTTACATCTTTTCCGATCAAGAAAAAAACTCATCTACATCTTCGATTGCCTGAGGGTGAGTAAATTTTCAGAAATATTTCAATTTTTGGGTGAACTGGTCCTTTAAGTGTACCTGTCCTAATGGTGATCACCTAGCGTAGGTGATGCAGGTGTTTGTAATTTACAGTATATAACAGAGATTCATTTGTCAGTATAGATGTTAGATTACTGTTTGTTGGGTTTCTGGATTTCTTATCTCCAGAATAATGTCATGGCAGTGCTTGTTGGTTTGGTGTTTGCACTATTGTGTTTCCACATTTACATTATATGACTCTTTAATGTTTGCACTGTATTGATGAACTGCATGAAGTTGTGCCATATTAACCTTTTTCAGTTTGTATATCATTTCTCTCCTAACTAACAGGGCCATATTGTCTGTTCTGTGGCCTTTATTATGATCACACGGTGATTGAAATACAATCAATACTTAATTTTCGTGCTTTCTTGTGTATTTTCTTATTCTTTATCTGTCCCTTTTAAATGCATGAGGCTTTATAAACCACAAAGACTATAAAGCAAGACCAAAAAAAACACATTCCAGTACATGTTAAAGTTCTTGTTCTGGTTGCTGTTGCATTTCAATGTGAATGAGTTTCTGTCTTGATATTTGCATTTTTGATCAGTGGGTGTGAATGCTTTAATGTATTTTGTGCAAAGCCAATAAAGATATTGTCCATTCCTCTAGACTGAACGTACTGCAGTGTTTTCTGTTCTAGGAACCGTCATCGTATTGATGAATCCTCAGTCCACCACAATGAATCAGCTGTTTCAATAATATGGAGTTATTCATAGGAATCTGATGACTGTCTGACTGCCATTAAGTGAATAGACAAAGTCAGTAATCAGATCTAAATTAATCAGGGGCAGACAATTGCTCAGACAGTGCAGTATACAAATCTCTTATCTTATTTCTCATTGACCTTGCTTATATAAGATTTGTGATGACAGTTCCTATCTTATGTCTACACAGAAATGTACATTCAAAACAAAACCTATGCTGATAAATATTGATTGGATAAGAAATTTGACAACTTGTGACTATGTGACTATACAGTCTTCTGAGAAAAAAAAAGCCTCATTGTAAGAATTAAAATCTTTAAAAGAAACTGTAGTTATTAAGTAGTTTGGCATATATATATATATAATATATATAAATTTTTTGTTTTTTTTTACATAGATTTTAAGGGAACGCTGTTATATGTTAGTGACCCTGCTATCAACCAGTAAAAAACGCAAATTGGGAAATTTACTTGCCAAAGATGTAGGCTGCAACACTTCCAAGAGATACAACTGGCAAAGCTCAGGTACTTCACATAGTGAAATGTGAGTGTCATTGTTCATCGGACTCTCTTATGGGTGAATGGATCCCCAATTGCAGGTCATACTGACCTAGTCCTGATCTCATGTTCCCATGTTACAGCACATTGGTTTCTTTTCATGTACACCTCAGTGCCGTTACCATAGCGATGGAAAGATGTGTGACGGCATGTTATAGTCGCTCTCAGGGAGACGAGCTCTGTCTTTCAGAAAGAAAGAATAGGACTACCTGGAGTTGCATTTACTGCTAGAAAAGTAGAGAGTGAAAGAAGAGAGTGTCTGGAGAAACACAGGTACAAGATAGATTCGTTTTGTAACCTCTGGGCATTTAAATTACTTTTAAAACTAACTGTGACTGCAAAAAAAGTTGTGCAGCTTTAACACATTTCTATTAGAATATGTAGTTTATCTCAGGATGCAAAAGCAGATTTTTACATTGTGTCATCTAGTATTCTAGTGGCAAACCTGGCTTTTTGTTGCCTGTATGTTCCTCAAGAGGAAATAATGGTCGCCTTTGACCGAATGACACTGACACATTGTAAAATGAGGAAAAGTTATCTATGTTTTCATACCTTTTCTGATTGGCCCAGTATCACCAAAGACCTGTGGTAAGCTTTGTTAATGAAACAGAACAGTTCACTTACTTATTTCATCATTTACTAACCTTCTTGTTGTTCCAAACCTGTATGAATTTCTTTATTTTGCTGAACACAAAAGAAGATATTCTTAAGATATTCTGTAACCAAACAATTGACTTAAATAGTATTTTCCTCCCATTCTATGAAAGTCAGGTCCATCAACTGTTTGGTTATCAATTTTCTTCAAAATAATGTAAATGATGGCAGAATTTTCATTTTTGGGTGAACTTTCCCTTTTAGGATTATTTTGTCTAGAAGTGATGGTCACGTTTTTTACAAACATGCAGCTTTTCACATCACAAGACTTCAGTTAATGAATTGGTTTCGTGTGGATTACTGTGATGTTTTTATCAGCTGTTTGGACTCTCATTCTGACGGCACCCTTTCACATTCATTCAGTAAAATGATTGGTGAGCAAGTGATGCAAAGCTAAATTTCTCCATATCTGTTCTGATGAAGAAACAAATTAATCTACATCTTGCATGGCCTGAGAGCTAGTACATTTTCAGCAAATTTTCATTTTGGGGTGGACTATTCCTTTAACACATCCAACAGTCTGCATGACCTAAATTATATTATCAATATAGTAAAGTCGTTTCAGAAAGTTATTACTTTTTCATCAAGGTTTACAATATATATATATACATATATTGAATAGTACTGTAGGTGATGCAGATTTCTGTTTTCAACTGTAAGTACAGATGTTAGAGGCAAACATGGCTTTTTGTGTGCCTGTATGGTCATCAAGAGAAAATAATGGTCTCCACTGACCGAGAATGATGCAGACACAGCAAAATGGGGAAAAAATATCCATGTTTCCATACTTTTTCTGATTGGCCCATTATTACTGAAGCCCTTGGCCAAACAATGTCAATCAAATGCATCCCTCATGACAATGAGAGTATGCTGGGAAAGTTTTGTTTACTCGAAGAGACAAAATTCTCCCTGTTTATCTATCCAATCTGAGTCTGAGTCATCTAGCTCCCATGTGTCTTCCAAGTCTTCCTGAGAGCTGATCTCCATTTCCTTAGGGCAAGAGGAATTTGGCTGCCGTAGACGTTTTTAATCAGGAACCCAATTAGAAGCACTGCAGCTGACTGCTGGGACTCCACTATAGATTATTCATAGGATGTGGCAGAATGCGTAATACTGTACTGTTCTTCACATCTCACTGTGTGCATTCAGAGCAGCACAGCTCAGCTGTAATTAGTCAGTGTGGAAATAATCAGATATCATGCACAGGGGAAGCCTTTACCTGTGTTGAATAAACCAGATAATAGAGATGTGGCTCTTAACAGTGATATTGCAGATGAGTCAATATAGTGTCAGTTTTGTGTGTGTGTGTGTGTGTGATAAACAATGTTAGGATGATGAAATGACAATGTTATGAAAACAAATGTACAGTCTCTGTCTGTTTCAGAAAAGAGTCTTTAGTATGTTAGCTTCCAAAAGTGATATATAAGTGATATATTATATTATATATATACGAATATGTGGTGTGGGGTGTGTGTGTGTGTGTGTGTGTATTTATCTTGCCAAATTTTTTCTTAGATGCACCCAGTATTGATGATTTGGAAAGGTAAAAGCCATTGTGATGATATATTCATGATATGATATATTCACTTTTGCTGTATTACAGAAGTGTTAATATGCCAAATGTGATTTTGTAACCTTTAAAATACTACAGTTTTGCTTAGACTCCAGACTTTATTAGCTCTGATTCAAATGGTAAATAAGAACATTTGAGATTTTTGTAAGTATTCTCTTGTAGTCACATTAGTTTTGCATTGTGTCAGAAAATCTGAATTGAGGGCATAACGCAAATGACCTTAGCGCGTGTGTTGTCTTTCAGTGTGCACCACTATGCTGCTGATTAAAACAACCCAAACTGTCTTCTAAGCATGAATGAAGATTCAAAGGCCAGAACGGATGGATGATCTTTCCACTAACATGCTATATTTGAAATCTTTAAAATACAAAATGCATGCCAAAAGCACAGTAGGCTACATAGTTATATAATATAATTAGATGTTAGGCCTAAATTAATTTCTAACAGCTAAACTTGACTGTCAGTTTAAAACATGCAGTATGCTTTTTTTAATTGCATTACTTCTAGTTGATAAATTGACTCCACGCTACCCTTCTGTCTTAAAGGGGTCATATGATGCGATTTCAATTTTTCCTTTCTCTTTGGAGTGTTACAAGCTCTTGGTGCATAAAGAAGATCTGTAAAGTTGCAAAGACTAAAGTCTCAAATCCAAAGAGATATTCTTCATAAAAGTTAAGAGTTAACCACGCCTACCTAAAACAGCTCGTTCTAACACTCCCCCACATGTCTACGTCACTATGTGGGAAGATTTGCATAACGCCGCCTAAATGTTCACACAAAGAAAGAAGGCGTAACTTTTATTCTCGCTGTAGTATTGTTGTTGCCGCCGCCATGTCTTGAAGGTGCTGTGTGTTTCATTGTGAAAGCGAAACTACTTTGTTTGGTCTTCCAAAAGAGGATGATATCGCTTCGTCATGCCTAGAGCTGATCCAAGCTGGTCACTGAGGAAATAGATCAACTTCGCGCTGTGGATCGCCGGATCGGCTTGCACCGTGGACGAAGCGGAGTCCAGCCAGGGGTCTTCACATGTGGTTGCTGCAAGCCCGTCGGACGCTCTTTCGTCGAATCCGCCGTCCACGCCGTTCTCAAGCCCGCCCGCCACCGCTCACTATAGCCCGCCGGCCGGCCCCCACCTTACTAGAGTCTCATTGTCATACTTACGTACCTCACTCCTTTTCGGCCTCCGCCACTCCTAGGCCACCGTGGTGTGATGCGTGTTCGTTTGGGACTATTTATCGAAACCAGACATCTGCGCTGTGGTTTCCAAAACATGGCCACATGACTTAGAATCAGGTGGGTACGGTGTCTTACAACACTGTTCCAGAACCTTTCAACCCAAATATTCAGATGTGTGCGCACATTTTATGGAGGACTGTTTTTCCCGCTCTGGGAGCGTCGATACAATGCGGGTTTGCCTCAACCGCGGTAAGAAGTTTGGATATTTCAAGACGTTTTTATATTGTTTTTATTTAAACAGTTTTGCGCCTGGTAGCGTCGGGTTGTTGTTTGTAATTTTTCCGCTCTACAAAGTCAGACACCAGGGTTTATGTGTCTCCGGCGGCGCGAGATCGGGTTGCGGCTCTGGATCTAGACGAACGCCATGGCGTAAAAAGAGCCAGCTATAAGTAATTATAATTTCGTGTAGATTAGGCGGTCCGCAGCCCATGGATGCCACTAAACGCATGCTGTCCTTTTTGTCGACGGTTCGTGTTTTTGCTAGTCTCTCCGGCGAGCTATTCGGGTCGGAGTGGCGTAGGAGAGGGCTGGGAGCGACGAGCCGAGTTATCCCAGTGCACGAGCGTGGAGGGGGGGGACAGTTATGAGCCGTGGAGGGTATCGCGGGTGTACCCGCGGGTCGGCTGGCCATCCGCAGCCCTACGTTTCAGCGCGCTTTGTCCCCCCGCTGGTTTAGCCCGGGTGGCTCGCGGCGGCCTTGCCTTTGTGGGGACCTACTGTGTTTTTCCCTTCCCCGTTACTCCCCCCTTCATTTACCACTATTTTACAAATAACCACCCTGTTTTTTTCCCCGACCCCACTCCCATGCCCCGTTTCCGTGGGCGTCTGTTGCCATCACCCGGCGCGCGCTATTCTAACACTCCCCCCGACACTCTTTCTCTCTACCTTCTCTTTTTTTTTTTCTTTCTTTCCTTCCCTCGCCTTTTCCTCTTTTCCCCCTACCCCTCCTCGAGACATTTCGTTTCTCCTCCTCATGACTTCTTTCTTTTTTTTTCCGGTTTTCTTTTTCCTTCGGGCCCTCTCCATCCCTCTCTATTTCCATTCTTTTCCCCTCTTGTCTTCTTTTCTTTTCCCTTCTTTCAGTGGCCTTTCCTTCGCCCACCGAACTCCCATTTTTTTCGTTCCCCATTTTATGGGCTTCTATTTCCCCTAGCTCTTTCTTGTTGTTTTTTCCCTCTCTTACCACCAGATCTTGGTTGGTCTCTCCTCTATCTCTCATCTTTTTGTTCTTTTTTGTTCTCGCGTTTTTTTCCGTTTTGCCCTTTCCCCTTCTTTCTTACCGTTTCTGTCTCTTTCTCCTTTCACACCTCTTGCTTTTCGTGCTCTTTCTCTCTCCCACTATCCCTCCCCGCCTTTTCCTGGTGCTCCACCACATACAATTCTTTTCTCTGTCTCCCACACTCCTCTTCTACCACTCACAGAGCTTTCGTATAGACTTTCACGAAAGCAAGTTTACTTCACACGAACCACCGTCTCTCCTCCTCTGCTCCCAGAACAGACAGTGGCACCCCCTCTTTTCCTCCTGCCCCCTCTTTATCCCCCCTACTCCGAACCCGTTTATACTTCCAACACTACATCAAACCCTACCTACTTTGTGAATTCCGAGAGCCCATCCGTGCCTTTTTACTTCGGTACCCCATTACACGCCGCACTGTACCTCCTCACCAGCCGTTTGATGCCCACTGGACCGCACTTTTTACTCTCTCTCCCCCCCCCGACCGGTGTTTTGGCGCTGTCCTTTCTCCACGTCCCCCAGCCCGTCGTCCCGGCCCCTTCCTTTTCTGCCGCTTGGCTTACCCGGCACGCCGCTTCACCCACTCCAGCCCCACCCAGACGCTTCCTTTCCCGATGTTTTCGTGTGTGTTATCGTCTCTCCCCTTTTCCGACCGCCCGAGTTCGGGCTATCCCCCCCCCACTCACCCACAGCTTCCGTTGTCCAGCCTTCATTTCCTTGCCCCCCACCTAAAACCCCCCACCAATCTGCCATTTGTTGAGTCGATGCCTCCGTGCGCTGCCATAAACTTCTTAAAACCCAACATAACGGAACATGAGATACAAAGAGTGTTATCCACCAGGTAGACACTGAAACAGAGCTAGTATAGGTGGCGGCAGTTGATTACCACTTTCCATCGGCGCGCTCCGGGTATCATCACTTTCCATCTTCTCATCCTCTCCCAAGCATGAAGCCAAACACAAATTTTAGCTCACACACCCCACGTGAAGAAGATACAACCTTAAGTCGTGGTAACACAGTGCCAATCCACGTCACACCGTTCCGAGACTCAGCCCCTAACAGACGAGGGTCGTCTAGCAGTTTAACTACTTACTCTCCAAAGTCTGCTGAAGTTCCTGAATGGTGGTGAGAAGGACGTGGAACTGTTTCTTACGAAGTTCCAACTGTGAACATGGTTTAAAAAAAAAAGATCTGAGTAAATATTTAAGCAAATGATGGTGTATTTCTACAAAACCATCAAGAAATTCCTCATTTCCCTTACCTTGTCCTCCACATTCTCTTTGATGTGTGAAAGCTGCTGAAGCTCTCTGTCTAAAGCCTCAAGCTGCCTGCAGAAATAAGATCACAAAAACACTTAAATAGCTGGTGGGTCTATATGCATCCCTGCCGTAGGGTGTCCCACTTGTCATTTTTTATAAAGGATATACAGACTACAGATTTAATACATAATGAACCAAGTAATAAATATATTACATGCTAATACAGATGTGATTTGACCTACACATGAATTTCAAACCTACTTTAAGGTCTCATGTCTGTCTGGATGTTGCTTGATAACTCTGGCCAAAGCATCATACTCTACAAATGAGAATTAGATTAGAGAACAGCAGAAATGAGTGATACAACCAAATAGAAAACAATAGAAAGGACAGAATGTCAGTTTTCTCCAAAGAAGCTGTACTGAACCTTGGCGGTTCTTTCTGATCCTTTTCGCTCTCTGGATTTCCTTTTTGCACTCTGCAATTTTTTCATGGGCTGAAGTTATACTTCTCTCTATATTGAAGAGAAGAAACAAGAATATTATGCTATGCAACTCAACAAATCTTAATGATACCCGACAAAGTCACACAGGCATATCACCTGGAGGTCTTACCAATATCTGCATAGATTGCTTCATAATTCTCCATTTCTTTCAGGTTCATGTCATACACAAGCAGGGTTTTCCCCATGGAGAATTCACATTGAGCCAAAGACGTCAACATCCTCTGATACTGTGAGAACCTGCAGCAACAGAGACAATCAAGTCATTATACATAAGGCTGTTAGCCATTAAGGGATCCGCCGTGTTATGGCTAGCACATACTTTCAGAATACCCGCCACAGGACCATTAAAAGAAAATTAGAGTCGACACAGATTAATAATAGAGTTATTACCCCTTCCATCCTGGTGACCCGACAGTGGGGAACAACTGAACCACTTCAGCGTGGAAGCTCTTCATAAGCACGTTAATGCGCCTATCGTCTCCAGCTCCATCTCCATCGATAAGAAGACGTCGAATAACCTTCTGTCTCTCACACACACACACACACACACACACACACACACACACACACACACACACACACACACACACACACCAAACCACACACACACACACACAAACAGTGCAGTGCAGTTTAGCATATCACATGGCTAACCAGCTATAATTCCACATATTGATCTCATTTTAAGTGAGTTCTTTTAGCTACAAAAACGCATACACCCGGGCACCGTTGTAATAAATCACACTGATTTGCCACATAAAGATCAAACACTAAATATACACCAAAGCAAATAAATCCTTACCATCAGTGATGCTACCCATTCTCCAAAAGGCACACTGAACTATTCGAAAAAACTTTATTGACATGCGCGAGCACAGAGCATCAGAGCATCAGAGCCCCGCCTCTGTTGCGAAGCAAACGAGCCGAACGAACCCGCCGACCCCACAGCACGAATCACAGCAGTTTCCTAAACGGCAAGGTTTTGTTTTACCGTTTTTCAAGTAATTTAGAAGTAGTGGGTAAATTGCTCATTCAGACGTTTAAACTATTCGTGTGATTTCCAGAAGTGCTGAATAGGTAGGCAGTTCAGTAGTTTTTGACAGTGGTGGAAAGTCCGACTCATTTCCGAGAATCGGTTCATTAGAACAGTTCGTTTTCAAGAACCGTTCAAAAGGACGACAACAATTCTTTTACGACATAACGACAACATCAGATATGTGAAATAGGCTGTTCTCGGTTCAGAGTGGTTTAACTTATTCTCCGAAAGATCCAATTCAAAAGTTTCACGAACCGTTTCAGCCTAAACGGCCAGGTTTTCAGGTCATCAGCAAAGCCATTTCAAAATCGTGCGCAAATGACTCTTTCAAACGTTCGAAACTCTTATGACTTGCTATATAAGTCGAGTCGTTTTTGACAGTATGGTCGTAGGTCCGCGAATCGGTTCGTTCAAATCAGTTTACTTTAAAGAACCATTTCAAAAATAACGATTGATTCAGCACATAAAACAAAGTAATTTAGACCATCAATAAAATATTCACTTACATTTAGAAACTTGATTTTATTCATATCAGCTCAGTTGTTTATCGGTTCTTGGCTCAGTATTCGAAAGGTTCTCGTTCAACGTGTCGGTTGCATTGCGAGTCGAATCGGTTTAGTGAACCGGTTCAACTTATTCATTGAAGTGAGCCGACTCGTAAGATTCACAAATCGCTACCGCATACCACTAAACAGCAAGGGTTTTTTTGTCGTTGTGATATCGCCAAATTCATTTCAAAGTTGTGTCGGCTGCGTGTGGCTCTGATTAGTGTGTTTTTACTTCTCCATATGTATGCAAAAGCATTATAGCGAAGTGCAGGAGCAGGCTGTGTTTCAAAACCCATTGAGCCGCCTACCTAGTCCTAGACTGCCTATTTGGGCACCGAGGGCGCGTCTGGGACGCTCGAAAAGCTGCTGCGAAAGCGTCCCGACAGCGCAAACGACTCGCAAAAACGGACAGGAGCGTTGCAAGTGCGCGAACGACGCCCAGAAATGCTTTCTAGACAGGCAGCGCTCTCGTTTTTGACACACCACCATACTGTCCAGTGACAGGCGTGCTCGGTGCATGCGTGCTGCTGGAGTCAGTCAGTGACGTTCTTGTCCCAGAATGCTGCCTGGTAAACAGACATGGAAGCACCTGGTGAAGACCTCCACAGTCACTGAGCACTGCACTCGCTCTTTGAACTGATCTTCATTTTCAACACGCCCTAAAGCCTGCGCCTTTGTTCTCGCTAGAGCTCAACCGGGACCTCTGAAGTCCAGGCATTGGTAAGAGAACAATGATGACATCGAGATCAGCTGCTAATGTCTGTTCTACCAGTTAGCCAGTTGCATGCTACAGCAGTGCCACCAATGGCTGGCTTCAGCTGCTCAGTTAGCGAGGAAGCTAAACCTGATGCCGTCCCCCCTCCCCCTCTTATGTGTGTAACATTTTATTTTGGTGACCTAATACTTAAGTTTACTTTGTTCGATTCGCTCTATGACAAACCCGCTATGTTTAGTCCTTACGGAAAAGTTGTTGTGGGAGCCATTCTAATGACTGGTGGATCCTGCCATTATTGCTTTCACTTTCCCAAGTGCACTTGCTCATTTGAAGTTACCCAGTGGATGCAAACAAGTGGACAGGGCTAGAAATGAATGGAGCCTTAAGAATCATTTTAATTAGTAAACATTAGCATTGAACACTTGTAAAACTTCAAGGACATGGCATTTTACAAAAAGGTCTCATGGCTCTCAAAGTTGAAAATTAAACTTTATAAAAAAAAAGGGGAATCAATGAGGAGAGGGAAATTAGGGCTGTTTACTGAATCTGCCAACCTACTTTTAAACAGTTAGCTCCTAAACGTTTTAAATCAAATCTTATTTTATATGTATATATGGTTTTTATGCGATTTCATATATAATAAAATGAATCGTATGTAAAATGACAACAGTTGGACTATTTCTTCAAATTAAAATCTCATGTAGTACTTCAAAGTTATTGTAATAAACAAGCTTTGTACTCATGGCTTCAGCTGTGCATGCTAAATTTGGAATATTAATTGTTTTTAGTTTAACTCTATGCACCCCCTGTAAGGTGTTGACCAAGAGTGGATGTGTTTGTGCTGGAAACTGCAATTTTTGTATAGTTCTGTAGAATGGTAGACGCACCGAAGGGGAAATCTTTGCGGCATCTCATCATAAGTCATAAATCAGACTCCATTTCTCTCATACAGACACTTGATGCGTAATGCATTCATCACTTTCCATTGACACAAACAACAGGCTGATAGTCATCCAATTAACATCAGAATGATGCTGTTTGTTTATATCTGTTATTTTCTCTGTGTGTTTTGAAATTACTCATCATGTCTATTATAATTTATTCAGATAGGTATTGTACTGACTTATTCTGAAAATACGTACCAGAACATTTTTTGATTTACATAAATGGATGAAGTCATGGAGTGCAAATTCTGCTTATTTTATGTTATTAAATAGGTAATGAATTTGATGTTGCACTGAGCATATGCTAGAAAGTCAAAACATTTTCACTGGTTGCTTTATATCCCTGAGACGGATTATCAGGCTGTCAACTGAAGGGCTCTCAGATGGTTAGCCGGGGATAGTCGTTATTGGATTGGATTACTCTGTAGCGACGGGCTCCTCCATAAGTAGATCTTGAGCTAGTAAAAACTGTAGAGAAGAAAGCCACAGGCCTTAGGTCATAAAGGCTCCTCTGTCAAAAAACAAACTGCTAATTCCCTAAACTGTGGTTATTATACAATGAGTATTAAAATAATGCTGCTAACATTAATCTGCTCCTTCATCTGTTTCCTTTCTGCAGATTCCCTCACCAGCTTGGGTGGCAGTCTGGAATCACCATAGCTGATGAGGATCTACTGACTTGACCAGTTTTGTTCCAATTTTTACTTTTGACAAGGTATGAAGTAATATTATGTCAAAAATGAAATAATGAATATATCACTCTAGGTTTTATTTTATTGAACTTAAGGGCATATTTGATTAATTTCACAATTTCTAAACATATTCCTTTTTAACAACTCATCATTTTAGTCCATCACAGGTATTACTATGTTTTCAAAAAGGAATAGTTCACCCACAAACTGAATGTACTCACCCTCAGGCCATCCAAATTTGTTTCTTTATCAGAACAGATTTGGAGTAATTTAGCTTTCCTTTGCAGCGAATGGGTGCCATCAGAACAAGAAACTTCAGTCAATCAATTAATGTCTTGTAAAGAAAAAAGCAGCGTGTTTGTAAGAAACAAATCCATAATTAAGACGTTTTAACTTTAAACCGTTGCTTCTGGGCAAAATTAAGACTATTGCATAGACGCACTCCTCCAGTGGAAAAAGTCCACCCCCTGTTGTTCTGTCAAATAAAAAACGAAAACTATTTTTAAAACGTTTGGGACTGTTTTTGCTGGTAAACAGGGATGGGTCTGTAAACCTTATTCTCTCCTGTGACAAACTTCTCACTGGAAAAACAATTTAGGATAGATGACTCACTTTTAGTAGAAGCGCATTTTGTTAAAAACGTCGAAGACACCCTCCCAAAAAAAACCCCTCTCCCCCAAAACAAAAAAACCCCCCCCAAAAAAACAAAAAAAACAAAAAAAAAAAAAACCCCAAACATCATCCAAAAAAAAAACTTCCAAAAAAAAAAAAAAAAACGGGTCACCAAAATGAAAATTGTCATTAATTACTTACCCTCATGTCGTTACAAACCCATAAGACCTTCATTCATCTCCGGAACACAAATTAAGATATTTTTTATGGAATCTGAGAGCTCTCTGACCCTCCGTAGACAGCAAGGATACTACCACAATCAAGGCACAGAAATGTAGCAAGGACATCTGTAAAACAGTCCACGTAACATCAGTGGCTCAACTTCAATACGAGAATACTTTTCGTGCGCAAAGAAAACAAAAATAAACATTCATTTATTCAACATCTTCTCCCCAAGTTAAGTTCTTCCCGAGTACCACAGTGTTGTAGCGAATCAGCTCATGGGGATATATGAATAATTAACCATAACTAGTTTATAATTAACTATTCATATTTTAGAGCCACTGTAGATATTTAGCTGACCACTCAGGGTCAACGTCTTGTCAATTCTAAGAACGTTAATTTCATGGTTAAAGGAAATAACTTTCTTACTGTACAATGCTATAAGTTTGTAACGTAAATCTGCATTATTATTGACTCCGGTTATGAGTAAACATTGAACACGTCAAGTGTGATACAAGTAAAATTTTATTAACTACATAAACACTTAAAAACTAGTCTAACATACTACATAAACAAATAAACTGGTCTAACATACACATACACACACCCCACACACAGTACAGTGTGTATGTGAAAGGGTTAAAGTTTAGCACTAAAGTAAGAGACATAAGGAATGACATTTATGTAACCATTTTGCATATTCAGCAGATCTTAAACCTGAGGGAAAACGTCAGATTCTAGTTCAAACAAACCTTGTAAAAAGGTGTAACTGATACTTACTGCATCAATTAAATCGACTAAGTTTGATACTTGCGTATGTCTTAAAAAGATTCCTGATGCAATCTTAAGGACCAAGATCTTGCTGAAGTTGGTTGATGAGAAAGAGCTAGTTGGAGTCAGAATCACTTGATGAATGAAAAGGACTAGGCCGGAGCCTGGCACGAGCTTTGGTATCCTGGAGCGTTTTTCACATCTTCATCTTAGCATCCCCTGAACCACCAACAGGGGCGGGTCACATGAAGTGTGGCCTTCAAAGCCTGCAAAGATTCACGCCTCTCAAAATGGGCTTGCCCAATGAGGAAGTCCGGAATCTCAAGTGGGAGATCTGCGTTTTTATGGCCCTTTGTCTGTGAGCCTGGTATTTTGCATATGTAATTCACTTGAGTGTTGATGAAGAAATTAGTAATGATTCTTAGAACATCAATATATTGCATAGGTATCAGCATATAATATACACACATGTTTCGATCATAAGAAGGCGAATTCATAGATACTAGACATGAAATAGGTGAGGTTATATTAACTAGTGGTCTATGATAACATGAATAAAACAGCATACACTACAACAGACAATATACAAGACAGTAATGGTATACACAATGACCAAAGGATATGGGTATTCAATCAAAGAAAGGTTCTCCTATGAATTAATTAGAGAGCAGTCCATTTCTCTGGGCATTATGTGCCTTTCTTATGAGGAAAATGAGTGAGTTTATCTGCCCGCATTCCTTTAGGCCATAAAACCAATGATATCATGATTAGTTGTCATGGTGATAAAGGTGGGGGATGGTGTTCAGCCGAAAACCTAACATCCAGTATACTGAGTGAGGGGACTGTGACGATTTGTTAATTTAATGAATAACTGATTTGTTAAATCAAATAAAAAATAGTGTGTCAGATTGTTCGAGACGCTACAAATAATCAACGAAATCAGGCATTGTTTAGTCGCAAGAAAGCGCACGCATGCTTAACGTAAACCAACTGAATACGTTGAGTAATGACAGAATTTTCATTTTTGGGTGAGCTAACCCTTTAAGGATGGATGGTTTTATTGAAAACATGCAGCTTTTCACTTCACAAGCCATTAATTGATGAACTGGATTCATGTGGATTACTTGTGGTGTTTTTATCAGCTGTTGAAAGCAGAGGATCAATTGGTGAGCAAGTGATGTAATGCAAAATTTCTTCTAATCTGTTCCATTAAAGCTGCCAGCTCCGGAAACTTTTGGCGCTCTAGAGGTTAATAAACAGAACTGCGTGCGTCTTGCGGAAGAACATTGTAGCCGGAGCTACTTCTCTCTATTTATGTCTATGACGAATCACGCAGTGTACTGGGCTAATCCGCAGCGGCACCTACCCGAACCAGTCTAAATAGTTAGAATATAAACATTTATTATAGGTGTACCGTAGTGATTCAGCACAAGCCAAAAACTGTTTGGAAAATGGACTCATGGTGTAATCGCTTAATATATAAATTTTGTAAATTTTGAAAACAAAAAAGTTACGGACTGCAGCTTTAAGCAAACAAAAATTTTGGCTTGCCTGAGGGCGAGTAAATTTTCAGCAAATTTTCATTTTTGGGTGAGCTATTCCTTTATTGGGCTATGGTAGTAAATTGTTCGTAGATTCATATTATAAAACAGTAGTCTAAAAACT
Organism: Sinocyclocheilus anophthalmus; assembly: GCA_018155175.1. NCBI lineage: Eukaryota > Metazoa > Chordata > Actinopteri > Cypriniformes > Cyprinidae > Sinocyclocheilus > Sinocyclocheilus anophthalmus. Next base: position 95,857 of record JADLZN010002827.1, read on the forward strand.
GTTTAAGGACTAGAATACACTCAAGGAGGGAAAACGAAGTAAATCCTATTAATCAAAACATTTTTTGCAGTAGGTGTTCTGCATATCGTATAGACTGTGTTTAATATAAACACTTTAGGCAATGACTGCATACAGCACAAATTCGACTTGAAGCTATTTTGCATCCGATTAAAACCTGTTTGCCTCTATTATCTGTTCTTATTCTAGATGAATTGGCCCAGACATATTTGATCGTATATGAGACACATTCTTGCAAGTGGCGAAATGGCTAAGTATAGCCTAGAATTTATTTGCCATTGCCTGTGCTCCAAAATGTGATTCATAACATGTGGCTGATCAGAGTACATTAATTTTACAGCACGCAAAAGTGTGGCCATTTTTTGTTTATACTTAATAACATAGTCTTTAACTATACCTCTAACTTTATCAACCAGATGGTGTTTGTGAAAATTTGCAAAGTTTGGTAAAGAATTGCAACAATGCAGGTCAGACTGTTCTTTAGATAAATTACTCTGTTGAAAATCTATCAGATCTAGATATGCTTAATACCAGTGTGACAAAACAATGCTCAGTGCATCAAAAGATTGATCCATGGCTGTCATTAAAATAGCCTGCCAAATGCACTATTGTCTTAAAGGGGTCATATGATGCTATTTTAATGATCATTATTTGGTGTATTTGCTTGGTGTAACAGAATATGTTGACATGCTTTAATGTTCAAAAAAACCCACCTTAATTTTTAAGTAGCAATACGTACAGCTCAAGTCTTATTGTACTGGAGTGACAAATCTTGAAGGCCCTCCCGACTATCTCAAAGCCGGCAGAGCTCGGTATACCGCTTCGTTTTCTACAAAGCCCCCTCATTTCACAAGCGCAGTCTGCTCTGATTGGCCAGCGCCCAGGCATTGTGATTGGCACGCACACCAAAGGCCGGTCGGAAATGTAACGCCCCTTACCATAATCTCTTTAGCTTTCAAAGTAAATATCAAGACAGTTAATAATGTCGTTAGTTTTACCATCAGTTCAACCCTGAAAGGGCAACAGAGTCGCGTGACAGACACAGGGATGATGCAGTACACAAGCCACGGTTAAAACAGCTGAACGTGCATGATTTCGACAGGCAGTTTCTCCTGTGATGTGACGCTGTCTCTCTCTCTCTCACACACACACACACACACACACACGACGTGTTACTCTGCGCTGCGCAAAACTCCGCATTTGAACAGTCAGTAGCAAATACTTAAACTAATAACAAAACATACTTACAGTCGCTGATTCAGAAGCGCCAAATTGTCATAGCAAAGTCAGAATTTACCTTTTTTTATTTTTAGAAATAGCCTTTGTGCACAGCCAGCATTGTACTCTTCTAGGTTAAAAAAACTGTTGTCCATATAATGCGTTGCACAAATTCGAATATTTGGGTTGTGCTGTTCTGTTGTAAATAATCTTAAACCAATGAGGTATAATGCCATACATCGTCCGGGGAGTAGGTCAAATAAAGTGCTTTTGCTTTTGCACTAAAACACACAGCGTCTCCCTGACATGGCTGCATCAACACTACTGCTGTTCCTGAAACCATGCCTTCTTTCTTTACGTGCACATTTGGGCAGCATTATGCTAATATTTTCACATAGTGACGTAGACATGTGGGGGCATGTTAAAACGAGCCATTTTAGGTAGGCGTGGCAGACTCTTAACTTTCATAAAGAATATCTATTTGGATTTGAGACTTCAGTCTTTGCAAATTTACAGATCTTCTTTATGCACCACGAGCTTGTAACACTCCAAAGAGAAAGGAAAATTTGAAATCGCATCATATGACCCCTTTAACCTTTTTCACTCTTGATTTTTGAAGTGAATAGATTTGTTTTGCTCCTTGACGTAACAAACTGCATGCATTAAAAAAAATGATGGAAAGTACTTTGTGTTTTATTTCTGGTTACAAATGTAACCAGCAGGATACTACAGAGTCTATTTATTCATCAGTTTGCTGAGTAAGATCCATCAGAACGTTGCAAACAATTATTATTTAATATTTTATTTTACTATCAAACACTTCTTGTCAAAAGGGAACGATGATCCAAGAATAAAAGCGTATTTCTTTCAACTTTTACTTTGCTTGTTAATGTAACTGTGAATCAGCCAGAATGGGACTCTGGGTTTTCTTACTGGTCATGAGTGTGACCACTGTCATGTTTACATGTAGTGTTACCAAGTTTTAAATGGAAAAGTAATCTTAAAGGGATGGTTGACCCAAAAATTTACATTTTATTCACCCTCATGTTGTTCCAAACCTGTATGAATTTCTTTCTTCTGTTGAGCACAAAAGAAGATATTTTGAAGAATGTAACCAAACCATTGACTTACAGATTTTGGGTGAACTATCCCTTTAATGATGCAACAATAAAAATGATAATAGACCATTTAAATATAATCTAAATATTTAAGTATGTCTCAGATTTGGTAGTTGTATCTATATTAATTGTTTTAAGTGCTTCCTTTCAGGGGGATAAACTGAAATGAAACAGCTCTGGTCTTGTGACTTGCGTCATGCAAAAATGATCACATGAAATCAAGACAGTCTGCATTTTGATTTATAGCTGATAACTCACATGTGATAAATCACATAGACAATATATTTTAGCCCCCCCACCACATATTGGTCAGAAATATTACTAGTGGGATTAAATAGGTTAGCATTTGTTGTAGATCCAACAAAGTCGTTCAAACTGCAGGCATCATGTTTTTCTCAGAAAAAGTAGCTTATTATCTAGTGGCCGGTTTTCTTTTTTTGTCGACGTCGGTATTAGGAGAATGGGGAATTCCCAAGACAATTGATTCACATTTTTAATGGAAACCTATGAAGATATACGTTTTTTTAATATGCGTGACAGCATAATAAAGTAAACATTTCTCCCCACACGCAAGTGAAACCCAGATTTCCTCACTATTAAGCACATACGCCTCAGCGAAAGGAAGTTTGGAGGTCGTTCTTAAACTTTTATCACTGTAATCTGCTCTTAATGTACGTTTCGAGACGCGCCGCCTAGTGCAGCACGCATCAGGGGACCCAAAGACGACCGAATCGGGTATTCGGCTCATGTCATTCATTGAAGGAATCCGCTCGGCCACCTTAAGCGCTCACTGCTGTGTTGTTACATTGTAGCGGAAAGAATGTCGGAAAGGGCCGATGATGACGTCAGGGGGGAGCAGCAGCAGCAGCAGCGCAGAGCGGCCAGGCAGCTGAAGCAGCGGGGAGAAGCCTCCACAGCAATGGCGACTGTTGCGGAGCGCAGATCCCTGCCTAGTCCTGAAATAATGCTGGGACAGCCTTGGAGCAGCTGGGTCGATGCTGTGAAACTCTACGGGAGCGACGGTGAGTTGATCGGCCGCTGTCGGCCATTGCGTTTCAGCGGGCAGCCGCGTCAGATCGCGAGCTTTTGCCCGATTGCGTGCAGTTTTGAAATATTAAGAAACGCGAGAACAAGCCAGCAAGTGTAACTATTTATGTAACGCGATCCAAATCGCTTCCTCAGGTACAGAATTGGAGGAAAGTTTGAAAGAGTGCGGGAAAAATCGCGAAGCCATGAGACTCTGCAGAGACGGTAAGTAGTGTTGCTTTCTCTGGTCAAAGGTGTGTTTTTGTTTTGGTGCTGTGTGCACACTTTTCACGCACCAGCTCGCCGTGAAACAAGTGCAGCTGACTTTTGACAGTACTACCCATGCAAACTCGGCTATTACGATAGTTACAAGCGTTTAAAACGAGCTCTTGTATGCGTGTTTACATAGGCTGTTCTGTTGGAACATTAGTTACTATACAGGTCTGAGTTGCGTGTTAGAACTTGCGAGTTTGAATTGAAATGAAAAGAAAAGAAAGTAGCTGAAGTAGGATACATGCTATATGCATGTAATTGCCATGCTTGAAATGTCTTAAATGTGTACAAACAACTATATGACATTTGAATAGAAACCTAAATGCTTAATATGTTTGGATAAGTCACACATTTCATACACTTATTGTTTAAATGTCAGAATTATGAAATCTAAATCATATGTAGAATTATACATTTTTCTACACAACTCTTTGGAATACTTGATTTTTAATGGTCGTTCACAGCATTCGGTCGTCAAATCGACAGAGCTGTAGCTGTATAAATGACAGAGCCGTAGCTGTATAAATAACCACTCATCTGGGAAACTGTTCTGTATCTTTACAAGTAATGCCCATATTTTGCTCATTTGATAAGTATCGTTGTAATAAGTAGGGAAATATAAACACAGACAGGTCAGTATTTTCTTTAGTGCTCTGGACACCTCGGCGACCTTTTTTAGCTCAGATAATTTAAGCTCAGTTCAATATTTCATATATATTTAATAATTATTCATTAACTAGCTGCTTCACGTCAATGTACTGATCACACTGATTTTTTTTAAGTGTATTGTAGTCACACATTTTATGATACACTAATTGTTTAAATGGCAGAATTATGAAATCTGAATTATGTAGAATTATACATATTTATTACACTGTATTTTTATTGGTCAGTCGCAGCATTCTGTCGTTCAATCGTCAGAAACATCGCTGTATAAATAGCCACTCATCTGGGAAACTGTTCTGTATCTCTACAAGTACTCTACTAAAATAATTCAAGTACAAATTCAATGTTTAATGCCCATGTATTTGCTCATTTGGCAAGTAACCTTTTTAACTCATATAACTTAAATTCAGATCGATATTTCATATATATTTAATGATTATTTGTTAACACTCTGCTTCACGTCAAAGTCCTGATTTTATTTTGTGATAATTAGCAGCCGACTTTGTTAGCTCTTGCTTAGATCGAAATGGATATAAGTAACTCAGCTGTATTGTTTATGTGTGTAATGGTCAAGGTAGTTGTCGATCAGATTTTTTAAATCCACCTTTTGTAAGTTAAATAGGTGTAACAAGCCTATTAGTAACCCCAACAAAGCAAATTACATCTTACAGTGGATATCATGGCTGTTCTTATGAATCTCTTTTATGTAGATAATTTTAATAGATCTTAGCTTTATACTTAGTTGCCATGAAGTTTATAAACATGTCATCACCAGGCCCTTTTCTCGCTCCTTTTCTGTTAGTATAGGAAGCGTGAGATACTGTACCTGTCAGGGCATTTATCTACCAGTGCATTTGCATTGACAAACAATAGAGCTATCATGTGCACCACTGCTCCATTGCACAATTTAGAGTGAATTGGTTACGTCTGGGAAGACCCATAGTCATCACACAGTAATTTGTCAGATATGTCAACCTTAGGGTTACAGAAGATGAAAAACAACACCTTTTTGCCTGTATGGACTGAAATCATTGCTGTTTTTATGTTGAGATTTAATTAGTGTTTTCTATTTAAATTTAGATTTAATTTTAAGCAGACCTGTTCTCAGGTCAAAGTAAAGCCAACGCTTCAAACACATCTTTATTAAGACTTTAGTTTCAGTTTCAGCATTGTCTATGCCTGAAATATTTATGTGTGAGGATGTATTGAAAGCAGCATATGTTGTGTTGTAGATATGGACATTATTGCTTCTATGCCTCAGCTTAAGAGCACTACTTGTTATTGTATAGTCAGGAACGGGGTGTCCAGCCTGGCCTGTAGGATGATTTGAGAAAAAAAGAAAGGAAAATATCCTTAAAACATACATGTATTGTATTGATATAATATATTAATAATGAATAAAGGGACAGTTCACATAAAAAATTAAAATTTTGTCATCTATTCACAGTTTATTTTCCAAACATTTCCAAATATTTTCTTTTGTAAGACGGAAACTTCACATTTTTAGAAGGGTGTTGGTAACCAAACCATTTTGATGACTGTTGACTTGACCATTGGTGCAAAAAAAAAAACACTGAGATTTCTCAAAATATCTTCTATTATGTTCCACAGAAGAAAGTAAATTAGACAGGTTTGATACAACATGAGCGTGAGTAAATAATAGAAATTGTTTGGGTGAACTGTCATTTTAAAACTTGGTTATCAGCTGAAGCTGAAACAATATTGAAAACATAGACAAGGTACATGGAAGAATATTAGGGTTGCAAAGGGAATTTCACATTTCAGTTTTCCCTGAATGATTATTAAAGATATTGTATTAATACTAGTTTAGCGTTGCCGGCGGCAGACTGAGATGCAAGCCTGTAAGTAAAATGAGTTGTACAATTTCCTTGTTTAACTCTAATTTTGTCTAAATATTCGGTTTTAGACAGCTCGTTAAAACTGAATTAACAAACTAAAGGTATACAGCCAATTGCAGTCACTGATTTGCACTTTTTCTTTTTCAAAATAATCTAATAACTATTTGACTATTATTTCCTAATTACCAGTTGTTTATGTATATGAAATCGAGTGCCTCTGGTCAGGGAAATTTCACTACAAATTGCCTTTCGTTGTACTTGATTATTTGTTATTAAAGTACCATAAAAATGATTCTGGACTTGAAGGTCCAGAATAGCTAATCACATGTTGATCATGCAGGAAATAAAAAATATCACTCATGCTCTACAACTTAATGCTAAGAGAAAATTCTCACTTTCCACAGAGAAAATGCTCTGTGAATCTAATTGTGTATCAGATAGATGATGTCTGTATGCACTAATCTAACCAGCGTGCCTAATTCATTTCTTGACAATCTGTCTTAAACTGCTAAATTTACTTGGTTGAAAGTGTTTGATCATCTGGTCCAAAGGGGATGGAGGCCAGAGGCTGTGATTGGGCTCATCATAAGCTTAAATGGAACTGTTATTTAGATTCCGTAACATTTAAAACTGATTATTTAGTCAATTCATGCACATACACTAACAACTGGGGTCGGTAAGATTTTTAAAATCTTTTCTAAAGAAGTTTCTTATGCTCACCAAAGCTACATTTAATAAAAAATACAGTAAAAACAGTAATATTGTGAAAACTTATACAATTTAAATACCTATATCTACTGTACAATATTTTTCGTGTATTTTATTTTTGTGATGGTGAAACTGAAATTTCAGTATCATTACTCTAGTCTTCAGTGTCACAGGATCCATATTAGAAATCATTCTAATATGCTGATTTGCTGCATAATAAACATGTCTTATTATTATTAAAGGTGACATATCATGAAAATCGGACTTTTCCAGGTTTTAAGTGCTATAATCAGGTCCCCGGTGCATCTACCAACCAAGAAAACATGAAAAAGATAAACCCAGTAACTTTGTTTTGGTCAGCCTTTTTCTGCAAGCATCTGAAAAAAAAAGCGCATCTGATTTCGCTCCCTTGGTGACATGCAAAGGGATCTCATTATAATATTAACACCCCTTAATCTGTAAACTTCCACTCAAAGCACCGTCATTTTGATTTCGCAAGCAAAAACGGTGTACCATCTCTAATGCCATGGCGAAAGTTTGAGAAAAACACGCTAACTGTTCTATCTTTGGCTGCACAGACCAGCACAGAACACTATTTACAGTCCCAGCCTCAGAGGAGGCAACAGAGCAGTGCATTTATTGATTTACTGTATATTGCTGCTTCCACACAGATCTAAAAAAAACATGCAATTTATTTCCCAGCTGTATACCTTCACAAACATAACCGACTGTTTTTGTAACTCATTGTGTGTGTTTTAAAACATCCTGGTGTGTGAAGGAGAACCAGTTTCGTACTCACATGCTGTTGCGGCCGCATATTCGTCGTTCTCAGAAAACCGTATATTTGAAGTTTAAACTCGTATGGTTTAAAACACATGATTTCAGCGCGATAAACATTATAATCAGAACCAAAACAGATGCTTTTTAGCAGGTACGAGCTGCTTAACAAAAAACAAAAAAATGGCGCAACTCTATTCTGGAAGAAGGGGCGGGGAGCAGCAGCTCATTTGCATTTACAGAGACAGGCCCGAAACCGCCGTGTTTTCTGCTTCCACTCAAAATAGGCATTTTCAAAATGATATAAGAAATTATTTGTGGGGTATTTTGAGCTGAAACTTCACATACATATTCTGGGGACACCAGAGACTTATTTTACAATATGTAATAGGGGCATAATATGTCTCCTTTAAAAAGCAGGTCATATGGTATTTTAAAAAGTGTCCTAATATTGTGTTTGGAGTCCCCTACAACAAGTTTAAACACATCGATGGTCAGAAAACATTGTAATTTTCCCAGAATATACATTTATACATAGAGTCATTTGTCCATGATTTCGAAACGCTGTCTTCTCCAACAGTTCGGATCAAACCCCTCCCTTCCATAAGCCGACTCTGCTGTTGGATTGGCACAGATAGATCCTTGAGGGCACGTTACCGAGGCCCACAAAAAACAACCAAAATTTGCCAAATTCACCTGCTAAAATAACATATATATTGCCCAATCCGTCTTATAATATGTAAAAATACCAAAACCCTTATGCAAGCGAATTGTGCCCACAGCTAAAGTTTATCTGCTAAACTGTGAACACTTAAAACAATAATGTTGGATACGTTAGCCGAGTGCTAATGTGACTAACTGATGAAATAACACAGTTTGTAATCCAAAATATGTCTACTGTAATGTTAGACGAACGACAGACAAAAGACACTATCAGAACACAGAACAGCTGTATCACAGACGCACTCGCTCGTCTCTCCCGCATTAACCCTATAACTGCCGGTGAAGCAAAATAAACAGAAATTTCACAATAATAAAGTCTGTGTGCTACACAGTCTTTATTATTAAACGAAGTAATTAGAACAACGTCAGTCAACATTAATCGACACATTATTAGGAAATAGTGGGTTCACAGCGAATTATCATAACTACTTCAGTCCGACGTACTATCGTGCTTACGCGCGTTTTCGTTTACTACACACATACTGAAGTGTGCATGACACTCGCGGTGATTTCAGCCTCTGCTGCCTCAATATACGAGGTGAAACACATGAACTTTATCTTTAGAACTGCTCTGAGAGTCACTTCATGAACATTTTAGCGTTTGGTTCGAGTAAAACTAGCGTCATATCTCATACACAGAACTGTAAAGGTATTCATGGCAACCCGTCAAAATAAAAGTTTGGTTTGATTTGAAGACATTGTGCCTAAAACTATTTTTCAGTAGAATGTACATAGCTTACTACTATTACTACAATGAAACAAACATTATTTTTAAAGGAATAATCACACAAAACATTTCTTCAAAGTTTTAATTTTAATAGTAAATCCCCTTCGTTTGCCAAAAAATCAATCTTGTTTGCTTAATTTTCAATAATTAAAAAATAAATGATAAATTAAATTAATGTTTTATGCTTTCATCTGATTACCAGAAAGATGGAAAAAATCATCACATGAGAGAATGTCTTAGGGGGAAAAAAATGGAATAAGCTACTTTAAGAAAAAAATGATAATTAATTTGGTTTATGCATTCAAATAATTAGACATGCTAAAACATAATTTGGTTACAATAAAACATAAGGTGGAAAAATAAAACATTTCATAGGCCCTAAACATGTAATATTTGTTAAACTTTTAATACATTTATGTGAAAATGTATAAGTTTCATGATTTTAATTAATAAGACACACTTTTTGATTAATAAAATGTAATTTAAACATTAAAAAGGAGTCCAGAAAAAGTGTCATAGGGCCCGAACGATCCCGCAGCTTGAGGGCCCCCCAGTTTTGGCAACCATTGCTTTATTTCTTTAAATGCTACATTAATCGTGTTTTTATGCTATTTTTTATTAAAGTGAAATCATTTTACTAAATCATGTAACTTGGGACTGACTGCTTTTTCACTGTTCCACTTAAAGGGATTTTTTTTTATTATTATTTTTATTATTTTATAATTTTTCTGCAATTACTTCCTGTCCAGTGAGTTTGTGGCTAAACATTTTGCAGCGGTTTACTGTCGGGTTATTACTGCATAAAATTTATTAAAATAGATGTATAATTTCGTTGTGTAAATTGAAAATTTACACATAACGTATCAATCGTACTTACAGGTTGTGGTTTGGAGAGCTTGTTAGTCCAAATTAAGAGGATTAGAAGCCAACGAAGATAAAAGCCAATATTAGAGAGGTAGTCCTTGGTAAAATGACATGCACACAACAAAAAGTTCGAATATTTCTGTGGTATCCTTGAACACAGAGTCTTCTCAACATGATGTAAACACACAAACTAGTGGAAGTGTTTGTGGGCAGGTAAGACTCTCCTGTCGTATTCGCGGTCAGTGTGGGGATTATGTCCAATGTGTTTACCCAGGACGTATACACCGTACAGGCAAAAGTATTCGAAAATATGACGCTCGTTAAGCGATTCGAATCGACTTCATCTTTTAAGAGACAATATCTTGGCTTTTAGCATCACGTTTTTTGATTACCAACTTCGCATCATTGTTTTTCCATCTTAAGGATAGCTTACGTTTATAAACTGCAAAAGCGATTGTGGTGAAAACCCATATGACCTGCTCTTTAAAGTTGAAAGCATTTGTGCTGCTGAATAATTTTGTGAAAACCATGATGCGTTTTTTTCAGGATACTTTGATGAGCATAAAGTTCTAAAGAACAGTATTTATTAGAAATAAAAATCTTCTGCAACATTATAAATGCCTTGATTGTTGCTGAAAAGTATTAATTTCTTTCAAAACATTACTGACCCCAAACATTTGACAGATAGTGTGTTTTTAAAGTGCCCCTATTATGCCATTTTTACGGTTCCTAATATTGTTTTGGGAGTCTGCTACAATAGGATTACATGCATGCAAGGTCAAAAAACGCTTTCTCAAAATATGCATTTAATGTCACCTTATTTTCCAACGATTCTCAAACGATTCTTTTGAAGCAGTTCTAAGATTCAGTCTATCTAAACCCCTCCATTCCGTGAGCCTGGTCTGCTCTGATTGGTCAGATGGCCTAGTCTGTTGTGATTGGTCTACGGCGTACAGCTGCATTTTTTATTTGTTTTGCACACAGTTTTTTTTATGGTTTTTTTTTTTTTCGTTTGGAAACGATACGCCCTATTGAATATTCTTATTTTGAACGCTCTATAGAAAATATAACATCTATTATTTATCATACTTACAGGTTGTGATTCAGTGGAGCAGCTGGTCCAAATAAACAGGATACTGATCCATCTTTCTACAGCAAGCATTTTGTGAATCCCGCGTAGGCCTGGGCGATAAAACGGTATCAATATATATCGACGGTACACCTTCTTCGATAACGATATAAAAAATGTTCGATATAGCGCACGTACTATGAGTGATGCAGACAGCTCACACAAACACGAACACATGCTGAATTGAGTGCTGTGCCTGCCTGTGATGAGGAGATTGTGAATAAAAAATTTAATATTAGTTTAATTTAAAATAAACATTTGCATTTGAATGCAAAAATGGTACAATCGAATGTTAGGGGTGCGTCAGGGAGCATCATCAGTGGGGCGCGAGATGCGGTAATGATGATGTAAGTGACGCTGTAGTTTAATGTTTTGTTAGTCTAGCCCAAGAGACACGCCGCTGCTGTGTTATTCGTTCAAAATATTAGAGAAATATAGTAGCTCAATGCCTAGAAGATCTTGATTTGGTTAAAACTGAAACCAAGCCATTCACACAGAATGCTTATTCAGCGCATTTTCTAGATGGACAAATGTGACTGCTGCACTCGCGTCTCATGCAAGATATGCAAAGAAAGTCATGCAAAGGTAAAACAGTTTTAACATTCAGAAAACGCGACGCCAATTTGTGAAGGTTTATTTCATTTTACTGCGTCTCGTATGTTTTTAAATGCAATCTGTGTGAACGGCGATTTGGCTCTGTATTAAGCAATGCATAAATACATTATACTATTTTGTTCATAATTGTTTATGCAATTTACAAATTATATGTGTTTATATATGTTAATTTTAATGCCATTTTTATAGACATTAGTTGATGTGACCGTTTAATAATGCGCTGCGTATTTTGCTCATTGCCCCCTCCTGTGGCCTCGTGAACAAGTCAAAAGTTTCCTTAAGACTTATTTAATCTGCATATAAAACATAAGAAAGGAGAATTTTATTTTGTGTTTGACTGTAAAAACAAAAATAAATTCCCATATTATATTTGTTGTTTGTCTCAATAAATTGTGTTAATTTAAAAATACAGTGGTTGAATTAAAAAAAAAATTCTATTGCTCTGTTTTAAAAAAAGTTATAAAAATGTCAATAATTATCGATACCGAACGATATGAAACTATGGCTTGATACTAGTTTTAGCTTTATCCCCCCAGCCCCTAATCCCGCATTCAACTCGACGAGATTAGAGAAGCAGTCATCAGTAGAATGACGTGTTTGTGGGCGGGGTCAAGTTGTTCGCGGCCAGCCAACGTAGAACATAGGCACGCATTATGCAAATGTGTTACACGTCACGGAAGTGGGATTCCAATTACTAACGACTCGTTTCAGCTGTTCAGAGTAGATTGTTTAATTTGGGAGACAATAACTTTATTTATCGTGCACTTTCAGCTTTACAACGTTGCAGATCGTTTACATTAACATACAGCTACATTACACACTGCATAAAAGGCAATATTGGAAATGGCATAATAGGGGTGCTTTAAATATTGTTGGATTTCAGAAGGACAGAAAAAGTTTAGTTTTGGTTTAATGGGGAGCCAGTTTTGGAAAAGGATGTATAACATTAACAGATTACCAGTCCTCATTTTCGTCAGTGACTGGGGAGTTATTACCAAACCATAAACCACCTGAACCAGCAGGATCTGAGATATTGTACCCCCAGAAGCTGGTGTTCCCACAAACATACACATATAAACAGTGGAACTCTCTATTTTGCACTTGCACGATTGCTGTATGTTAATCAGTGGATGCCTGAATGGAGAGATGTGTGGTGAGGATCATGCAGCTCTTCATCAGGCGGGGAAAAGCGAGTGGGGAGGACACGCAGACACACCAGGCGTGGAGTTAAACCTGCTGCGAATGTGTTCATGCACTGGGCTTCTAAGAGCTTCTCTACCTAGATCGTTTATCAATGACAATGAAAGGGATGGTCAAATTATTCGCTCACAGTCTCTCTCTTCCTGTCTCTCCCTCTTACCTTATCGCCATCTCTGTGTCTCTCTCGCTTTGTCACAATCTCTTTTTCTCTCCCTCTTTTCTCCCTCCTTCATTTTCGTATCCATAGCTTCCATCCGCATCTCCATTCTCTCTCTTTCAGCACATTCTGTCTGTCCTCCACTTCCTCTCAGACCTGAGATGCATGATTAGGAGACACTAGAATATCTGTGGTTTTCATGTCAATTCAACCCAGCTCTGATGGAGTGAGCGTATCCTGCCTGCTTCTCTGATATGCTGTCATAAGCATTTTGTTGTCTAATGTTGGGATTGATATCCGGAGGAGAGCTAAGTCTCAGATTTTATTTCGTTGTTAAGCCGGAAAGCTCATTTGAAATTTTTAAAGGACACCGTCCTCCTCATGTTCTTTGAAATGGATGTTTCTCTCTGTAGGAATCCCTCAAAGCTATAGTTAAAAATATAGCATGTAACCTTTAAGGCTACTCCTGAAAATAGGTCCTTAGGCCCTACTACCCGTTTGCATTTGTATAGTTTGAATGTGTGTGAAATATATCTGCGTTTTCTTGTTTAGGTGGTTGTGCTGCCTTGTGTAGTAGTGACTTCCGATTTAAATACATCTTGCCAACTGAGATGACTTGACTGTGCATCAACATCTGCGTTGTTGTGAACATTTCCCGAGGAAAAATCCCCAAAATATATATAAAATATAAGATGCTTTTTAGTAAATCATACAAAAACAGTCAAGTCCATGTATGTATGCAACAGATGGACATCTTTGTTTGGTTGTTGCGTCGTGTTTTACTTTTAATTTTAAGAATCAGTTGTAAGATGCTATATCAAATTAATTTGAGTATATTTAATATAATCAGTTGTACAAAATTAGTTTACTAACTAACTTACAGACCTAGTTATAATAATATGGAGTGTATATATGTATAATGAAATACTAAATACTTTTATTTATTTTTAAAGAAATTAATACTTCAGCAAGAATGTATTAAATTAATTAAAAGTGAGTAGACTTTTACATTGTTACAAAACATATTTCAAATAAATTCTATTCTTTTCAACTTTTTATGCATCAAAGAATCCTGAAAACAATTAATGATTATTTATTTCTATTAAATATTTACACCAGCACATGGTTTAACACTGATCATAAGAAAGGATTCTTGAGCTGCAAATCAGCATATTAGAATGATTTCTGAAGGATCATGTGACACTCAAGACTGTGGTAATAGCTGCTGTTGTGCCTGCAAGAAATTCAACTTTGCCATCACATGAATAAATCACATTTTAAAATACATTACAATAGAAAACAATTATTTTAAATTTGTAATATTACGCTATTGCGGATTTTGCAGTATATGCATCCTTGGTGAGCATAAAAGTCCTTTATAAAAAAAAAAAAATGTCTTTCAGACCACAAACTTTTAAAAGTTCACCTATGAAATGCTGATAATTTAATATTTCATCCACGGACATTTTTATAAATCGTTTTACATACACCTAACACCAGAGACTGGCTATTTGAATAAAGTGATAGTCAGTTGGGCTGTGCGATTAATCGAAATCGTCATAAAATCGCGATTTCTAAATCGCTTTACAGCACGATTTTCCGTGCCCCGACCTCCCGCAGTATGCTATCCGAACCAATCAGAATGCAGCGTGCCTAAATGGAGCACGAGAAAAGAACAGACCTCTATGACGGCATACAAACGTAACGCCAGGTTCACACACTCCGTCTGTGGTGCGTATTTTGTCCGCGCCCATGTTAACGGATCAGAGCGTTCACACTGCATGCGATTGCGGTCCGGCAGTGCGCTCCAGGAGCGGTGCGTCTGCAGCAGTGCAGCGATCGTTTATGCGCCGAGTCTATTTTTGCTGTGCTGCACACGCTGAATTAAAGTGACAGCGCATTATTTGCGGTAAAATTAACATGGATTGACACAGAAATTTTGTAATTACATCATAAATGCTTATAATTAAAGTCTACTGTGTTTCACTGGCTTTTTGGCTAGGTTTGAATCAAATAAAAGTGCACTTTTAGATATACAAGGCAATAATAGATGGCACTCGTGGTGGTAGTTAAACAAAGTTATATTTTTTGAGTTTAAACGTGAATATGTCTATGAAAGATTGTATTACTGTACTGTGATAAAAGAGAATAACAATGCTGAAAAAGCATTTTCAGAAACAACGTTTGGATTTGAAATCAAAATAATGGATAAATGTTGTGTTTTGGTAAACAGCCGCGGATCAGGAGCGGACTGCAAACACGTCCTGTGTGAAAGCAAAATGAGTCCGTGCTGCTTCTGCACCACATACACATACTGTATACCCACTGCGGACGGAGTACGTGTGAACTTGGTGCAACAAATTTAGTTCAACATCTGAGGCAACGCCACAAAGAGCTCTATGACCAATGCATTGTCAAAAAAAATCCCTGGACACAGGATTTTTTCCCCCTGCCATATGTCTATTCTAGAGACATTTTGTTACACCTTTACTTAGTGATTATTTTGCCTTATGTCTGTTCTAGAGACATGTTACAGCTTTTTGATAAAGCTCTAATTGGTTTTCTTTTGGAAATATGTTTCAAATTCACACTGAATGCATTTATGACTGTAAAGCATGTCTGTGTGTGTCAAAATCGTGATTAAAATCGAAATCGCAAAATTGATCAAAGAAATCAGATGACACTTCTGCTTTTGAATTGTTTTGTTTGAAAATTAACACCGATCAGTTGGAATTACACAAAAGGTGCTGTTTTAGAGATTAAAAAGCTGTTTTTAATTCATGTTGAATCATTCAGTCCTTTTTATGTTCAATGAAACTGCTAAATATCAGTCTGCCATATACTGGCAGTGTTGGGGGTAACTCGTTACAAGTAACGCGAGTTACGTAATCATATTACTTTTTCAAGTACTAGTAAAGTAACGCATTACTTTTAAATTTACAAGAGTATATCTGAGTTACTTTTTCAAATAAGTAATGCAAGTTACTTTTTTTTTTCAATTTATTGATTGACAGCTCTCCTGTCCCCATGTTGAGAGAAATCAGAAGATGTTACTGTAATTCTAAAATAAATATGAATATGCACTAATTCACTCACAAAAAAAAAACACAGATTCAGTATTCCTCAAAAAAAAAAAAATGCAACTCATAATATGCAATAATTCAATGTTAACAAACAACAAATACCTTTAATATGTTTTAATCCATATCTATTAACCAATGTCTTTGCTTCTGAGCTTCGATGATCTAGTTCAACCGTACTAATAAGCAAAAACTACTCAAACATTTGTCTTTTTTATTGCTGAAGTGTGTTGAACTTTCTTCTTCTGCATTCTGCCGTACAGACATGAATTTATTTTTCCTTCAGCCTGAGGCTTATTCATTTCTTTTTTGGTGTGAAAAGGCTTTTATATTTGCTGAAAATAGTTTTTTTTATTTTAAAAACAAACAAGCAAGCCCTGTCCAGATTTAAAAAGTAACGCAAAGGTAACGTAACGCATTACTTTCCATAAAAAGTAACTAAGTAACGTAATTAGTTACTTTTTTATGGAGTAACGCAATATTGTAATGCATTACTTTTAAAAGTAACTTTCCCCAACACTGTATACTGGTATATCTCTAATTGATCAAATGTCTAGATTTAGGTTTGCAAACAGCTCACTTTGCATCAGGACAGCTGTGGATCAAAAAAACAAAGCCTTGGCTATCTACTTCTTGATGGTTATCTTTTGTGAATTACTAAAGAGGCTATTTGTCCTGATTGGCGGTGATTACCGTGAGAAGAGCACAGGTACACCCAGGTGACGCTGACGATTCGATGGCATCTTTTCAGGCGGTGATGTTTTTTGGAGTGTCCTTGTGTCTCTGCCTGAAGGAGCTGCAGTGGAACAGCGGCCATAGCCCTGCTCCTGTCCCCTCACTTAATCACTCTCACTAATTAACCTCCTGGCTCTCAGACTAATGGACAGTTAGTGCCTCTCTGAGCTCCACATCAGCCGACAAAAGACTTCTGAATATAACGCTTGCAGCTCATTTATGCCTTCAGTTTGTTTTTTATGAAGTGATTATAACCGGTGTTTCAAGTTTTTTAATGTGAAGGTGTATTGTCAGTGCATCTGCTTTCAATATCTAACCCAGTGAAAGTAGGTAGGAGACAGGTTACTTGAGGAGAGAGATGGAGAAAAGTGGATTATGATGCAAGCCAAAATCAAAAACACATTTACTGCATGTGCATCAAGGCTGCAAGGCCACAGTTCCATCCCAAACACGTTCTCAGCACCATGGTGAATAACAGATCTTCTAGTATTTTTTTAATGATTAGTTTGAAAAAGGACACAAGCCAGAATCGAATCTGCATCTCTTGCGTGAGCACCACAACTCAGCATGCAAACTGCTAGGTCATGGTTCAGACTGAAGCCCATTTTCAGTGTCATGATAAATAAATGATCTCATAGCATTTAGTTTAAAAGGACACACACTAGAATCAAACCCACATTTGCTGCTTGAGCATCAAGGCTCCATGTGTCAACTGCTAGGCCACGGTTCACACAAACACATTCTCAACACCATGGTGAAAATCTGATCTTGAAGGATTTTTCTTAATTAATATTTCAGAAGAGAAGACACCTGCATCTCCTGCACCAAAGCTCAACATGTCAACTGCTAGGTCATGATTCAGCTCAAAACTCGCTTTCAGTGCAACGATAAATAACTGATTTTATAGCATTTTTCTCAATCAATAGTTCAAAAAGATGGACATGCACTAGAATTTAATCCACCAGATCTCCTGCATGGCAAATTACTAATCTTGTAACATCAGCCAGGATCGAAAAAAGTTTTATTGTGAATAAAAGATTTGATCTATAAAATGTATAAATATGGATTTATGTATAAAATGGATTAAAAATGTTGTTAAATGGGGAAAAAAACAATATTGATAAAACATTTAAACTGCATTGACACATTGCTTTTCTTGTTAATTTTTCATTGTGTTATAATTTCGGTTGCCGAACATTCGGTTGTATCCCTAGTATAAATCAAGTATAAAAACGTTTATAGACTGATTTTGTTGCTTGTTTTTTAGAAAATCTAATCTTTTTGTAATCTTGACAAAACATATCGTTGGAAAGGTCTTCCATATTTGGTAACTGTTTTGTAATAGAAGTAATATTGTGACCGAAAATGATTGATTTGTGACAGAAAACTGCATCAATAAAATTGTATAGAGTTTGGGTGTAACCCAGTGGTTATTTTTGATATAGTGCCCAAACAAAATCTCACAGGAACCACAATTTTTGTGATATCAACCTCAAATTTGGAACATAACTTGGTTAAACATATGACTTTGATTTTATAGCATTTTTAGAGTGACCATATTTTATAAATATTTATTTTATATAAAATAAAAACAATTAGTATACTACATTATTTTTACTGTAAATTAAAACTTTTATAACTTTTTATTCTTTTTTTTTAAAAAATGCTTTCACTTTACCAATAATCTGCTATGTGTCTTCTTTAAAAAGAAACCAACATTAGGTCTGTATACCAAAGCGTTCAGGAATTACAACTATGTTGTAACAAGCATTGATAATCAAGTGTTCTGTTTTCAGTGAATTTATACCCCTAAAGTGGCGACGACTCAAAAATAAGAGTCAAGTTTTGAAAAAAATAAATAAATAATGAAATTGCATTATTTGAGCAAAGACATTGTTAACATGGTCCATTTGACATCAGTGGTTCAACCTCAATTTTATGAAGCTACGAGAATACTTTTTGTGCACAAAGAAAACAGAAATAACGACATTCAACAATTTATTCTTTTACATGCAGAATTGTCATTTTTGGGTGAACTATCTCTTTAAACAAATAATGTTGTTTTTCCCAGTTCAGCATATATTCTTGTTTTTTAGAGAATGGTCATTTGCGTGTTGCCAGCTTCAAGTCAGGTCAAGTACTTTAGATGTTTTCTTAAAGTGTCCAGAACAGGTAGTTTGCATTTGTAGCAAGGTCCACATTACGCCTCACTAAATAGCAGAGACTAAGAGTGATTTCTTTCTTTCTTTTTTAATGTGCAGATATTTTTTCCACTGCTTTCATCTATTTTCAGTGCAGTTATTTGTGTGGTTTGGGTAGACTGCTTTCCACAAACTGCTGTCAGTTCAGGGCACTTTCTAAAAGTATGAATCTTGAAAGCCAAATGCCACCTACTATACGCTCTCCTCAGCTCACTTGTTTATAATCTTTCGGCCTTGCAGAAATTTCACAACTTTTCAACTGCCACTCTTAATCTGCAATCTCACTTTCTTTCTTCTCCTCGTTCTCCCACTCAATTACTCTTTTCCTCACTGGCTCTCCCACACGCCTCGCTCGGTGGAGGACCCCCTCCCCAGGCAACCTTTGAAATGCTGGTGCGGTGGCTGGCTATCCCTTATCACTTATTTGTTTCCTTTTTTATGAAAACAGAGTAGCGCTGCTTCGTGTGACCCTTATGCACCGCATGAACTCGCCCGGACGCTTTTCCCAGAACATCCCCGGAATGGCCCGGGTGGCCTCACCTGAACCGGGCTGTTGATTACCTGAACAGACAGAATAGTGGACAGACACTGGTGTGCGCTGTGGAAACAAGTGTGCTTAGGCATTTTGTGCGTGTATGATCTGATGGCAGATTTAATTAAAGGTGCACTAAGCCATTTTTGCCAAACGATGTTTATATTTGAAAGCAGCAAAACAAACACGCCCATACCCCCAACAGGACCACGCCCCTATTTTGATATCTCCACCCCACACGTACGTACACAACCCTGGCACAACTACGATTGCGGAAACAAGCGAAGATGACACAAGCATATTCAAACAAAAGCCAACACAGATAAGTTGTGTGAAACAATGCAAAATCAACGTTACTCAAATATCAAAAAGAAACAATGCAACCCACTTGAGTTCTCTCAACCACTGGAAAGCTGCTCCGATATTTAAAAAAAAAAAAACAGCGTTCCTACCTCTTGCCTGATCGTAACCCTTCTTTTTAATGTTTTGTTCATTCGATATTTTCCTCTTTTTTTATCTTCCAATTCTCCCTATCTATAGTTGATCTGGTAATATCCTTCCTGTGCACTCAAAAAATTGAGCACTCTCTTCTCTCTATCATAACAAGACACGCCCCCTTACTGCTGATTGGCTACAATTGTGTTTTGGGACTCAGTCCAACGCTGCGGTCAAAAGCGTTTTTTAAAAATTGCTTAGTGCACCTTTAAGGTGCAATTCACTGGTTAGGTCAAATTTTACGTGCAATTTACATTCGATTACGCTGTGTGTTCTAATCAGGAGTGACATGAATCTAGCAAGAAGTAATTTGTTTGTTCACAATGAACAAGAACATGCAACCTGAAAACATTTTCTCTGTATTATACAGTATAGTTTTGTGCAGCATGATTTTGATTTCATTTATTTAAAAATGTTGTTTAATGTATACTACCATTTAAGTTTACGATTGTACACTCACGAAGTCTGCATTTATTTGGTCAAAACCGTAGAACAATACATTGTGAAATACTGTAATTCAAAACACAATTCAAAATAACTCTCTTCTATTTTAATATATTTTAAAATGTGAATTATTCATGTAATGACAAAGCTGAATTTTACTCCGGTCTTCAGTGTCACATGATCTTTCAGAAATCATTCTAGTATGCTGATTTGATGCTCAAGAAATATTCTTTTTTTTAAAAAAATTCCTATTTGTGCTAACTAATATTCATGTTGAAACCGTGAAACTTTTTTTTATTATTCGAGTCTAAATAAAGTTAAAAGGAACAGCATTTATTTGAAATGAAAATCTTTTGTAACAGTGTAAATGTCTTTAATGTCACTTTTGCTCAATTTAACGCATCTTAGCTGTATAATAGTATTAATATCTCTTTCAAAAAAAAAAAAACTACAACTAAGGGATCCCAAACTTTTGAATGGTTGTGTAACAAAAAATACATTTAATGTATTTAAATGTCATTACATTTCATTGCAGTAATGTTCATGTAGCATATGCATATTAACTTATTTGTTTTATTTGTAGGGTTCAGAAGTTATTTATTTACATTTTTGTTTGAATGAATAAATGTTTTTTCGAATTGAAAAATTATTTATCTGTTTATTTGTTTTATTTACAAGTTTATTTTTGAATTATTAAATTGATATTTGATTTCTTCAAATAATAGATTTTTTTTGAAGACTTTATCAGCTTTTCAGAGTGATAGTTTTGAAAGAGAATCATTCGTTTTGCATTGCATTGCATCGTAAAGTTTTTCTAATGAGCTCATTAATAATATTGACTGCTAATAATAGTAGCTGCATTGTTATAATTGTCTCATGATGCTGTGTCAGAAGAACACAAAACATTGTGACCTGCTAATGAGTGTTTTGTGTGTGTTTTTGCAGACATGCCCATCTTTGGCCAATGTCCTGCCCAGGATGACTTCTACCTGGTCATGTGCAGCCACTGCAGTCAGGTAGTCAAACCCCAGGCCTTCCAAGCACACTACGGTAAGAACACCTTCTGCTGTCCACATCCACAGCTGACTCGTTCTCTGCATTTCTCTCACTTTGCACTCCCTGCCGTCTTCAATGGAAGTGTTTTAGAAAAATCTTATCTCACTCAAGGGAATTAAGACAGAAATCCTTCCCGCCCCCACCTCTGCTCTGCCTCAACTATCATAACATGAAGAGAGAAGAACACAAGCCTTTGATACCCACCGCCAGAGTTCTGTTTACTATCCTCAAGTTAATATTTGATGTGCTCTTTTTAGTCAGCACGTCTGTGCTGTTTTATCCAATCTAGCACATTTAAAACCTCCCACAAGGCGTCAGAAAATTTCAGGATAAAAATAAAAATCAAATCGCTCCCATTTCAGCACACCTCTGATCTGTGTTTTAAGGAAAATTACTTACTTGAGGATTTTATTTATTTATTTTTGAGCCGTTTAAAACGTTTCAGCAGTGGTTTAACACTGTAGCATTTATTTTAGCACATGAACATTACAAATTCATCTGCCAAAATGCGTTGAGCATTTTTTGCAAATTTCAAGAAAGTGCTCTCAATCAAACGTTTTTTTGTTTTTTTGAGAGAGAGAGAGAGCGAGAGAGCTCCTAATGGAGCTGGGGTGTTTTTCTTTATTGAAATCTCTGTTAAAAGGGGTTTCATTCTTTCTTTGATTTTAAAAATGTTTGGCCCAGTCAAGGTCTTGCTTTGTCCCAGCTTTTTCTTTAATTTCACCATAATTAATCTTGAACGAAAGTCTCTGTTACCAGATGCTGGGTCAATTTGTTGTTTAAGATTGGCCACAAGAGGGAGCAAAAATGTCTTTAAATCCCAGTGGCAAATTGCTTTGGTGCTTTTTAGCATGCAATAAAGTAGGGCAGAAAAAAATAATCAAAACACTTTCTGATGTTAATTGCAAATGGCTGTGTTTTAATTTACTCAACATGCTGCATATGCTGTGTGTTTCAAAGTGAAGGAGCCACATTTTATTCTGATATACGTTAACATGCATCTGGGCTGGTTTGCTTTGAGTCTGCCGAGTCACATCCAATGAAATGCAAAACGCCTCGGGTTTAAGTTATATGCTGGCTTGTTTGTTTTTTTAACACCATTTTCTCTGCCGTTTCGGTGTGATTTTATGGTCTTTAGATCTTTAGGCTTAATATCACATTTGTAGCAATATGTAATTAGGGATAGTCATTTTTTTAATGACAGTCACAGTACAAAACATAATTGCAACATTTCTTTGTTAAAATTGTGTACTAGCATACATAGAATAATGTTTTTTTTGTCATTTGATATCTTCCTAATATGTCGATATTTTAGTTACTCTCAAAGCTACAAGTGTTGTAAAACTCAGTGTAAAACTCAAAGTGCAGCGGTTCATGGGCTATCAGAACCCAAAATGAGACTTATTTGATTGGAAGATTTCCCGTGGCCATAACTGAATCCAAAAACATGTCACAGGACTGAGAATTTGTGCAGATTGTGAAAGTTGCAGCACTCTCGAGAGAGCCAAAACATGTCGACATCAGTGCACTTGATGCTCTGTTCAGCTTCCAGAAGATCAGTTATTCAGGACGGCATTGATGTTTAAATATTCCACAGTATGATCTGTTTATTGCACTCAGACTGAGCCAGTTCTACTGTGTGTGTGTGTGTGTGTGTGTTTTTTAAAGAGATCATCACACAATCACTCACTCTAGTGGTGAAAGTTTTTTTATGAACACTGGGACTCTTTTATTCTAGAAACTGAAAGATTAATGAGCAGATTAACTACACAGACCATGAAACTTTTAAATGCTCAAGTGCTTGACTAATAGTGTAGGGAAGAATCTAGTTCTGGCAAGTTCTTATTCGAGATAAATCATAATGAGCTGGAAAAAGCTGTGGTACTAAGGAATATGTATCGCAAACTACATATGAATCTGCAGTCAGAAAGTTAAGTACAGTTTAAAAATGTCTTTTAAAAGGATTGGCCTTCGTAACAATTTAAAGTCCCCCCCCACCCTATTTGTGTATACATGGCTTTAAGACGTGCCATGTTTTTTTAATATTGTCCAGGTTCGAAGTCCCCTATATAAGATGGTCTGCTGTGGTCCTTTTGCCTGTGCATGTTCATACGCACTGTTGTCGGGAGAGCGTGGGTTCCCCATGCATTTATTAGGGATTTATTTATCCTCCCTCGGTGGAAGACCAATGTCTCAGAACAAAACGTTCCCGTGGTCGAAATTGACCAGCTGACTGTAGTTACACGTAAAACTGTACTAGACGACATTATCATTCGTGGATAGTGTGGGATGCTGCAGTGAGTAGAACCGTCTGCATATCCAGTTAGTTCCATATATTTCACCGGACACAACAACTTTCTATTCGGCTCTATCTGCCAGCTAAAACAGATTAAAAATAAAACAATCAAGATGAAATTGAAGTGCAGACTTTAAGCTTTAATTCAAGGGGTTGAACAAAAATAACAAATGCTTGGGCTTAGGACTTACAAACCATTTTTTACACCCCCCCCCCCCCCCCCCCCCCCCCATTTTCAGGGGCTTTATATACACCATACAATAATGATCATAAATAACATGGTTGTTTTAATATTTTTGTTTTGAGAATCCTTTGCAGGCCATGACGTGCCTTAAGTCTGGAACGCTGGACATCACCAAGACTGTGGTTTCCTTCCCCTCCCCCCCCCCTTTGGATCTTTGCCTTTACTTCAGCTGACTTCAGTTGTTGTTTGTTTGTGGGTCTTTCTGCCTTTAGTTTTGAAATGCATGCTCAATCGGGTTGAGATCAGGAGATTGACTTGGCCATTAACAAATATTCCCCTCTCTTAACCCTTCACAAACTACAAACCTCCTGGGTTTGCTATTTGCTGTATGTTTAGTGTCTCGCCCACTTTAATCACTGTAATCTCGTCTCGCCTAACTCAACTTCTGCTTGCATTTGACTGAAGTCTTGGACACGACAGCTTCCCCTATACACCTCTTGCATCGCAATTTTTCCGGTGTCTGTCTCTGGCGTCCGTTTGCATATTCTTCACTGTTACCCGCTCTATGAAGTGTTTGAAGTTTATTTCTGAAATTGACATTTAAACTCGCAATTATAACAAGCTCTTTTGCAAAGTGTAAATACTTGCATTGTACAATTTTTTTTCTCATACACAGTGCCCATAGATTAGATTGTTTGAGACCTCTGCCATTCTTAAAATACGTCTTAGAAATATAACTCAAAAATATATTTTACTACTGCAAAATTACATCGGCAAAAGATCTTGACAAATCGATAATGAATTTTAGTTGACTGTTTTAGAAATACGGGAAGTTTTGAAGGACTGCCGGCTTCTTGATTTGTTCTCCATTTTTGAAAAAAGTGCAAAATTGTATATTCTACACTGTGCCAATGTCCACACTTATCATCCTTCTTTTGCGCGAGGCTCTTGATTTTATGTCGGTAGTTCCCTGTGGTCATTTGTCAGGATGCGGTATTTGGTGTACAGTTTCCTTACAACAATCCCAGATTGCTTTTTCAACATGGGGCCGGAATGATACTGTGGATTGTTGTGGTGTAATTGGGGCTTTGTCGATTGGGCCTTTGGTTACTCAAATTGCTGCTGGCTCACTTTCTCAGAGCAGTGACAACATCCCAGCAAATAGCCACAAGCGTCTGTGAGAAATAAAAAAGTCAAGGATTTCTTCATGGTGTCCTTCTTAGGGCTGGGTAAAAAATATGATTCTCATTTTTACGGAACGATATAGATTCATAAATCCCAAGAATCGATTAGCCTAGCCTGTTTTCAGATAATGGATGGAACATTGAAGGGCACTTCCCATCCAATAAATCGCAATAAGCATTGTGCTTTGGTACTTTCAATATGATTTTAAATTTTGTCCATTGTATTGCAGTATTTAAATAATAAATGCCATTTTGGCGCTGTTTAATAGATGGGAAGTCCGGTTCTTTTCCGCGAACCAGTTCTTTCGGACAGTTCGTTTCAATGAACCGGTTCAAAAAAACGGTTTGTCGGTTCTTTTACGCCCTAACGCAGGGGTGCCCAAACTCGGTCCTGGAGGGCCGGTGTCCTGAAGAGTTTAGATCCAACCCCAATTAAACACACCCGAACCAGCTAATCAAGCTCTTACTAGGCATACTAAAAACTTAAAGGCAGGTGTGCTGAGGCAAGCTGGAGCTAAACTCTGCAGGACACCGGCCCTCCAGGACCGAGTTTGGGCACCCCTGTCCTAACGTAATGACGTCATTAGCGATCATAAGTCTATCGTCCCGGGATGAAAATACACATTCAAATTTATAAAGTCAGTAATCATAACTTCAGTCAGTTAAAACATCATAATCAATGATCTGAAAAGTTTACAATTAAGTTTTGCAACTAAGCACCCAAATACAGTAATAGGCAGTGATGTGCATACGAGGATTTAAGTTTTGAAGATATAAAGTAAATAAATTAGGTGTCATCAGCGCAGAAACCATAATCCACTTACTGTACATAATCCATTGCGATTTATTTGTTATTAAATAAATGTACGTTTCGCCAGATTGCCCTTCATTCAAGTCTTCGGTTTCCCCGCGCTCATTACATTAGCACAGAATCGGTTGTCCAAAAGAACCAGTTTGGTTCAGATGTGCTGTGTCAGTAGTAGGCAATCTGTTCGGTAGCTTAACACTGAATCACGCATGCGCAGTATCATCAGCTCATCGGTTTTCAAATCGGACATGTCCGAAAGAAACAGTTCTATCCGGCTCCTGCACATACCTGCTAGCTTACTTGTATGCATCTTCAGTTCGCTCTTCACACAGCCGTTCAGTAAGTGTACTGCTTGAATAAATGAACTACTCCTGGATATTGGTTTATTTCGACTCAAAGGGAGTGTCAGCCACGTTAAAAAAGTAAATAACAAGTAATTTGTGGATTAATGCTTACTGGAGACGCGAACCGTTTCAAACCATTCAGTCCGATTTGGTGAACTGGTTCAACCGGTTCACTAAGAAGAACCGATTAAATCGAACGATTTGTTCGCGAACCGGACATCACTAGCTCTTTTGAAGGTGGGATTGATCGCTGTAGCGCCTCAGTTCAATAAAAGTGGCAGCGCGAGGCGCACGTGAATTGATCATCTCCTCCACATTAATACCAATTTTAGCACAAAATAATCATGACTAAACATGCGAAGGTAAGTTAAAAGAAAGAGTACAACTTTACAATCCGTATCCTGTCTCATGTAATCTCTCAATTAGTGTTTCGGAGGTCGGGAGGACCGCGCAAAGACGTCAATATAACGTCTTGTAAACAATGTCACGTAACTTCACATTTACCTCAGAAAAGACATATTCTGTGACCATAAATTCATTAGTCAGATAGAAAAATAAACTGTAGAGAGGGGCATTTTGTTAAATATATGTACCATATAACATATTCATTATCATTTTTTACTGTTCTTCAATGTTAAATTTATGTTTGACTAAATCCATCAAGTTTTTTATAACAGCCACCATTTAAATGTTTATATTAAAAAAAAAAAAAAAAAAAACGAATTGAAGTAGAATTATTATTATGTAATTGTAACTTTATTATTTTAAAAACTTCATTAAGTGTAATTTTAGCAGTTGTATATTAGCCTACAAATCAGTCAATTTTAACCTTCAATATTGTAGTAATGTAGTACCAACTGACTCTCATGTAGCTATATTTTACAGCTTTTGTTGAGAGATTTTTTTTCCCTTGAGAAAATTTGGCATGTACTGCACACCAGCACAGCGGTTCACTCTTTTGACTAAAAATGCTCATGCACATTTGTGTCTTGTAATTATGACCGAGAGAAAGCAAATGTGTATATTTAGAAGAGGAGAGTGTCTCTGTGTGTGTCTAAGTATTAATCTACTTCGCTTAACTGCAGGTTAGGTCAGCTACCCATTAAAATAGATGTCTTGGACAAAGTGCAAAGCCAGATGAAGACTTCTTTAGTCCAAAACTCTGTCAAAACTCAGAAGTTAAGCATTTGTTTGTCCTTTGCTTTTATTTATTTATTTTTGGAAACTTAAATTTTTTTTTTTTCATTTTTACATTACACTCTGTAGATATCAGAGTTGCTATTTGTTAACTGGGGAAAAACTGCAACTAAATTTAAATCTTTTAACACTCCAGAACTAACTAAAATGTAAAAAAACATAACTTTAAAGTAACATTTTTAGTTGTCATGAAACCATTGCAACCCACCTGCATTAAAGAATGAAAATGCTATTAGATGGCAATAATGCTTGATTTAAGAAATTATAAAGTTTTTTTTCTTTAAATGGTAACGGATATCAACTATCGGCCTTAAAATATTAAACTAAACTTAAAAAAAGACAACAAAAAAACATTACCAGTGAATGAAAAAAAAATCTGAATAAAAATTATTGTACGTTTATTGGCTTTTGCAGTCAACATGTTGTGCATAATCTTGTACATTTCTTAACCCTCAGAGAGAAGACACGGCTCCAGCAGCAAGCCCCCATCCAGCTATGCCGTCTCTGCTGCGTTTGCAAACTCTCGAAATAAGGGCAGCCTTGGGGGTGGAGTCGGGGTCGGGACTGTTAGTGGTAGTACACTTGCACGCCCCTCCAGTGCAAACAGCAACGCCCCCACTAAAATCTTCAAATCAACCAAAGAGAAGCTGCCTCACCGGAAGCCTCACTTCCCCTATAGGGTGCCACAAGAAGAGAGGTGTGTATGTGTGTTTTGATGGAGTGTAAGTGAATTTAATGTGTAAATTCGTTATGATAAGCAGCCCATTCTTGCATAACACAAATGATGTAATCTGAAGCACACCCACCTTTGGTACAATATAAGACTATTTATTTCTCTGCCTCGCAGCCCAATCCTTGCAGTCAAAGGTCCAGAGAAAGGTCTAGAGAAGGTCCATTTGAAGGTGGATTCTTCACCCAAACTCCCCCACGTGCCCACCTCTTTTTCCTCCTCCTCTTCCTCCAATACTGTGAGCACCTCTCCCTTGAAGTCAGGCCTTAACTTCCCCTCCATACCAAAGGCTCCACAGCTGGCCCCTGGTCAGATCCCCAATGGAAAGGGCCACCTCTCATCCCAAGACAAGAAACAAGACAGCAGCAGTGCCAGTAGCAGAAGACCCTTGTACAAGAGAAAAGGTGAATGTTTATACTCTCTGCTGCTATTGTATATTTATGTCACAGAAAATTCTGTGACATAAAAAAATATTTTTTTTAACTTGTGTGTTCTGTTATGTTTTTTTCCTTAAATCAGAGCGAGAGTTTAATCCAGATGTCCATTGTGGGGTTATGGATATGACAGCACGTAAGCAATGCACAAGATCCTTAACATGCAAGGTATGCCACCTTCTACACTTTGAAATATATTTTGAGTTGGAATTAGGACTGCACTTTGGACATTTTAATTTGGCCCATACAAATAGGCAGTTATTTTTGTTATTGCCAATAATCAGTATAAAAAAAAATCTTTCACACTAAAGCTTCAAGTGTCAAGACTTTCAGTCAGACTTTTTAAATCTAACTTAAAACCTGGCAAAACAAGCCTAGATGTTATACTGTAATTTATTTTATTTTTTGAGTATTCCCCTAATAATATAGCAATGTATTGTCAATAATATAACAAAAATAGTAAGCTCAGATGTTTCAATTTATTTTTGAACACATTATTGAAAATAATATACCAATATAGCATTAATACAAGTATGTATGTTATATATATAGTATATATAATATATATATATATATGGTGTGTTGTTTGTGTGGGTGAGCTTTTTATTTTTCTTTTAATTTTTTTTTATAATTCCTAATGTAATATAGCAATAGCATTAATAACATATATAAAAATAATAGCTCAAATATTATATTTTTGTTGTTTGTTGTTGTTGAGTATTGTCCTAATACAGTATGACAAGATAATACTAATGATATACCATAAATAATAAGGGTCAGTTATTATATTGTATGTTTATTTTGAATATTGTCTTAATAATTAATATGGCAATATAATGCTAATAATATACCAAAAAAAGGTCAAATATTATCCCAGAATTCTTTTATTTTAAAATATCTTCTTAAACAGAATGGTCTTGGCCGATATCAATATGGTCAGCAGTGTATTTTGCATACCTAGGACCTCCCTAATGTTCAAATCCCCCCCCCCATTTATCCACAGACACATTCCATAAGCCAGAGGAGGGCGGTGCTCGGGCGACGGCAACGCTTTGACACGCTTCTCGCTGAGCACAAGAGCAAAGCGCGCGACAAGGAGCTGCAGTTCAGGTTGGACTCTTCACACCCAGCACCCCCTCTCAGGGACCCTCACCCTCCCCCCTCCCGCCTCTCACAAGACCCTCACCCGGTCTCCCATGGCAATGGCACTGCCGATGCCACCAAGCCTTTGCCCCACAGCAAACCCAAACCTCATAATTCTGGGCTTCCACGGTGAGTTGCTTCCTCCTGCCCCACTATTTACTCTAAACCGGCTTCCTTTTGATTGATTAGCCAAATTTGTTATAGACCTCCAGTTGTTCTTTGTTCGGGTGGTTGACAACGAAAGCAAATGTTAGGGTGCTTTTCTGTGTCTTCAGACTCAACAGCAGTAACTCTCACAGTGGAGGAGACCCAGCCATGGCCCAAGACCAGGCCCACCATTCTCACCCAGCCCCTGTTGGCACAGAGACCAACCGCTTCTCCAGTGACGAGGGAGAGAACGAGGAAAGAGAGGATGGCACAGAGAAACTGGACTGCCATTATTCAGGTTACCACCCACGACCAGCTGCTGTAAGTATAAGAAACCTTGTGATCTTAAAGTATTAGGGAGTTTTTTTTCTTTTTGAACCAATGTGCAATTCCTTTTCTGCCTCTAATCAGTTCTGCACTTTTGGAAGTCGATTGTACGGTAGAGGTTGTTATGCGTTCGACCGGCGCTGGGATCAAGTACGGTGTGCTCTCACCACCATGTTGGACAAGCATGTCAACTCACAATTGTGGAAGTAAGTGTGTTGAGACCCTTCCCACTTCTCCATTGCTCCATTAAACACAATCCTTATTATGATTTCTTGCATTTACTTTGTAGGAAAATCCCTCTAGCGTTAGAGAACTCGGCAACAACACCGACAACCTCTCACCGGACAAGCACAAACTCCCATTCTTCCTCATCCTCCTCCATTTCTGCAGGGTTTCTCAGCTTGTCCTCACCACCGCCTTATGACAGCAAGCCAGTCCTGTCATATGGCACTACCCTGAACGCCCGCTCTTCTCCACAAGCCTCCGCCACTGAGCAGCCCGCCTACAGTGGCACTTCTAGACAAGTGTCAGCCTCATCACCCCAGATGCCTTCAGCCCACTCGTCCTCGCTACCCTCGTTGGGCTCCAACCGACCCCTTAAATCCCGATCTGGTACAAAGTCCTTTAAGGCTCGGGAGCCATCCTCCAGCCTAAGTAACTCTATCGTCAAGGGCAGTACTAACAGCAGTGCTAGCATCAGCGGTAGTCTCAGTTCAGGCAAGAAGCGGAAAAATAGTTCCCTGCTTACCACCCATAGCACTTACACCTCTGACTCTTTCTCATCCTCATCTTTTAAGAAGAACTGTGCGGTAAACTCGGGCAGCCTTGGCAGCGCCTACCACACCTCGCTTTCCTCCACCCCCTCTTCATCTTCATCGTCATCAATGTTGTCGTCATCCCACAGCGGGGTTTACAGTGTGGGGGTGAATTGCACCCCAGGCAGGGCCAACTCTTTGAGCTTGAGGCAGGAGTCGACAGGACGTGGCCCTCCCTCAGGCAGCCCAGCCGAGTCCATTAAACGCATGAGTGTAGTGATGAACAGCAGTGACTCCACCCTCTCCCTCGGGCCATTTGTTCACCAGAGCAGCGATCATCATGCAGATTCACGTCTGGAAGCCAAAAGGAGGAAGGGCTCACCTGGCTCTAGTAGCCTCAACAGCACAGGTGCATAACCTTGTTTTTTACTTTCATTTCAGTTTTGATCTAGATTCTGTTTCATTTCAGTTAGTTTTAATCTGGTTTCTGTTTAATCATATTTTGGTTTCAGTCCAGTTTGTTTAATTTCAGTTTAGTTCTAATCAGTACTCTGTCATTTTAGTATTAATCCAGGTTCTTTTTCATTTCAGTTTCGTTTTAAATGCAGTTTTTATTCATTTCAGTTTATTTATTTGTTTACATTTTGGATTCAAATAAGTTTATGTTTGATAAAGTTTCTGTTTACTTTTCAAGTTTTAATCCAGATTTCTGTATGTCATTTAAGTATTAATCCAGTTTCTGTTTCATTCCACTTTTAATTTGGTTTCTGTTTTAATTTAAAATTTAGTTTTAATCCCATTATGTTTAATCTCAGTTTAGTTTTGATCTGGTTTCTGCGTCATTTCACATTAGTATATCAATCCTGTTTCTTTTTCATCTTTTAGTTTTCATCCAGTTTCTATTTCAGTTTCTGTTTTATTACAGGTAGATTTAATTTGGTTTCTGTTTTATTTCAGTTTACTTTAGTGTTAATCCAGTTTTAGATTCAAATGAATTTCTTTGATCCGGTTTCTTTTTAGTTTTTATCCAGACTGTCTAATGCCTCTTTAGTATTTATCCATTTTCTATTTAATTTCAGTTCATTTAATTTTGCTCTCTGCTTCATTTCAGTCATCTCAATATAAATTTCTATTTCTTCTCAATTTGGCTTCAGCCATTTTTCTTCCCATTGTGTCTAATGTCATTTTAGTAATATTCTATTTTTTATTTCTATTATATTTCAATTTAGTTGTGATCTGGTGGGAGGTTGTGTGTTTCAGTTGCGGTTAGGGGGTTTGGTTTGTTAGTTTTGATCTCACTTCATTTTAGTATTAATCCAGTTTCTGTTTCCTTCCAGTTAGATTTAATTTGGTTTCTGATTTATTTCAGTTTAGTTTTAATCCCGTTATTTTTAATCTGATTTTAGTTTTGATCCGATTTCTGTTTCACTTTGCTGTTAATCCAGTTTTAGATTCAAATTCATTTCTTTGATCTGGTTTTTGTTTCGTTTTAATCCAGACTGTCTAATGCCTTTTTAGTTTTTATCCATTTTCTATTTTATTTCAGTTAATTTAATTTAGCCGTTTCATTTCAGTTTAGTTTCAATCTAAATTTCTATTTAATCTCAAATTGGCTTCAATCCTTTTTTCATTGTCTAATGTCTTTTTAGTAATAATCTAGTTTATATTTCTATTCTATTTCTGTTCAGTTGTGATCTGGTTTCTGTGACATTTCACATTAGTATCAATTCTGTTTCATCTTGGTTTAGTTTTGTTCCAGTTTTAAAGTTTTACTTTGATCGGTTGCTTTTTCATTTCAGGTTACAATTTTGCTATTGTTTCATTTCAGTTTAGTTCTGTTCAAGTTTTTTTTACACTTCACCACTCTTCAAAGTTTACTTCAAAATTGAACAGGGATCATACAGAACTGTCAGACTGATCAATCTCACTTTTTTCTGCATTCTCATCGTTATATAAGTCCTAAAACACTATGATCCCAAAATCACTTGTAGACTTGATATTATTATATGCCGTTTGCTTGATTTCATAGTGCTGTCTCTTATTCAGATTTTGTAATGACTTTGACAGTGTCTGGAGCAGGAGGGGGAGGAGGACAAGGTCCTGGCAGGCCCAAAATGGCCAAGTCTCCATCAATCAACAACATCCACAGCAAGCACGCTCGCTCTATACCTGGACCACCAGGGCTCCCTAACAATTCACACATACATCAGGTTAGTTTGTTTTCCTTCCTCGTTTTAGTTTAGAATGTAATATCATCTCTTTCCTCTTAGACATTACATTTCCGTACTTGTGTGTGTGTTTCCCACAGCCAAAGGCTCGTCCCTGACACAGGTGAGGAGGCTCTGAGCATGCTGAGCAGTAGGCTGGACCCAGAGCTCCCTCAGCCCCCTCATGTCACTCTGCACGAGGCCTTCTTTTTTTCTTACTCTTCCCACAATCCTCAGGGTGGAATGCACACTGGGTGGCCCATTGATGTCCTTCGTGAGGATTTCCTCCCAAAGCCATGCAGGGGCACTCTCCGGGGATAGGATAATAAGCCAGAGAGATATAGTTCTCCTGTCGGAGGTTATAATGAATCTATACAATGCACCATTGGGTACAAAGCCTGCTTCGTAGATCATGAGCTGCCCAGCCTGAGCACTTGCGCTGGGGTCGGAAGGTACAGATTTGGGCTGGTGCGTAGCCTCGCCAACACTACCAAGCATAGAAGGGATGTGTGACGTGAACAAGATGAGTTGCTTTACCGATATTCTTCGGTATGTTAGCTTGAAGGTGTGGACATACTGGACATACTGGAAACTGTAATCCTACTCAGCCTTGGAGGAAGTGTACAGGAGAGGAACATCCCTAAAGTAGACACACAGTCAACTTAAGTTAGTCATACACATGATCTCTCACTGGAAGGCTGTATTAGATTGAGCTACACTCACTGCAGATAGACATGACAGGAGTGGAGTTTCAACATGAGCAACCTAAACTTAAAGATTATGCAAACTATACATTTTTTTAGACCACATTTTGTTTACAGGTTAGCAAATGTATAGCAAACAGAACAAAATATTTATCGTATACCATTTTCCATTTATTTTTGAAAAGTTTTCATTTAGATTTGATTGTTTTATTTCAAGGGGATTTTTTTTTTAAACTTCTTTCAGAGAAGCTAAAAGAGAGTTCTTTTAGGCTGATTTATTGCAATTTATTTTTTTACAAAAAAAATCTTTCCTTCCAACCCCAAATCAAATACCTTGCACTAGCTAACACTAGTTTTTTTCTTTTCTTTTTTTTTTT
Organism: Sinocyclocheilus anophthalmus; assembly: GCA_018155175.1. NCBI lineage: Eukaryota > Metazoa > Chordata > Actinopteri > Cypriniformes > Cyprinidae > Sinocyclocheilus > Sinocyclocheilus anophthalmus. The sequence continues at coordinate 130,315 of JADLZN010002827.1, forward strand.
TTTTTTTTTTTAGCACTGATGCTAGTAGCCTAGCATGTCTTTACTGAATCCTGAGCAACAGTCGTCTCTTGAAGCTCCAGAAAACACTGTAATCCTCTTAAAAACCATGCCTTGGACAACACAGATATTTTAGGTACATTAAGGGCTTGATTCAGTGAACCTTTTAGCACATGCAAAAATTGCTCCAGTCGGAGCAAAATGAGAGACGGCAGGTGACGTTTCACCTCCTCCAGTTACCCATCGTAGCACTAAAGAAGCATGTGCTGAAATCTTAATGTACTAAAATCTGCAGTCTCGCTCAAATGATTGTAGGAGAGTTTCCTGGTGAAGATGTCTTAGGCATGGTATCGTTATGTGCCGTTTCAATCTCAGAAAGGGGCTCGTGGCTAGATGACGTTGAGCCTTAGACCAACATGACAGACACACTATCATCTCAGCAATGGAGTAGACATCTACACGACTCCCAATACTGTGAGACACATAAACAGTAGTCTGGCCAGCACCATCTCATCCAATAACCACTACCTTGTACTGCGACTGAACGTTCCTGCATTGATCCCACACAAGCTTTTGTTCTTTGTGACCCTAAAGAGGTTAGTAGCTAGACATTCTGAATTAAATCTGTCAACTTAAACGCAATAGATCCTTCTTTGGCTAATTAATCTTCATAAGAGATCTTGAGGTGGATTTTGTTGTGTAAGTTGGGGCTTCTCTTTAAAACTTCTGTAAATTACTGAACTCCACTGATGTCAGTCAGCAATGGTTGCTGAGAAGTAGAGCATGTTTTTTTTTTCTTGTGTATTTTTTTTCCCTTCTGCTTTTTCGTACACGAAACCGAATTCAAATATTGAAGTATCCCTATTTCAGAATACATATTTTGTTAAAGAATTGTACATATGGAGATGTATTTTTGCACTGGCATTTTCGTAAACGATTTTTGGTACAGTTGAGATCATTATTATTTATTTAGTAAATGGAAACATTCTAAGATTATTAGAAGTGGTTCACTGCCAAGCCGATAATGCAATACGCCACTCTATCCGAACACAGCTTCTTGTTAGTCGCACGCCGAGTTCCCCCAGACAGATTGTTGCCACAGTAGTGGGAAACCATCCACCGTATACTATATTGTTTTCTAGGTGTTAATAGTGCTTCTTTTCGCTCGTGATGCCTCCCCATCTCGAACCACGAGATCAGAGAATGTGATCAAAATGGCCCGTTTAACTGTGCAAAAGTTTTCTGGCTGGCTGATGTATTTTGTAGGACTTTTCTAACTGGGTGAGGGAACAAAACCGTTGTACAGTGCAAAATGTGCACCACTGTTGCCAAACGTTGTAATTGGATACACTGCTTTTTAATTATTCATTTGCTTTTAATGCTGACACAAAAAAAAAAAAGAGAGAAAGTGCCTGAATTAGTTTCTCATCGACTGTTGTTAAGGCAGAGCTTTTTATTTTATGTATTCTTTTCACAGTACTTGAATGTTATTTAAGGGTTTAGAAACTTTTAAAACCTGCTTAGGAATCTCACATGTCGCCCTTTTCCCCTTCAAGTAGAGCGGTAACTCTGATTGATGAAATGCATGGCAGAGGAGTAACACTTACTTGACAATGACATGAGAAAAGCTTCTTATCTGTCTCTTGTATTCTTTTATGACTACTTTTGATAGAAATTTTCAAAACGAGGGGGATAGATATTTTTGTGGCTACGTCTGTGATTTCAACCAATGTTTTAGGCAGATAAATGTACTGTTTACCTTGAAATTGTAACTCCACTGTTTTCAGATGTTGAAAGCTTTGTGAAGATGTTTGATTAAAAACCACAGATCTGGAATGTGAATCGAAGATGATAAACGCAGTTTGCTTTTTGGGGAAGAAGCCTCTACATATAAAGTTGTGTACAAGTGTGTATATTTTGATTTTTTTTTCTGTCTTTTTTTGTATACATATTCAAAAATCATTTGATCAGCTGGACTTTTGTGTGTTGGCTGCTATGTAATTCATGAACAAACAGTAGGGTAGATTTACTTAATATTTAAAGATTGTATAGTATATTTGTTTTGTAACAAGTTTCTGTAAATATATAAAAAAAAATAATTTATACAGTTATTTATAAGAAAAATGTCTGCCTCAGTTTTTTTTCCAGTTGCTCGCACACCAAAGACAAACTCAAATGTTTCCTCCAATTCAGTTTTATTATATTCTGTACATAAAACAAGTCACGTTCACAAGAAAAGACGAGTATCGATCAAACGTCATGTGCTGGACTACATGTTGATCACTCTGGACAGCTTCTGCACTCTGTTCAGCAGGAGATCGCCCTTCTTTATGGTTTCCTGGTACTGCCAGTTCTTACTATCAGGTCTGTGGGGGAGAAAAAAGACAAGAAATGCATTTAGCTAACGATAACCAACAGAGATTTAAATGACTAATCCACACAAACATTAAGGTCCTCACCTGTTGGTTTCCACAATCTCATTGACTTTGTCGATCTTGCAATGTAAACGTCCTGCAGCGATAAATCGCGACAGCTCCCTTGAGAAAGAAAATGACCAAAGTGAGCATAAAATAATGAACGTTTACATAGTTGTTTATATGACCATGGGAGCGTACTGGTCGATGAACTCTGTGCTGACTCCAAACGCTTCGGCCATGTATCCCAGCGTTAGAGAGCGGTAGGATTCCAGGAGCTGGCTGTAGGCCAGGATGCGCATCTCTCGGACATAGTAACGGTAATGAGGAGCAAACAACCAGTCTTGCTTCATCTCCTGTTCCACTCGAGCTACAGAAGAGAAACAGATGGAAACTCTGACCAAAACATTTTAAACAATAACAGACCAGCAGACTTACAGAAGTACGTTCAATAAACATGGCAAATAAATAACATAGCTTACAACATTAATCTTAAAACAGAGCGTGGCTAGTTAAGCAATAACAGTTTCCTCAATTGTTCTTTAAAGTCTGCTGTGCCAATATTTCACTTACCTAATGACTGAAAGAATACAGAATAACGGCACTCGTAGAGAGAGAAGAGGTACTGACGGACAGCAGGTAAACTGTGCAACACCTCCAAGATCTCAGCACCCTTAATTACCTGAGAGAAGACAAGAGATTTGATCATTTCATGCATTAAGCTATTACTATTAAGAATCAATTGTTTTTATTAGGTTCATTTTTTTTTGCCAATATAACATATATACAGGAAGTCCTTTCCTAGCAGACAACTTTTTGTGTTGCTCTCAATAAGAGTGTCTGCAAAATGCATTAAATATAAACTTCTAGATATGATTCAATAAAGCAGGAGTTTTCAAACGGTGGTCCTGCAGCCTTAAAGGAACACTCCACTATTTTTGAGAAAAGGCTTATTTTCCAACTCCCCTAGAGTTAAACAGTTGAGTTTCACGGCCTAATCAGATAAATGATCTATGCTAAGCTACTGCTAAAAGTGCTACCGCCAGACCCGGAGATCGGCTGAATGGATTCGAAAACGGTAAAACTCAACAGTTTAACTCTAGGGGAGTTTGAAAATGAGCCTATTTTCAAAAATAGTGGAGTGTTCCTTTAAGGGGGTGATAGAAGGTAAATGAGGAGACGATGTAAAATGTATATTTAGGTCTGTCAAAGTTAACTTTTTAATGATGTTTTAACAATGATTTTGAAAACATTGACATATTCCTGTTTCATTGTGCTTTATAATGACTGATCTAAAATCATGACATTAACAGTGATTATTTAATTCAATTGATCTCTTAATTTTTAAAATTAAAAGGATAGTTCACCTTCAGTTGCTGGTACCCATTGACTTGCATAGTGTTTTTTTTTCTGTACAATGGGAACCAGCAACTAAGGGAACTATCCTTTAAGATTTTTTTTTTTTTTTTTTAATTTTGAAGGCACGAAAAATATTATTTTTCTTTTCATATTTTTAATATATCTCCTATGTAGGGTTGGGTACCTTCCAGGCTGTGTGTTGAGTTATTTTGAGGGGACCGCAAATTTACACTGTTATACAAGCTGTACACTCACTACTTTACATTGTAGCAAAGTGTTAAGAACATTCTTCAGTGTTGTCACATGAAATATTTACAAAAATGTGAGGGGTGTATTCACTTCTGTGAGATAATGTATTTCAACTGTAGGGCTAATACAATATGTCCCCTATATGAATATTATATAGACCTATTGTTTAAATCAAATTTATGCTTTAAAAGTAGGGTAATCATAGCAGGTTTCATCCATATCTGTCCGTTTAAACGTCTGCGTTTAGCTTCAAATGGCGTCTTTGACGACAGTGTTATATAAAATTTATTTGCATTCCGATTCTGACATCCAAAGGCACAATTTTTTTTTTTCTCTTATTACATGGATTTTACCCGTTTCCCTCCACTTGTTCCCAGTGTTTTTCTGCAACTACTATGCGCGCGCAGCTGCAAGTGACGTAACTGACCTGTGACGTCTAATCCAAATTGGTCTATAGTGAGACGCAGAGGCCGGAAATCACCGCGAGCGTCACGCGTGCTTCAGTATTTGTGTAGTAAACAAAACCGTGTTTCCACACATTCATACATACAGAGGCAAGCGGAACATGCAGGATTCATATTTAAACCGTCTTTTTGCATTTTAATATTCACAGACACTAGTTCATACTGCTATTTGAATTAAGTGGCAGTGGCTACTTTTGCTTTATTCGTCCAAAATTGGCAAATTCCGTGGCATTCCGCGCTATAGAGTAAATTACGTTTTTATGAATGGACTCATTTTCGCAAAAACCATATGGCCCTAGAAATGTAACCACACTTCAGAACATTTCGGCTTGCCCTGTGTGTTGTTTGAACGAGTTGCAGGGGTGACCTCACATCACAGGGTCTCTCTCTCTCTGTAGCGTATGCGCCCAGATGCGTTCTCGGATACCGAAATGTGGCACCGATTTTTTTAACGTGAATTGGTACTCGGTAGTACCGACGCAATTCGGTCGGTACCCTTAAAAGTACCGAGTTCGGTACCCAACCCTACTCTTTATATTGTGTGCAAAACTTTTTTAGGATTCTTTGATGAATAGAAAGTACAGCAATTAATTTAAATCTTATCTTTACTGTCACTTTTGATCAATTTTATGTATCCTTATTGAATAAGAGAATACATTTATTTCCAAAAAAAAAAAAACATCTAACATCAATTGTACATACACTGTTTTTTTTAGGCTAGATCTCACCTTCTCTCTCAGGTCCGGCCTCTTGAGTGCGATCATACACACATACACAGTGTACGTGACGAACGTCTTGTAGTCCATAAGCTCATATGAGGTGAATGTGGACACTGTATCCAGAAAGAGCTCCGCTGCCTGCTTGAAATCCCGAATGGCCACGCAATAGAGGCCCTGATACACCTTCAGGCGATTCCTCCGGTCCCAGTCACCACCTTCTTCAATCAAACTGTTCATACATGCAGAGTTAAAGTGTCAGGCCGACATTCGAGGGTGGCATGCATTTGTTAAATAAACAAGTCTGTACCCTATACTGTACCTTTTGGCTTTCTCAGTGTTGCGGGTGATGAGGTCATTGTCCATATAAAACAGGCCAATCCTCAGCAGGTAAAAAACTATATCTAAGCGATGACCAAGAGCAACAGTCTTGTCATAGGTCTTCCTGAAGGCGGTCAGGGCCCCTTCCTAAATGAAAGACAGAAATATTATCAATGGATATAATGATAAAATATATGTGTAAGAAGCTAAACAGATAAAAAGCAGAAAATCAAATATATAGACGCATGTAACCAAACTTAAAAATATATATCACGATTCAAAAGTTTGGGACCAGTAAGATTTTGTTTGGTGTCGTCAAATGAAATGAATACTTAATTCAGGAAGCATGAAATTAATATCAAACAAATGCTGTTTGACTTTCTATACATCAAAGAAACCTGTAAAAAAATCTGTAACATGGTTTCCACAACATATTAAGCATTAGAAATATTAACGGTTTTCAACATCGATAATAAATATTTCTTGAGCACCAAATCAGCATATTAAAATGATTTTTTAAGGATCATGCGACACTGAAGACTGGAGTAACACAGAAATAAAACTTCTTTCAAAATATATTAAAATAGACGTATTTCACAATATTACTGTTTTACTGTATTGTTAATAAATAAATGCAGTCTTGGTGAGCATAAGAGACTTCTTTCAAAAAAATTTCGGCACATGATTTATTATTTAGCGTGACAGCAAATGTATGATTTGAATTCCCACCTTGTCACCGATGCGTATGAGATATTCAGCTTTGGCCATCATGGCATCTCTGATCTCACTCTCTCCCTGGTTCTTCTCAGCATCTTCCAAAACATCATCCAGCCTTTTCAGTTCATCCTCATTTGCCTTCTTCATCTTACTCAACAGATCCGTGTCCACCTGCCATTTCAGCTCTTTACACAGGGCTTCATAGTACGGGGCCATATCTACAAAACACAATCACAACATCATTACACATGCATCTGAGGTGTTTCACTTAGATCTAATTCGGAGTAAGTATCAAGTACATACATGATGGATGGGTGATTACACAATACAGCGTTTTGTTGGCCAACGTTAATGATTTAATAGCAGGTTTCTTTTGTGACTACCTACTTAATATAGTGTGAATACACACTGCTACTGGAGGTTATTGCTATCAGAAATGTGTTACTACAGTGATTAAAAATTTACGTATTTTTGGTTTGTGTCAATACATATATATTATATATAATTGAATTACTTTTCCCTTAAAAAAAGTAAAGTAAGGGATTACTCTTATTTTTTCTGTAATTTAATTACAGTTACTTCTTATGTAATTGAACTTAATACAGTGTATAGACTGTAGAACATTTATACACTACACAATAGTGGATTTAACCTCAAAATGTAAAGTCTAACCTAAAAATGCATGCTTTTTATGTATCCTTCTCACTTTAAATACTTTGGTGAGTTAATAAGAATATTGGCAACACTTCAGTGTCCAATTCTCACTATTGACTAGTTTGTTATTACCATGAATATTACTAGATATTGGCTGTTTATTATTAATTAAAAAGCACATATTAATGTCTTGTTCTGCAAGACCTTATTCTAAATCCTTAATCCTACCCAAATCTTAAACTTTACAACTACTTTACTAAGTATTAATAAGCAGTAAGTAGGAGTATTTTGAGGCAAAAGTAATAGTTAATAGTGAGAACTTGACGCTAATCTAAAGTGTGACCAGAATTATGTAGTTACGTGAAATAATTAAAAGTATTAAAAATCATTGTATCACTAACATGTCGAGGTTGACATAGGATTTAGAAAGCAATTAGAAATAAGTAATGCAATACTTTTTGGAGAGAGTGATTTGTACAGTAATCTAATTACACTGTTGAAGATGTGATTAATTGCTTTTTTAGAGTAACTTACCCAACACTGCTTTCAAGAATAAACGTAAACTGTGACAACGGTCCCAGGTTTACACTATATTATAATAAAGCAATTAAGAAAACTAACAATGGACATTCAAAAGTACCAGAAGACGAAATGTGTAGCTGAAAACAACCAAACACATTAGCAGCTAATGAGCTAGTGTGCTACTTGGTTTAGCCTGTCAGCTAACGAAACCTCAAGAGGCAGGGACATTACAAAGCTCGTGCATATAACGTCCCTGCAGTGGTACAGAAACGTAGACATATATCTGCTAAACGAGCAGCATGTGTGAGTGAATGAACTCACTGTTGAGTTTGATGGCGTCCATTAGCTCGCTCCTCACTTTAGCATCCTGTCTGTGATCATTCAGAGTCAGCGAAAACTTCAGCTGAGCTATCCTCAGATTGGGGTTTTTAGGTAAACCCTCTTCCTCCAGGTTTTCCAAAGGCATATTTGCAGAGTTAAAAGAGATCCAGAGAAGGACGGGAGTCTAGGTTTTGACTCGGAGTGACAACGATGACTACGGGGAAATCTAAACAAAAAAAAAGGTGAATTCACTTCCTCTTGCTCGAGACAACGACGCGGGGAAAACACAGTCTAACAAAGTCAAACAACGTAACAAAAATAATAACACTGCCCTCATCTGGTTGCATGTTATATTGGGGGTTTCAGGGTTTTCGATCTTTTAATGCACGGACCCCAAAAATGATCATCCTATATTTTCAAAGACAGCTTAGATATATATATATATAGTAACAGTATTCTGTCATCAAAGAAAAGTTTCAGTTTTAAAATTACCTTTTAGTCATTCAAAAATTATATTTTATTAACATTATATCTATATATATATATATATATAGATATATAATATATATCATATATATATCTATAGCTGTCTTTGAAAATATAGATGATCATTTTTGTGTCGATAACACTGCCAATAACTGTGGAACACACACTATTTATTCCCTCATACACTTATTTATCTAACACTCATACTCAGTCTACATCTCAAATTTGCACATAATATACAGTATCTGTACATACAACTGTCTATTGTTATCTACCTGTACATACAATTGTCGATTTGTATATTTTTATTTCTTATTTACTTGTTCTATTTATTTTTTGTTCTGTCACTGTTATTCTGTTACACTGTGGAGCTTCTGTCATTAAAACAAATTCCTCGTATGTGTAAACCTACCTGGCAATAAAACTCATTCCTGATTCGGGATTCTGATTCTGATTTTTACAAATATGTTAAGCACCAAAAACATTGATGGCAGTAAGAATAATTATTAATAATCGAGCACCAAAAATAACTGACAACAACTTATAAGTATCAAAGCAGCATATTAGAATGATTTCTGAAGGATCATGTGACACTGAAGACTGAAATTCAGCTTTGCATCACAGGAAGACATTACATTTTAAAATATATTACATTAAACATTTATTTTGAGTTGTGTAATATTCCGCAATGTTTACTGTATTTTTGATCAAATAAATGCAGTCTTGGAGACCTCTTTCAAAAACATAAAAAAAAAAAAAATTATTCCACTTTAATTCACTAATGAGCCACCATTTATGTTTGATTCATCTGTCTTTAATAGATCTGGCTTCAGGAAAGGAATCTTTTGATACTCAATATTTCTTTGAAATGAGCTAAGTTTCTAATTTCATTCACAGGGAAATTCTTGGCCGTGAAGAGTGCTGGAACATTCTTCTATGCATCCCAGCATTTTTTTGTGTGGTCCAGCTGGCAATCTTGCCATTCTTCCCTGATGCTCCACGATATATACTGATAGAGAAAGGCATATATATATATATACACAATATAGCCTATATTCTTGAAATCCCAGTTTAAACGGTGAAAAATTAATACTAGGAAAATCACTTTATTACATTTGTATCTATTCAGTACAGTAAGCTACTTACATTTTTCAATACAGTAAGTTTTTTTATTTATTTGTTTCTTTCTGTCTATATTAATTTAGGCTACTTACATCAAATTGATATTATTTTAATCAGGTATTTTTTATTCAATTAAAAAGGTCCTTTTATCAAATGTATTTATACAAAATGATAGTATCAAAAACATTTAAAATAAAACTTTTTTTAAAAATCTGGACAAATGCAGATAAATACATAAATAGATAGCAAGCTTTTAGGAGACAAAATGTGGCGAGTCATTCCGGTGTCAAAAATTAATCAAAATGCCTAACAGAGATGACACTGTATTTATTGGAGAGAAGCAGTGGTGCTTCATGGACACACAATGGAAAGCATGAAGAGCTTGTTGCAGGAACTGGTAGGAACATAAAATTTAAATATATTGCCAGATCTTTCAAAGGAGATGAAATCTGAATTATTATAGAATTAAAGAATTGTTGTCTCATTATATTTCAACAAAATAGCCATAATGGTAAAGCGGATAATATGGATAATATGTCTCTGTAAAATAACCCATTTATTTTCTTTATATCTTTTAACCAAGCGCAGAGTTAAACTCTTAACCAAAGTTTACTCATTCACTTAAAATAGGCTACGGCTCTGTGTCATTCTAGAGCAAGAGGAACCCCCTCTGTGCTGGTTTTATTGTTTAATGTGAAATATCAAAAGTATATTGACTTGAAATGTTAAATATGTAGTAAATGAACAGTGTGACTGTAATTTCAGGTTGGTGGGAAAGCACTTATCTTTATCTTTGTGCTGGGAGTGGGAGGATCTTTTCAAAATGGATTTCATCTCTCAGCAATAAGCTCTCCATCTCCAGTGCGCACTTGAATTTGTATTTATTCTTTTAAGAAAGCAGGGTATGTTATTTTAAGGTGTCCTTGCTATAGTGTAATTGTACATATATGTACTGAGTAACACTCTTAAAAGTGTTTTCGCAGCTATGCCATAGAGGCACATTTGTGGTTTCCCAAAGAACCTTGAAAGAACCTTTTTTTTTTCCAAGTGTGAAGAATATTTCAGGAATCTAAAGGAACTTTTTTCCACTATAAATATCCTTTTGTGCAATCAAAAGGTTCAGTGGATGTTAAATGTTCTTCATGGAATCATAGAAGCTAATCAAAAAACCTTTATTATTAAGAGTGTACTTACTGTAGAGTTAGTTTTTTTTTTAGTTAATTGTAATTATGCAAAATTCACTGTTACTATTACTATAGTAAGTACATGTAACATATGTAGCAAGGACACTGTAAAATAAAGTGTTACCAGAAGGCCATTTAAGTATCAGTTCAGTGTATCATACTTAAAATATAGGTATGAATCAATCCATGACGATTAGTCTCCAATCTGTTATCTGTTTTCCCACAGTACATTCAGAGCTTTATTAACAGCAGCTGGACGTATCACTACGGGGATGTTCCAGGAGAGAAGACTGTCACCTTTATCTGGTCTACTGTGGTGGCTCTATACGCTTTTGGAGGTCTCATTGGCTCCATTACTGTCAGATACTTTACCAGTCACCTGGGAAGGTTAATCTCACCCATCCTCATCTGCTTTCCCTATTCTTCCTTTTAATGTTTTCACAACAAAAATGGATGTTCATTTACTGTATAAGTTCTTCTTGCAGAAAAGGAGCCATGCTGTTGAATAGTGCTATAGCAGTTGTGGCCACAGTAATCATGTACATTAGCAAACCTACACACTCCTTCGAGTTGATACTTGTAGCACGTTTCCTATTTGGATTCGGAGCAGGTATGTGCATTAGATTGTAAATACATTTATATAAATAGATTTGAGATTATATATATATATATATATATTATATGATGTGATTTGCCTCTTTGTTCAAAGGGTTGGGTTGAATGTACATACCATCTACCTTGTGAGAGTTCACCGAAAAAAATCAGAGGCATGGTGACAGTCACAGCCACTACCTTTATGTCCCTTGGTAAACTATTAGGACAATTTGCTGGCCTCAGGTAATAATTAAGTATTAAAGCTTGGGCATTGAATTGATTGGACATCTGAATCAAGCTTGCAGTCAATTATATGAAAAGGGCAGGTTTAAGCATACGGACCCCAAAAAAAAGCCAGTCTTTCACTAGGAGAGCTGTGTTTCTTTGATAAAATTACAAACCTGTCAAAAAAAAAAAAATTTTACAGCTATTATCATGAACATGCCTTAGATAATACCCACCCGCAAAGTCTTCTTATTAAATGTCGAAACAAAGATTCCTATTTTATCAATGTTGAAAACTGGTGCTTAATATTTTTGTGGAAACCGTGATACAGTACCATTTAAATGTTTGGGGTAAGATATTTTTAAAAAGTAATACTTTATAGCAGGACATATTAAATTGACCAAAGTGATAGTAAAGACATTTATAATATTACAAAATATTTATGTTTTAATTAAATGCTGTTCTTTTAACTTTTCATCAAAGAAAGTTTATTTTTAAATTTACATTTTAATTATATATAATACATAATTATTATATATATAATGATTTTTTACAAATAATTAAGCACCAAAAACATTCATGACAGTAAGAATAATTATTAATAATCGAGCACCAAAAATAACTGACAACAACCTATAATATCAAAGCAGCATATTAGAATGATTTCTGAAGGATCATGTGACACTGAAGACTGAAAATTCACCTTTGCTATCACAGGAATACATTACATTTTAAAATATATTACATTAAACATTTATTTTGAAATGTACAATATTTCGCAATGTTTACTGTATTTTTGATCAAATAATGCCGATTTGGTGAGCATGAGAGATTTCTTTTTAAAAACATAAAAAAAAACAGAATTATTCCAAACTTTTAATTCAATGCCACCATTTATGTTTGATTCATCTGTCTTTAATAGATCTGGCTTCAGGAAAGGAATCTTTTGATACTCAATATTTCTTTGAATTGAGCTAAGTTTCTAATTTTATTCACAGGGAAATTCTTGGCCGTGAAGAGTGCTGGAACATTCTTCTATGCATCCCAGCATTTTTTTGTGTGGTCCAGCTGGCAATCTTGCCATTCTTCCCTGATGCTCCACGATATATTCTGATAGAGAAAGGCAACACTCAACAGTGCAGAAAAGGTGCATTACATTTACAGTAACTGATCAACCTCTGTATGTCATTGCAAACGTCTTTTGTGTTAAATCACGTATTCACGTTTTGATCGGCAGCACTGCAGTGTCTGTGGGGACCAGGCGATTATAAGTTGGAGATAGAGGAGATGTTAGCAGAACAGGCAGTCATTGGAGAGGAGCACAACAAGAGTGTGCTGGATCTGCTGAGAGACAAGCACCTGCACTGGCAGGTCCTTTCCATGCTGGTCATAAACGGATGCATCCAGTTCAGCGGCATCTCTGCTGTAAATCATTTAGCATTTATTGTCAAAACACCAAATTATGCTTCTAAATAGAAATGTGTCTTATGTCATTGTGTTGTCAAAAAGTATCTAAGACATCCTTACAGAACAACCTATATACTAAATATTGTGATCTTCTACCCTTCTTGCTCACAGATCACCGTCTTCTCTTTCAACATCTTTTTGGAAGCGGGTATTCCAGTGGACAAGATCCGTTATGTCACTCTGGGCATCGGAGCATCAGAAGTCCTCATCTCCATAACCTGTGTAAGTAAGCTCCAGAGAGGTGCACATTAAAGTGTGTAATCTGAAATCAAACTGGTATAATCTGTGGTGGAGGAGCATCATAAATCATCTATGGGGCCCATGTGTGTTTGTGTGCATGTGTAGGGGCTGTTTATTGAGAGTGTGGGGAGGAGAGCCTTGATGTGGCGAGGGTTTGGGGGAATGTCGGTCATTATGGCATTAATCACTGTCACCCTGTACCTAAAGGTGAGTCTCTATCATTTAACAGCTCACAGCGATCAAAACAGAACTTTATTACCTTATCTCTGTTTTGTCTCCAGGACTACAGCTCTGTGATTCCATACACCACTGTCATCCTCATTTTCCTGTTCTTTATTTCCTATGGGGGAGGCCCAGGTAAACTATTGAAATATTTATACAACATTTCGTTTCAATCCTTAAATCTGATTGGTCACATGGCATTCCAAAAGCAACAATAACAGTACTGTATATAAGGGGCTGTGCACACAAAACGCTTTTTTGAATTTCATTTTCATTTCACCATAGTGCATGTTATTTTGCAGCTTCTCATGCACAACACGCCTTTACAGAAACCAAGCATATATAGCAAAGCTATATTTACTTCCTGTTGTATAAGCAATACTGCTCTTGCAATCATGCTGCTGTGTTCAAAACAACAGTATTCTACAACAACATTTAATATTGCCTTATGATAGCCATCCTTCAGATAAACTGACTAGCCAGTGCCAACAACTCAAACCAGTTTGATCTGAACAGCTGGAGTAGCCCCATCACTCATCAATGAGATCTTCATCCAGTCATACCGCCCGGCTGCATTTGTGTTTACCGGCTTCCTGCGCTGGCTAGATTCACAAGCTTGGATCAATCTTCCCATCCTTATTGTAGTTCCCGCACCATACCAATACCATAAAAAAACATGTGGGTCGGAACGTCTCAACTCAACCAGTGGTCCCTGGCTCAAATTTTTAATTCTGTCCAAAACTTTTTGAAGAAAGATAAACATGTATAGTGAAGAAAGCCAAACTATTAAATGCCATGGAAGTATATTTACGGAGTAATCCACTATTTTGTAGAGGGGGGCCAAAATAGCAATTTTCACCTTAGATTCGGAGTCAAAATTACCTGGGATAAAAATGACTTTAGAAAGATGGCAGCATCATTATTTTATTTTTACATAGAGATAGGTCTAATAGTAAATCTGTTGACTTAAGCCGTTTTATTCTCCAAAGTTTGCATGGCTGTAACTCAAGATGTACAGTATTAAAGATATCTTAATGCCCATTTAGATTTTGGGTCTTAACAAACTTTTCTATGGGCATCTTCATTATTCTTCAGACAATCCTTTTCAAATATAATAAGCATCAGTTGTATGCAAACATTTGGTTTTCAACCACAACAATCTAGACATGGAGCCGCATTGAGATCCCCATATCTATGGGACTGAACTACTCAGGGCCTTGAAAATGATGACTCCAAAAGAAAAGTTGATTAAGAATCAGAATCTAAAATCATACTGAGATATCTTTAATAATTAAGTTACAACTACTAACTAAAAATGGAGTTACAGACATGCAAACATTGGAAAAAGAATATTTCTTGCAATTATTTTGATAGAGGGAAACAACATTACTTGTTTTTCAGACACTCCTCTTTAAAAGAAAAAATATAATCTGTATGCAAAGTGACACATTTGGTTTTTGACCACTGAATACAGTATGTACACAGTTTCAAAGATTACCCCTGGAGCCATATTGAGATTCAAACATCTCTGAAATTGAACCATAGGCCCTTAAAAATGAAGATGCCAAAAGGAAAGTTTGTTAAGACCCAAAATCTAACACAAAGGACATTAAGATATCTTTAATACTTCTTGAGTTACAGCCATGCAAACTTGAAACTTGAAAAAACCTAAAGAAAAGTGCTTTTTCCCATTTTCAAACTGTCACCACTGGCATATAATGCAAGAAATATTACTAAAGTCAACAGATTTTACCAATAGACCTATCAATCTCTGTGCAAAAATAAAATGATGCTGCCATCTTTCTGAAGTCATTTTACCTCCCTGTAACTTGGCTCTGAATCTCAGGTGAAAATTGCCATTTTGACCCCTGTCCACAAAATAGTGAATTACTCAGTAAATATACATTCATGACTGTTTGGCTTTCTTCAGAAAAAAATATTTGACAAAATAAAAAATTTGAGCTGGGGAAGTTTCTGAAATTTGTTTGATTTGACACAGAATGACCCACATGTCTTTAAATATAAAGCAATGTTTGTGGATTCAGCCACTTTTAAACTTTAATGACAGTAAAATATATAGTGAGCCTGTTCTCCACAAACGCAGCATCAGTAAATGTCATTGCTATTAGATGTTTGATTATTGGTTTATGTAATAAGCTTTTGCCAGCATACAGTTTTTCTTCTCTTTATTTTATACTGTCATAAAATACGAACTAAAATACAAAATAATTCTCTTATGTGTGCCCTATTATACAGTATGTCTTCATTTTGAACAATGTGTAATACCAGGCTTTCAGCACACCTTTTCACTGCTCCAGTGAAACTGCTCTGCTGTCTGTCGTCTCACTTTAACAAAAGGCCACATTCTCATCCATGTTTCTGCAGGCTGCTCTGAAGTCTCTGAGCTTTGTTCTCTTCTCCTGCGTTTGTCTGATAGCCGCTCTCTACGTCTTCTTCATCCTTCCTGAAACAAAAGGCAAAACTCTCCTTGAGATTTCCCAAGAGTTTGAGAACATCAGAGCATGTGGATCCTCCACAGAAGATGTCTTGTGCTTAGAGACCAAGCTGTAAAGTATACTGATGTAAATATGGACTGGCACAAGAAATATTAAATTATCATATTTATCAACATTATATTTATAAGGACAGACTGCTTGGGTTTATTTAGCAATAATGGCCAGATGATGGTACATTATCCTACTTAATATAACAATAAATAAATAAATGTACTTGAAATTTTGATTTAAGTTATTTTGTGAGAAGAAAAAGACAGCTGTTAAAAAAACCGGTAGCCATCCCTGTTGAAAAAAACAGCACATGTTGGTTGGGTATGTTTTGACGCTGGGATGCTGGTTTAAGCTGGTCCTTTGCTGGTTTAAACTGGTCCTTTTGCTGGTTTAAGCTGGTCCTTTGCTGGTTTAAACTGGTCCTTTTGCTGGTTTATGCTGGTCATGTGCTGGTTTATGCTGGTCATGTGCTGGTTTATGCTGGTCCTTTTGCTGGTTTATGCTGGTCTTTTGCTGGTTTATGCTGGTCATTTGCTGGTTTATGCTGGTCCTTTGCTGGTTTGTGATGGTCCTTTTGCTGGTTTATGCTGGTCATGTGCTGGTTTATGCTGGTCCTTTGCTGGTTTAAACTGGTCCTTTTGCTGGTTTATACTGGTCCTTTTCTAGCACAGGACCAGCATAAACCAGCAAAGGACCAGCTTAAACCAGCATCCCAGCGTCAAAACATACCTAACCAGCATATGCTGGTTTTTTTCAACAGGAATAAGGGTCAATATATTTTAGTGACCAGAGAGCTGTTTACCAAAGACACTATACTAGACAATTTTTTTGTTGGATGAATAAATGTGATACGAAACTTATTCTGTTATTTTATCTGCATGTTCTCTTATTTACACTCTAAAAAATGCTGGGTTAAATATAACCCAGCATTTTTTTTAGAGTGTTCGAGACGTTTCACAGGTCAAAAAAAAAAACTGGCCAATTTTTTGCTTCATTTATTTTCACTACCACTCAGAACACCTTATCAAATTTAAGGACCTCTTTATTCTTGTTTTTTTCTCTCTCTTTCTTTCTCAGTGACTGAACAATGTCTAACTACATTACGTAATGTCTGAAGTAACCCACGCTTATTTCTTACATGACCTGCTAGTTGTTTATTAACTAGCTAAAGGATGGAATTCACAAAAAATGTTTAGCGTTTGTTTTTGTCCAGATCTTTGCGCCAATTTAGTCTGGATGAGTCAAAGCTAGTTTCCGAAACTCAAAGCCAGTCTGCAGATTTGATTTGACAGATTTCAGTGAAAACTGTGTCGGGTCTGATAAACACAGACTTTAATTTTTTTCCGCTTCAGACCATATTTCCATCCAGTTAAAGGAAATCAAACATGTTTGAAATTTCGAGCCATTTTTCGAGCTCATATTGTTTCGATTTGTCACGCGTCTCCTAGCAATGTGACGTGTTTCTGCTTGAGTTTGTTGTTTTCAGAATCACCTGAAATTCTGGTAGTGTGTGGTCCTCAATCCTCAGGATTTGATGTCCTGTTTTTTTCAGTAATTTACAAAGTCAGCAAGTGATGCCTAGTGTTCTGAAATCTGTCAGAATAAAAATCATGTAGTGTATTCCAGCCCTAAGCAAACATTATAATGGCATTGTAAGCTGCGCAAGATTGCCTTCATTCCATTTCTACCATAATGCAAATAGTTGAACTATTAAGTGACGTTGACCCTACTGAATCAGCCCACCCATGTTATTGCGCAGGGGCTTTGGGGTTGTAGAAACCCGTGAAGGTTGAGCTCAGGGAATTTCTGTCTTATCAGTCCCGGACAGGCAGTATGGGGCTTCCTAGCCTCATTAGCAGTTTAATAGGTACTGTGTGAACTTCACTGACCAATAATGATTGACATAACTAGATGCTTTTTCACCGCCTCAGCTGTTTCACAGGATTAACTGGAGGATTAATTTAACTGACTATCAATGATTATGGACATCCCACAACACCCAAAGTATATCATATCAGTTTCCTAATGGGAATGACCTCATTTTAGTTAGAAACTAGGAGATTCAAATGTGCTACAGGCACAGGCTTGAACAGAACCTCATAGGCCCAAGTATTATTTTGACAACTTTTAGTAAACTGAATTCATAGGGAATACATTACTAGCAGCAAAACTAATGGTAGATATTAGGAATGATATCACATGTATATATTATGTATTTGTGTGATTCTTTAGCTTTTGTTTGATAGAAAGCGCTAGATAAATTAATAAATTAAATGAAAAAAAAGGTTTGTTTATTTTATTTGTTGTTTAGATTGTCAGTTTTAAACATGTAATAATTCATATTATCGGTTTTATATTTGTTTTTTGTTTTTTTACATTCTCATATTTTAAGATTGAAATACTGGGTCTAGGGTAAAACAATGAAACATACATTCATTTGATAGTAGCAAAAATAAATGAATAATGTATGGGTTTCCAAGACCCATTTTTTTGTGACTTTCATATGAAATCTGTTTTAATAAAAAATCGAACCTGCAATATAAAGTTAAAGAATCATCCCTATATATATATATATATCCTCCTGAGAACCAGAAATAAAAAGCTTTGTGAATTTAATATTTTTTCATGTCATTACATTGTTTAGAGCATAAGAAAAAAATTGTAAAATAAAATTTTTGAAAAATTATATTTTATTCATAAGTTATGCTATGTCCTCTGTAGAGGACACCGGGACTCAGTTTTTCTAAAAAAATAAAATGACAAGAGTAGACATGAAAAGGCAAAAACAATGGGACTTTTTTTTAAATCACCAATCGATTTTTAGGTTTCAGGATTTTTTTATAACTAACTTTGTTTAAGGATGGTTCTCAACTATGTTATAAAACATATAACAAAATGATTTGATATACCTTTTTGCTTTATGCAATATGTGTGTAAAAAATTCCATAAACTGGTTTTCCCATTAAACACAATCTATACACTGTATCTAATTTGCATTTTAAAGTGCTGTTGGGACAGCATGTTGAAAAAAACAAGTGTAATAATGGGAGTAATAACTTAGCAACATTTTCATAAAAATATCTCATATTTCATAGGAATATTGATATATAATTAGTTTTCCTATTCAATCATTTTGTCTCCCAAAATGTATAATAAACATGTTTTTAGTCCTGGTGTCCTCTACAGTGGACATGTATGAAATGATGTCCCGTTTCATAACAGGAAGTCATATTTTGATTTGAAACCCCATAACATTTTCCTGAGATGTTGATTTATGACAAACAATTTGAAAATTAATCAGATTTAAATTTTAATTACAAAATATGATCATATTTCCAATAAGAGTGTTACATTTGATCACTAAACTAATGTCAGCCATTTTTAAAGACCAAAAGAGAGTGAGTGGTCATGGTGAAACATCCAATCATTTGTTATCTCTGAAAAGCACTGAATGTGCTTTGTACAGGACTCCAGACTTAAAACTGTGACTTGTGAGGTCTCAGAGAAATTCACTAAAATATAATGTCCACTACAGAGGCAAAAACTCCATAGCTGGGTCTCAGGAGGATATATAAATAATAAATCATTTCATTTTAAATTATGGGGCAATACTTTTAACTGCCAATGGATGGCGCTGTTTATTCACTGCGGAATTACCGTAAAGCAGGCTGCGGTGTGATTAGCTTTTAATAAGAAGATTTGTTCATCTGCAAACTCATACAACACAATACAACGCTACACTGGAAGCACGTTTCTTTATTGCCAGTTAAGCTTTTACATAAAAAAAATATTTTACGAGAATGTTAACTATATAGCTGTCAGTAATATTTCTTTTAAATGTACTTGAGTGAAGCTGACTAGGCCTACTTTATTATGATTCTTTTCTGACCTATCTATACCATGACTTTTATACTACAATTGACAAAAAATGTAGTCTCCCATTATTTGAAGCGGACTCATTTTTTTCTAATGAAATGCTTTGCTGTTAATGCAGTTCTTCTGTTTTTTTCACATTCTTTGGATAGAAGGGGTTAATATATAGGTCACTCCACTGTATGTGCAAATCTCAGCTGTGTGCTGTTCTAGTCCACTGTGCTGTTGGTTTTTGCTAATACAGTAAGTGGAATGAGTTATATACACCACCATTCATAAGTTTGGGGTCATAAGATTGTTTTTATGTGTTTTTAAGAAGTCTCTCACTCATCAAGGCTGCATTTATTTAGACAAAAATGCAGTAAATCACTAATAATGTGAAATATTACAATTCAAAATACTTTTTTATTTTAATATATTTTCAAAATGAATTTATTCTGTGATGGCAAAGCTTTTTAACGATAGTACTTTTTTCAAAGGATCTCCTTTGAGACAACCTAACGTTAACATTAAAACATTAGTAATCACCTCTCAATCACAATGCCAATGTCATGATCTCATGAAAAACACGTTATGTTCACTGCAATGTGACACCAGTCCTCTGCATATGGATTTTGTTCATTCTGAGTGTCCTTGGCTTAAGTGGTGGACAATTCTAAAAGAGCTCAAATGGATTAAGGGGCTGAACACACTGATAATAGCTGAACGGCATGCTGACACGACACTGTGCATTAACAAAGTAGCCTAATTTGTCCTCCACTCATATTGCTGCCAATCCGCAAAGGCAAATGATATAATGGTATGGAATCTGTGAAGAGATGGTCAGACAATGTTAATATAATTAGCTTCATTAAAATTCCTCCAGCTTGTTATTAATGTTCAGGCGCCATCCTGTCGCGTGTATAACTGAAATCGATCATTAATCTAGAGAAGCAGATGCACTCAGACTTTGACATCACACGGTTAATGTGCAAAGCAAATATTCATCATGACTCAGTCAACGCTCACAATATACCAAGTCACTTTCACCTTTTAAAACATCCATCTGGACTATAACACATGCAGTACAAAGTATACATTAGGGCTGGATGATATATCTAAAAATTATAATATAAAAAATATAAATAAATACATGTACATTTGTATACATTTAGATATGATAATATTGTTACAAAGTACATAAAATAAAATTTTTAATTAAGAAAATGTAAAATTCAATGCAATAATCAGCTGATTTAATATGGATCGTCAACATGTCCCAGTAAATGAGCGTTAGCATGTGTGTAAGTGCACAGATGGGCATGTTTCAATAAGGCCATTAATGTCGCAGAATGACTGGTGCTGCAGCTGGACATCCTGGGGCTTTGGCATAGGGATTATCTCTATGTGGAGTAAGATTATGTCTCTATTTTTAAAAAACAATGTTAAACAGTACTGAGACCTCCTGATCCGAGGATTATGGCTCTGAATAGCTCCATTTAGCTGCGGTAGCATCACAGTGTAGACATGTGGTGGCATTGTAATGGATTTGTGTGTTGTCATTGGGTCCAAATAGCACAGGTTGCTGTATGGGCATTTCTGAATGGAAACAAACAGAGGCAGAAAGCATTTGATTTGAATTGAGTGTATTGTAGCTGTAGGGAATACGTTGTGTATCATTGGCTTTCATGTTTCTGATACTACATTCGTGCTTTTAAAATTAGGTTATGAATGATGGATTCCTGAGCAGGAATAGATATATATAATATATATATATCTATTACTATATATTTATCTAATATCATATAGATATAGTGTGGTTGTGTGTGTGTTTTGGGGGATATCTGACTTGTGAACTGATAACACCCTCAAGGGGTTTGATGTAATATTTTTGGCATACAACTCGTAACATCCAGCTGGTGTTATGAGAATCTCATTAATGCATAAAATCATGCAGACGGAAATTAAAGCGCCATGTTCATCTCCTGAACCTATACAAGGATGGGCTTTGATTTATAATCATGTATGTTTCTCAGAACATAAAGAAACATTGAATCAACATAAAATCAATGTATCTGGCAGCTCCACCCCCATCATTGTTGATCTAACATCTTTTTCTAACATAACATATTCTTGCTGTCTGAGTTCAGTCATCACCAAGTTAGTAAGGTCACATATTTCTCTGATAAATAGGCACTTGCAAAAAAAATCACTTTTGCCTGCCATGGTAACTATAGCAACAGCTGGCAGCTCAAGCACTTTTCATTCTTTATGGAACAGTGACTAAACATACTGTCAATATGTATCGCTCTATTATAAAATTGCATATCACAAAAAACCTGGAATGGAAATTTCTCCTATATATTTTCTAAATGCATGTTATAGATCTTATACTCAACAATTCATCCATTAATATGTTCAATTTCTTAAAACATTTTTTGAACTGCATATGGCATATGCAATCAAAATCAAGTTGTAACTGGACTTCTCTCCGGTGATGAATGCAAGACTTATTCATTTTTATCTCCAATCAAGTCAGGTTTTCCTTGTTGATAAACTGGATGTACATCCCAGCATGGAAGAAAAGATCTATTGTTACTTAAGTTTCATTGCAACATTTGGTTAGCATTGCTCAGGGTTGCACAAATGAACCTTAACAGAATGCAGCAGGGAAATGATAAAATAATTCATTTGAAATAGTCAACACTCCTGAAAGCCTATGGCCATCTAATTGAACACACGAGGGCCAGTTGAGGAAGTTCTTGCTCCAGGCACATCTTATTGAGGAGCATGCGATGCTGTGATGTGTAGTCGTAACACTGAAGCATTGTAAAGCACTTGTGACTTGAATATGGCTATGCTGCTGAGCAGTATAATTATAAGCAGTTTTCCCTAATTGTGGCTCTTAATAACACCCAGAAGAGTGGCTGCACTGCACTTCAGTAATAGTAATGACACCAGTTATTTTGAACAATTAGATGATTCACACACAACAATATCATTTTAATACTACAACATCGTAATGATAATTTATTTAAAGTGAAGCAGAAAAGTATTTGGCAAATTATTAGGTGTTAAAAATGACAGATATGAGTTAAGCATACACTTTGCAAATAAATAGCTATGTTTAATTTGTTAGCAGTCCTGCTGATGGCTCAATCAGACTAAAAGCCTTCATGTAAACACCTCAACTGATCTGAATTAACTTTCAATTGGATTGAAGGGTGGTATAAACTTGAAATAATCTGATCGACGGGAAAAAAAATGAAGCAAGTAAATGCTTGAATCTCACTAATACCTTGCGTACATGCGCATGTTTTACGAATGTGCGCATGTATATTTAAGTATTACGAATTGAATGTTTACTAAATATTTGATTTAAAAAAAGCTTTGTGACATATATGTAGCCTAGCTCCAGTGACACTGCAGTGGTGTTCTCTGGTTCTGAAAAACATGTAAACAAATATGTGAACCAGACTGCAAAGATATATAAACAGATTTTCAGAATCTAAACTCAAACATTCTGTCAGATTAGCATAAATTTGTGCATGTACACATACCTAATATTTTAAACTAATATATTGACTCCCAGCCAGAATGGGACAAAAATATAAACGCTGTATGAAAAATCCTAAAAGGGACCAATGTTTGTCCAAGTAGTTTCAAGCTTCCAGTTGTTTGAGGTCATTTTTTGCTTAATCTTGAATATTTCAGTTTGAAACTGGATGACTTTAATAAGACAAGGCTTTGAAAAACAAAGTGTGTTAAAAATGTTAAATGACAGTTAGAATATATATCAAACTTTATGCACAGGTTCATGGCTTTCAACTTTAATGCTCCAGAGATACATTTACATCAAAAACTGTGTATAAAAGACAAGCGTATTTAAATAGGAATTACAGCACTCAGTTCTCTTGGGTCAACAAATAATGACAGCAGTGGTCATGTCACGTCATTGAAAGTGCTTTCTACATCAGTTACCTCTGACATAAAGGCTCTAAAAGCATAAAGTTAAACCACAAATTGCCGAAAAGACATGTAATTTCCACAATAGATGAATAGACTATAAACGCACATATTTTATATACATATTGTTTTAATGGCTTTAAGTATAATGCCTGCTCTCAGCTCTGGTCCTTAGATTAATTCAGTCATGGCCATAGGGTCATAAACGGGATAATGTCAACTCTGAGAGACTCTTTCTGGTTTTATGAGGTATTTCTTCGGTTAAGGATAGAAGAGATTGTTGGGCAGAGAAAGCGGACTCTTTTTTATAAATAATTTAAATGCCCAAGGAAAAAATAAATGAGGGCATCCAATCGCCACATAGGAGCTAGTGTAGTTGGGCGTCGTGACTCTTTCGCATTTGGTTATCATCAAGTAATAATGACATCTAACTGACCTTTTAATTTTATTAAAGCCATGAAAACATTAGACCATGCAATACGTCACAGAAAGTTGGGCTCCCCCAACTCCCCTCCAACCCCTCAACACATCCTACAAAGGAAATAATCAGAAAAACGAGTGATCACCTGTGCCCCAGTGCCATGAATACCAATAAGAAATATCAACAATTAATGCTCTTACATTCCGCCCCATGATTTTACGCGGGGGAAAACGAGAGATAATAATCCATCATGCATAATCACCCACAATTAAATACTACATAGATTGTACACACCCACAAAATTAAATTTACAAATAAAATAGATATGTGGTGTTATGCGTTGAAACATGTAAAAAGATCTGTAGTATCTTCTAGTCCAAATGCTAAATTATGTCAGTCAAAAAGGTCCCAGAAAATATCCGTCATCAACCATGGCGTAGTCCGTAGTCAGTGAGCCTCAAAAAAAAGGAAACAAAACAAACATCTATTATAATCCTCTTACTTCAAGTAGTAAACAACTCTTGTGTACCGTCATGTCTAAGTAGTTGTACTTTGTTTTAATCCTTACTTGGCGAATCAATCCCCTTTTATCTGGTATAGTTTCAATGACTTTACCCATTATCCATGAGTTCCGAGGGGCAGTATCATTAACAACAAGTATAACATCTCCAATTTGAAAGTTCCTTTTCTTTACAAGCCATTTCTGCCGTTCCTGTAACTGAGGTAGATATTCTTTTATCCATCTCCTCCAAAACAGGTCGGCCATGTACTGTACTTGTTGCCATCTACGACGCACATATATGTCCTCCTTCTGAAATAAACCAGGGGGTAAAGATGGTTGAGTTTTCAGGAGTAGCAGATGGTTGGGTGTTAGAGCCTCTAGATCGTTGGGATCCATGGATGATCTGGTTATAGGACGACCATTGATAATTGACTCCACTTCGCACAAAAGCGTATGAAGACCCTCTTCATCTATACTCTGCCCTCTCAAGATTGAATTCATAATCTTCCTCATTGATCGAATCATCCTCTCCCAAACACCTCTGTGATGAGATGCTGTAGGAGGATTAAATATCCATTTGATACTCTTCTGGATTAGAACATCACTGATCTTATCATGGTTCCAGTTTTTTATGGCTTCTCTCAATTCTCGTTCGGCTCCAACAAAGTTGGTTCCATTATCTGAACGTAACTCTGATACTTGATCACGTCGTGCCATGAACCGTCGCAAAGCATGGATGAAGGAATCTGTATCTAATGATGCAACCACTTCGATATGTATGGCTCTTTTTGACAAACAGGTAAAAATGACTCCATATCGCTTCACAGTACTTCGTCCACGTTTTTATCTCAAATGGGCCGAAACAATCAACTCCAACTCGAGTAAATGGTGGTTCGTCTGGTAATACTCTACTTGAAGGTAAATTCGCCATCTGCTGGCAACCTGCTGTTCCTTGAAGTCGTCTGCAAATGACACATCTGGACAAAATTCTCCGTATGGCTGAACTTGCTCCTGGTATCCAGTATCTTTGACGTAGTCTAGCCAACATGTAATTTCGTCAGCTGTGTCCGACTTCTTCATGAATATGCCTGATAAGTAGCTCAGAAATATGCAGATCCTTTGACAGTATTATTGGATGCTTTGATTCTTCAGGCATGACTGCATTATCCAGACGTCCATACATTCTTATTACACCTGCCTCAAGTATTGGATTGAGACAATACAGAGGACTGCTCTGCTTGACTTCTTCACCTTTCTGTAAAGATATCAATTCCTCTGGGAACCTCATTCTTTGGGAAAAGCGCACAATCTCCATTTCACTTTCGTCCAGCTCATCCACTGAAAGATAGCCTTTACCCATACTGGATTGTAGTTTACACATGTTTTCGTCAATGATAACCTTCAGTGGTTGATTAGATTCAGTACAATCGAGAGTTCTCTTCAATTGTTTTCTCCTTTTACTTAGATCTAGAAGAATTCTCTTCAGCCTTAGGATCCAGGCCACAGCCTTCCTCAGACATGTCCATGATGAATAATGGTTGATAAGCCGTGCTACATCATCATCTCTCTCCTCAGTTTGAACCAGTAGTGTGTTAACCACAACTTCTTGCTTGATTTCTGGGTCTTGTACCAAACTCTTTTCCAAATCAATTGGGTTATTTGGTCACTCTTCCTGTGATCTAATAAGGAAGGGAGGGCCAAACTTCCACATCTGCTCCTTAAGTAAAAGATCTACCTTTAGCCCCCTTGAGGCAAAGTCAGCAGGATTGTTGGCAGAATCTATATATCTCCACTGAGTTGCGCTGGATGCTCTCAAGATCTCAAACACTCTGTTGGCAACAAAACACTTAAATCTGGAGGACTCATTTTGCATATATTTTAACACAGCAGTGCTATCCGACCAAAACACTGAATCTTGTAGCTTCATCCTTAGATCCCTTTTCCATAGCCTGTCCATTCGGCTGGCGAGAGTGGCGGCTGTAAGTTCCATGCGGGGAATGGTGGTAGATTTCACTGGTGCTACTCGAGCCTTACCCATCATGAAAGCAGAATGTACAATGCTCTGACTATTACGTAGAAGCAGGTAGGACACAACACCATAGCCTTCTTCACTGGCATCAGAGAAATGATGTAACTGAGCCGACGAGACTTCTCCAAACTCTTCGGGTTTCAAACATCTTTTTGTCTCAAATTTCTCTAAGCCATGAAGATCTTCGAGCCAACTTGTCCATCTCTGTACATATTTGATGGGTATAGCACTGTCCCATCCAATCCCTTCTCTGCAGAGATCTTGAAGAATCTTTTTTGCAGAAAGAACTACTGGAGCCAAGAATCCAAGGGGATCATATATAGCACTAATCACCGAAAGTATCCCTCTTCTTGAGAAAGGTATCTCCTTGATTACTACCTTGAATTTGAAGGTGTCAGATTCGGCACACCACTGTACACCCAGTACTCTTTCCATCGGAAGCATGTCATGGTTCAAGTCAAGATCTTTTATTTCTTTCACCCAGTCTTTTTCCGGTATAGCATTCAACACCACACGACTGTTGCTCATCCATTTGGTCAGGCAAAACCCACCTTTAGCACACATTGCTTTCAGATCTTTATATAGTTGAATAGCATCGGATTCTATGGGCACAGAAGTGAGACAATCATCCACATAAAAGTGATTCTGGACGACTTCTACTGTCCTACGATTAAACAAATCTCCATGATCCTCTGCACATTTCCTGAGTGCATAATTAGAACAACTTGGGGAAGAAGAAGCTCCGAACAGATGTACAACCATTCTGAATTGCTCTAAGCCTTCACTCAAATTGCCTTTTGGCCACCATAGAAACCTTAAAAGGTCAGAATCGTCTGCAGGAACCTTTACCTGATAGAACATAGACTCGATGTCAGCCATTAAAGCGACAGACTCCATTCTGAATCCGCTAAGAACACCTATTAAAGTGCTTGTTAGATCTGGTCCCTGAAGGAGTTGTCCATTTAGTGATGCTCCCTGAAATGAAGCACTGCAGTTGAATACAACTCTGATCTTTTTCTTTTTTGAATGGTAAACCTAATGATGAGGTATGTACCACACATGACCATCATGCCTCTCAAATTCTTCAACAGGTACCTTTTCTGCATATCCTTTGGAAATCACGTCTTCCATGAAAGCAGTATAATCTGCTTGAAATGTTGAATCTTTTCTGAATTTCCTTTGCAGGTTTAAAGCTCTCTGTTCTGCAACTATTCTATTATTTGGAAGGACCACATCCTTATTCTTGAGCGGCAAACCAATGCAGTAATTACCATCGTTCAGTTTTACAGACTGAGACACCATATTCATGAACTGAATATCTTCTTTAGACATTGCTACCAGTTCATCCTGAGCAATTTCAGGGAAATCAGTCTTAAACTGTTGTTTCCAAAGCTCCTCCAATTTGGAGACAGAGATCCTGTTTACCGTCACCTGAGCCTGGTCATTACAGAAAGTTCCATACTTTTCCATTCCTTTAAGAGGTCCATTCACTGTCCATCCAAGTATGGTTCTTACCGCATAAGGTCCATTATTTTGGCTGCGAACAACCTGCCATGGCTCCAGTGCCTCAGGTACATTTGCTCCAATCAAGAGTTCAACTCCTGCTTCGATTGAGGGCAAAGATATATGATTTAAATAAGGCCATTGAACAAGATCGCTCTGCTTGGGAATATTAGCCTTAGATACTGGCATACTTTTCTGGGTATACACTTCAAGAAGTGAACAATAATGTGTCTGATCCAATCCAGCAACTTCTAAATCCTTAAGAACATAACTGGAAACCAATTTATCTTGATTCATGGTTTTAAGCAGAATATTAAATTTTTTACCGGAAAGATTAAGCTTATTCATGAGACTTTCCGTACAGAAAGTTGCTGAACTGCCCGGATCTAAAAAGGCATAAGTTTCCACAATCTTGTTTCCATTCTTAGATTTAACACATACTGGGAGAATGGACAAGGCACAAGCATCTTCACCGGCCGCAGTAAGACCACTTGACTGAACCGAGATCAGAGCACTACCCACTGCTTGCTTTGGCTCCCCAGTTCTCTCTTGCCGAAAAACATGAAGAATACTGGGGTGTTTAAAGCCACACACTCTGCATGTAATTCGCTTCTTACAATCTCTACTAATATGGCCTGTGCATAAACAGCCAAAACAGATTCCTTTTTTCTTCAGAAAATCCATCTTTTCCTTATGGGGTTTTTTGGTAAGCATAGTACAGGAATTCAAAAAATGTTCTTCGCCACAAAAAAGACAGAATACACCTTTATTAGTTTTCCTAATGTCTTCCATTCCAGTTACAGTGACAGTAGTGGCAAAACTACTTCCCTTAGGCTTAGAACGAATCAAGCTTCGACCTCCCAGAGGAGCCTCAACAATGTTTCCAAACACAGGATCAGTAGCAATTTTTACTTGCTTCTCTACGAAATCCACGATATCTTTAAATGTTGCTTGTTCATTACGGTTTTCCTGCAAATCACACGCTACTGCTCTCCATTTATCTCGGAGTTTAAAGGGCAATTTGGAAAGAATAATTTGCATATTAGTAACCAGGTTTAACTCTTTCATATAACGAACACCCTCCATGGCATTTTGTTTTTTTGTTACAGCAATCGCTAAAAAGATGATAATCTTGTAAAGCCTTTGCATCTTCAGGTTTTATGGACTTCCAAGAGAGCACTTTGTCCATGTATGCTGAAGATATTTTGACTTCATTTCCAAAGTGTTCCTTAAGTAAGGCCTTGGCTTTCAAGTAACCCTGTTTGGAAACCATATGTTGACAACTTCTGACGAGTTCTCTTGGTTGACCTCGGGTATACTGCTCAAGAAAATAGAAACAGTCACCATAATTGTCTGCCCTTTTTTCCACAACCTCCTCAAATGATCGTATGAAGCATTGATATTGCAAAGGATCTCCATCAAAGGATACAATATCTCTGTGAGGAAGTAATGAAATATTGCGTTGTTGTACCAACATGGCAGTGATTTCATTTTGTTTTCCATAAGACGCAATATATTTCCTTGTTCTCCATCAGTTAAGGATTGTCTTGAAACAGGTGCATTGCTACTACGGTTACAGGGTAGCTGCCCATTCATTGATGCAGTTGACTGTAATGGTGTTATAGACCTTGATTGTAGCACAGGGTGAAGCTGAGAATTACATTCCTTATTTCTTGCAACTCTTGTCGAATTGTTAACAGGCAGAGACTGTGACTCAACATGTGTGTCAACTTGAACTGATGCAACTGCTATCGAGTTGGAGATCATTTCATCATTTTCCTTTCTTGATTTTCTTACTTCCAAATGTATACTTTGTTCTGATGCAGCAGACCTGTACACATTAACTTTAGCCATAGACACAGCTATTTTAGTTTGAAGATCAATGTTTTCCGCAATGCGCTCCTCTTCCTCTTCCACAGCATGCTTCTGTTGCAGCATTTGCTGACTGGCTAATAAAGCCGCCACTTCAGCTTCAGCTTGAAGATGAGCAGATGATGTAGATGATCTACTAGATCGTGAACCAGAAGAGGAGCTCCTTTTACTTGATTTTTTACTGTATACATTTGAGATACTATCAGTTGGGTTGATGTCATCCACTACGTCATCACAAGACAACTCATTACATTCCTTACTTTGATTCAGAATCCTTTGTGGATTTACACAGTCCGAGGATGTGACAGCAGGCAATTGGTCATTTAAAGATGAATTTTCAACAGTCATGATCTTTGACTGTGTTGCATCTACAGCATACTGAGGTGACACAAAACATTTATTACTCTGTTCAGACACTGCTGCTATGGCTGAAGCAGATAGAGTTGGCTTGGAGAATGCAAGATCATGCAGCCATTTCTCCACATCTTCAATGAAACCCTTGTTAAACCGTAAAACTGAGCCATACCATTCATTTTGCTTTGTTTGTTCCTCAGCGGGAAGTACAGGAATCACACTCTCATGCAACAAAGTGACATCATCCATCAAAAGCGTCAGCGTTTCCAGTAAAGAATAAACCTTTGATGAATTTTCATCATTTTGCATAAGCTCTTTCATTGAAGAAATCACATTTTTAATCTTATTCACTTTGGATTTACGGTCCCTTTGTAGCGATTCAATCTTTAACTCCCAAGCCTTTGCTGTGAGCTTACACTTCCTTTTGCTCTCTACCGCATCAGCCTCATCTTCATCCATTTTCTTTCATCAAACTTCAGCGGCACATACAATTTTACAGCAATCCATTTAAATCACACGCAAATAAACTGCGCAAATCCCAGCGCTGCATATAACACACTCCAAACTCCGCGTGTCCAATAGACCTCAACTGATCCAAAAATAAGCAGCTCCGCGCTACACAGCCAGCACAACCAACATAGCGTCGCCAATAGACAAGCCAGCAAGCAGATAAATAGTAATCTGATTCACATACCGGTCCAAGTGCTGTGCGTCTTGTGTCCGTTGCCTCATACAATCCACCACCGGGTTCCAATGCAGCGCATGAATGGAATATCTTTGAAAAAAGCACCGTTTTCTGTTGACTAATATTAGCGGCATCCAATCGCCACATAGATGCTAGGTAGTGGGCTCGTGACTCGTTCGCATTTGGTTATCTCATCAAAGGAAGAGTGACGATCTTAACTTGCTTTTTAGTTTTATTAAAGCACATGAAACATTAGACCAATGCAATACGGTCAACCGATAGTTGGCTCCCGCTCCTCGCCCCTTCCAACCTCCCAAACAATCAGACAAAGGAAATAATAAAGAAAAACGGAAGTGATCACCTGTGCCCACGTGACCATGAATAGCCAATAAGAAATATCAGACAATTATCTCTTACAAAAAATATCTGTAATTACTTGTGAACATGTCAGTTCTAATCTTTCATAGATTAAATTAGGATGTAGACAATCTCTCTGAAGGAAAGGGAACTATATTATCAAGTAAAATAACTCAAAGGAGTCAAGTTAAAAGGTTTTGCTATCTAAAATGTGGCAAATGAGCATAGATATGAGCATTTGCGTGTGATCTCACGATCATCCAGCTATCAGGGATGCAGGTTGGTTGGAGGCAATTTACAAATGATCTAAAAATTGTCAGGGAAAAACCGACATGGGCCACTGCCCTTAACGGCAAAGAGGTCTGACACTTTCCATTATGACTATAAGTTCCGCCTGGGCTGTTTCACAATTTCATGGTTTTGCTTTGTCTGCAGTATCAGCCCTCAGTGGACCTCTGGGAACTATTTTTAACATTATATCATGCAGTCCGTGCTAATTAGCCGTTCTTTCAAAATTGCCCCTGACATCCAGCAAAACTCACACTGTAAAACTGTGTGGCTAAATAACCATCAAGCAGAAATGGGTTTCATTTGCAAAAGTGGCAAATGTGGTTGAGCAATTATTGATTGATCGGGAAGATTCAAACTACTCCTTTACAGATAGAATAATGCTGTCTTTAAAGGGGCAGTTCACACAAACATTAAAAACCTGTCACCATTTACTCATGACTACTTGTGAAGAACAAAAAAAAAAGGAAAATTTGAAGAGGTTTTGGGGGTACTGAAACATTTAAGCTTCAAAGGACACAAAATCATTATATTTTCACACTTCTAAAGACATACTACAGAAACCGACCAAATTTAAGTCAATTTTACTAACTGAAAAATCTGTCCACTCCAGCTCCGTGAATGAATCGTTTTTTTTTTTTTTTAAATCTTTTGTAAAATCTTTTCAATGAATCGGTTGATGTTTTTACAAAGCCAGTAATGATTCGTTCACAAATCTTTCTTGAGATTCATTTCACACATGAGCCGATAGTAGTCGTTAAAAGTTCACTGCAGGTTAAGATTATTAGTGAATAAATATACTTAAAGCTTGATCTGTTCCTCTCGCATTTGTGAAACGGATCGTTTCTACTCGAAAAGATTCGAAAAGCACAATTCATTCACGAATCGGACATTGCTACAAAAGGCTACGCGAGTTTGAATGGATGTCAAAATTCTCAATGAATAATACTGCCTTAAATGTCAGCCTGTTTTAATCATGTGACTAAAAAACACTCGAAATGTAATGCGTGGTATCTACTTTATTGAAAAAAAATACAAATAATGAATTGACATTTGCCAGAATTCAGCTTCTCAGTTCAAATACGCCTTTTTTATAACAATATTTTTAATAAGGACTGCCAATTCATCATTCTAACAAAAATGAGAGGAAACAGAGGAAAGAGAGGAAGAGATATGCAGCTAACACTGACAGAAACTTTCTTACACTTCTAAGTACATATGCGGTCAAACATTCCTCAGACAGTAGTGCAAAGCATCTCATGTTTCTGGCCTGTCAAGAACATTAGCTCTTTGCCACTTTTTTAAGAAGTTCAGATATATTTTTCAGGCTTATAGCACATGGGACTGTGGTCATGGTCAACACATATGTACTATCCAGCAGCTAAAACAACATTGAGTCTACGAGTAATATGATATTCTTAAATCTTATTGCTTAAACAGCAGCACTATTGACAGAATGATGGTTTAGAATGCAAACACAGTGCAAAGCTTGAACTAGAGATGCAAAAAACGTTTCCCCACTGTTTAAAATCCCAATTCGAAGATGGAAATCGAAATGATTCCTTGAATGTTCATAAGCACTGTCATTAGCAATGAGGTGTGTCAGTAAGCGAGACTAGCCATTTGGATCCTGTGGATGATCTGTGGTCTTTTGCATTAATGCACGGAGCAGATGGTGAGTGTGTTGGTGTCTAATCTGAGTCAGAGATCACAGAATGCTCTGATAATGAAGAACAAAGAGCTGTCAATCAAATCTTTCACAGAAATACTCTTTAATTTCCAATACAGGACAAAAATCAACAAATGAACGTGCATGCCTTTACTGTTTTCTCTACATTATGCTTAGTACATAAATGATTCTATTGATACAAAATATAAAAATATGTGGTACATCATTTACAGATAATTTACATTACATACTTAACTTAGTAAATTTCTTAATTCAATTGCCTATATACATCTTATCAATGGGATTTTCAGCCCAAAGCTAATACCATAAAAAAAAAACATCACTGTGCCTGAATGGATTACATAACAAAAAATTGCACATTAGCTGTAACAAATGCGGCAACAGTGCTGCGGATTTAATATTTAAGAAGTCCTTAAAAAAAAAAGTGTAACATCCAGAATAATTCAGAAATATCACATGGGAAAGCATGCATATGCAACTAAGCTGTGAACAAATTAAATGACTGCGTATTATTCACTGATAGCCTCACAACACCGAAAAGCCTTTCAAACTATAGGGACGGGGAAAAAAATCTTGTGCAAGTTTGTGCAGGATGCAGCAGGTGCGACTTTTAGGATATAATGCAGTTCTTGCTTTTCCTACGTTTGCGTGTATGTAACTGTCCTCGGCTTCCAAACGGACCGGATGCGCCCAGTCCTGAAGAGTTGTATTTGCGTAGCAGCTCTTCGCTGTTCATGTACCTCAGCTGGACCGGTCTGGGAATGGGCTCGCCCAGAAAATACCCTTCATCTTCTGACTCGGAAGATGAGGAACAGGTCGAGCACCAGTCGTCATCGTAATCATACTGGTCCCACGAATAAGGGCCCTGGTGTCGGTGCAGTGCGGGGTTTTGAAGCGTTAGGTCGGAGGTTGTCCGAGGGCAAGGTCTGAAAGGCTGCTGTCTCAGCCTGCTGCTTCCACTACCGTAGTTGTCCCGTGACCCACGGGGTGGAGGGAACTGGTCATAATCCTCACGCACATGAAGCTGAGATCGTTTCGGAGCTGGGCGACGCTCGGCAGCGAGGTTAAGTGCGTTGTCCGAACGGGAGCGCCTGGAACGGCGAGAGCGGTGGTGGTGGTGTCGACGCCGTGGCTCCTGATGGTCGATGCTGCGCCGGCGGGTGCGTTCACTCATGGGTGGTAGACGGGCATTGTTGGCGTTGCTTACCAAACTTACGCGATCCTCCTCCTGATAGGCAAAACCAGGTGGCAAAGCATTGATTCCAGGTTGTTCACGAGGGTATTGCACAGGGAATTTGACTTGCACCGGGGCTTCAAGCTCCAGGTAGGGCTGTGCGGAGTTCAAGCTGCGAAGAGATTCAGAGCTGTGGAACTGCACAGAGGAGCTGAGGGTGCCCATGTTACTCTTTTCAGACACATTCATGCCAGAATCTTTGCTCAAATCTGGCATTGAGAAGCGAGACAAGTGCTCCTGCCGTTTACTGCCTCCATCTGCAGAGGTACCTGTAGAGTGGAAACACATGCAAGACAACTGTAATATTCTCTTGCATCCCCAACTGAGTGTGACAATAAGTTGACAAATAATAAACAAGATTTTTAGAGGTTCGTTCAAATCCATAACAAGGATGTATTGAATTGATCAAGTGACAGAAGACTTTTACATTACATTTCTATTATTTCAAATAAATGCTGTTCTTTTGAACTTTCTATTAATCAAAGAATCATGAAAAATGTATAGGCCGTTGCCATGCAAATATATTAAGCAGCACAATGGTGTTCAATTTTGAAAATAAGAAGAACATTTTCTTACAAATATAAGAAGGACACTGAAGACTGGAGTATGGCTGCTGAAAATTCAGCTTCGCCACCACAGGAATACATTGAATTAAAATTGAAAAGTTAATTTAAATTCTAATAATATTTTCAAATCTTACTGTTTTTATTGTATTTGTGATCAAATAAATGCATCCTTGTAAGCATAAGGGACTTCTTTCAAAAACACTTAAAAAATCTTTGAATGGTATGAAAAGCACATACATCTATCTTACATATATATATATATTAGTGTTGTCAAACGATTAATCCCGATTAATCACATCAAAAATAAAAGTTATTGTTTACATAATATACTGTATGTGTATATTTATTATGTATATATAAAAACACACACACATACAGTATATATATTTTGAAAATATTTACATGTATATATTTATATTCCAATAATTTATAAACATTACATATTTTTCTTAAATTTATACATGCATGTGTGTGTATTTATAATATACACAGTACACACACATATGTAACAAAAACTTTTATTTTGGATGCGATTGATCACAAAATTTAATACAATCATTGACAGCACGAATATATATATATATAGTATATATATATATATACACACACAAAATATATATATATATATATATAAAAAAAAAAAAAAAAAAAAATCTATATACCTGTAGCATTAGATAGAGCCAGTGACTCCATAGATCCATGTGGTGTCTGCTCTAGTGGTGTGAGATGTTCACTAAAGCCAAGTGTACTAATGGGGTTCCTGCTACGGCCCATCTGCGGTCCAACATCCCTCTCCTTCTCCCTCTGGAATACATGCAGGCTGACTGAGCGCTTATCCATAAAGCTGTTGTGTGGAACCTCTTGAAAGCTTGCCTGTGTTTGCAGTGCAGGTGGGTAATAGTCCTCAGGTCTGGGTTGGAACCAGTTTTCATTCAAAGACTGTCCTTTCAGAGCAGATACTGGGGGTCTCTTGGAAGCCACAGGCTCCTTTGGCCTTGGATCTGCTGGGTGACCAGGGGACAGATTTGAAGAATAGGAAGTCCGGATGTTGCACTGACTGAGCAAATGAAGAGGGTTTGAAGAGAGTTCATTACGGCTCTCGAACCTATACATCTCAGCTGGCGTTTTCCAGGATGGAGATTCTCTGTTCAGGCTTGGAGTTTGACTGGATAGGCTAAGCAAATCCATTTGCAGGGACAGCGGGTCAACGTCAGCAGAGTAACGCCCGGCTGAACCTTTTCCTCCCTGGTTCCCATTTCCTCCACTACCACCATTATTGCTCTTGTTGGATTTGGAGCTGCTGCGCCTGGCCTCACGTGAACGGGCACTCTGAAATGCAGAGTCTGAGGAATCAGAGCCGTTTTGGTCATCGCCAACACTACACGCCCGAGAACAGAAGATCTGACCCTGCTTGGGTAGAAAAGGACGACCGAGCAGGGACTTCTTACACCGAGCACAGCTAAAACAGGCTTCGGTGGCATGCCAGTGCTGGCCATCATATGTCATCTGACCCTGGTCAATACCTGCACGATCAGAAGATATGAATTACACACAGATCACATGCATCTATACCAAAAATCAAAAATATGTAGAGATTGCTCATAAACTATGGGTCAATGACACACACAAAAGAGCCCACAATAAAGAAAAAGGAAAAACCATCTAGTTTAAAACATGCCAGGTAAAATATCATATAGTTTGATCTTTTTATGAGACTTACTGACCTTTATACACGTACACATCATAAAAATCTAAAAAGATTTCAAATATTGATAAGCAGTGAAGCAGTCTCTAAAACCTTTGTAGTGATAAGGAAAAAAAATAATACAGACATTACAAATTACGTATCTAAATTTTAATATACATATACGTAAGTATATTTAATATTTATTCATTATATATAGACTTAGAACATATTATCTATATATAAGAGTGGGTACGGAAGATCAGACCCCCTGAATTTTTCACATCCTTTGTTAGATTGGAGCCATTTGCTAAAATCAGTTAAGTCAAATTTTTTTTCTCCTCATGTCCTTATAAGCAGACATCACCCCATATTGACAGTGTGCGACACCTGTGAAGTGTTGACATGTTTGCAGATTATTAAAAAAAAAACTGAAATATCAACATGGTCCTAAGTCATTTCAGACCCTTTGCTGTGACACTCATATATGTAACTCAGGTGCTGTCCATTTCTTCTGATCATCCTTGTGTTGGTTCTACACCTTCATTTGAGTCCAGGCTGTGTTTGATTATACTGATTGGACTTGATTAGGAAAGCCACACAACTCTCTATATAAGACCTTACAGCTCACAGTCCATGTCAGAGCAAATGAGAATCTGAGGTCAAAGGAACTGCCTGAAGGGCTCAGAGATAGAATTGTGGCAAGGCACAGATCTGGGCAAGGTTACAAAAAAATGTCTGCTGCCCTTAAGGTTCCTAAGAGCACAGTGGCATCCATAATCCTTAAATGGAAGACGTTTGGGACGACCAGAACCCTTCCTAGAGCTGGCCGTCCGGCCAAACTGAGCTATCGTGGGAGAAGAGCCTTGGTGAGAGAGGTTTAGAAGAACCCAAAGATCACTGTGGCTTAGCTCCAGAGATGCAGTCGGGAGATGGAGAAAGTTGTAGAAAATCAACCATCACTGCAGCCCTCCACCAATCTGGGCTTTATGGCCGAGTGGCTGGATGAAAGCCTCTCCTCAGTGCAAAACACATGCAAGGGGGGGCCCGGAGCATGGAGTTTGCTAAAAAACCTGAAGGACTCCAAGATGGTGAGAAATAAGTTTCTCTGGTCGGATGAGGCCAAGATAGATTTTTTTGGCCTTAATTCTAAGCGGTATGTGTGAGGAAAACCAGGCACTGCTCATCACCTGTTCAATACAGTCCCAAAAGTGAAGCATGGAGGTGGCAGCATCATGCTGTGGGGGTGTGTTTCAGCTGCAGGGACAGGACAACTGGTTGCAATCGAGGGGTGGTGGCGGGGGGAGATGAATGCGGCCAGTACAGGGCTCTCCTGGAACAGAAAACCTTCTCCAGAGTGCTCAGGACCGCAGACTGGGCCAAGGTTTACTTTCCAACAAGACAATGACCCTAAGCACAGAGCTAAAATAACGAAGGAGTGGCTTCACAATAACTCTGTGACTGTTCTTGAATTGCCCAGCCAGAGCCCTGACTTAAACCAATTGAGCATTTCTGGAGAGACCTAAAAATGGCTGTCGTCCAACGTTTACCATCCAACCTGACAGTACTGGAGAGGATCTGCAAGGAGGAATCCCCAAATCCAGGTGTGAAAAACTTGTTGCATCTTTCCCCAAAAGACTCGTGGCTGTATTAGATCAGAAGGGTGCTTCTACTAAATACTGAGGCAAAGGGTCTGAATACTTAGGACCATTTGATATTTCATTTTTTCTTTTTTAATAAATCTGCAAAAATGTCAATAATTCTGTGTTTTTCTTTCAATATGGGGTGATGTGTGTACATTTATGAGGAAAAAAAAATTAACTTAAATTATTTTTAGCAAATGGCTGCAATATAATAAAGATTGAAAAATTTAAGGGGGTCTGAATACTTTCCGTACCCACTGATATAGATTAGACATATAAACGACATTCTAATTTATTATTATATATATATTATATATATATATATATATGATATAGGAACATATTAGGAAACAAAATGACAAATGCTCTTTGTTCTCAATGTTTTATATTGCATTTCAGCAAATGCACAGAGTAGTCCTTTAGATACAAGAGCAATTAACAGCACTGTGTAAAAATTTGAATAGTTACATAAGCTTAAAAATGTGTGGATTTTGAATGACAGCTACTTAATGTAAACAAACACAGAACAAAGATGTCTTTGAAGGATTGTGTCCTTGTGAGGTGTAGACGTGTTAGGAGAAAACTGATTATATGGTGTGCCGCATATTGCAGAAATGCATTCGATTTTAATCACAGCTCTCTTTAAACAGCCACACTTTAATGGACAACATCTGTTTTGAAAACCTACACTGTTGCTTCCCGTTTATAATCAGTTTCACAAAATTGCTTTCTGTGGTTCTATGTGGAAAGTAATTCCAGACTGAATTTCTGCAAAACAAGCTGCCAAAAAGCCAAATGTGAAGGCCAGACTAAACTATCAACTCGCAATGCTGCTCTTCTTGTTTAATATCTTTTAACAAGATATTAGACAAAGACAAAAAGCAGGTCAGTCGTCTCTTGGCAGTTGCTACAGGGCAATTTCTGCAAGTGCAAAGTGGACTGGCCTAGCGTGGACACGAGAGGATTCCAGGTTGGCACTGATAGATGGGCTCTTACCGATGTGTTCCCCGCAGGAGTCGCAGTACTCTGCGTACAGGGACTCAAAGCAGGTGCAGCAGTACGGCCGGCCCTCTTTCATGATGTAACGCTGGCCGCCCAGAACAGTCTCGCACTCGAAACAGCAAAAGTGCTTCATGTGCCAGTGCCTGCCCTCTGCCTCTGTGCACTCATCTGCAAAAATGATCTAAGAGACAGATAAAGAGATAAGAGTGAAATATTTCTGCAGCGGAAGTGGCAGGACTAAAGCTAAAGGCTCCGCTGAGGCAACAGACTGAGCTGCAGCACAGCAGTAACTCTATTATCACTATAGAGATCAAGTTCTGTAACCATGGTAATCATGCAATGTATTCCGCTGTCTTTACACAAAATGAGAACTAGAGAAACAGGGCTCATTGTGTGCAATCTTTAACTACACAATGAGAGACATCTCGATTTTTAACATTTTACGGCAAATTTAGCAAATAGCTTTTCTATAGCACTTTCAGGGTGCGATCACATTTGCTTTTGTATGGTGAAATTTCATAAGTGCTATCATCTCAATAGGAATCCACGCGATTGGAAATTTTGAATGAGAGGCAGGAGGGAAAAAATTCTCACATGGAGTTCACAATGGATTCATGTTTGTTCAACTTTCCACACCAAATTTCGCTGTGTTTACCAATGTGTAGTTTTGACCACACCTTAAGATGATTAAAGGCATAGTTCACCAAAAAATTAAAATATTTCTGAAAACGTACTTACCCTCAGGTCATCCAAGGTGATTTTGTTTCTTTATTGGAACAGATTTGGAGAGATTTTGCATTACATCACTTGCTCACCAAAGGATCCTCTGCAGTGAATGGGTGCCGTCAGAATGAGAGTCCAAACAGCTGATAAAAACCATCACAATAATCCACAAGTAATCCACATGACTCCAGTCCATCAATTAATGTCTTGGCAAGTGAAAAGCTGCATGTTTTTTAGAAACAAATCCATCACTGAGGTGTTTTAACTTCAAACCATCGCTTGTGGATTATTATGATGCCTTCATCAGCTGTTTTAACCCTCAGTCTGACGGCACCCATTCACTGCAGATTTGCACGTTCTCCAAATCTGTTCTAATGAGGAAACAAAATCATCTTGGATGGCCTGCGATGGCCTAATGGTTAATTAGCACATCCAATATACAAACTAATGTAAAGACGTTCATGTCCTGTAATGGCAAGGAGAGAGTATCTAACCTCATCGCAGGCTGAACAGCGGGGTTTGAGTCTCTCAGCATGGTGGCGGCCGCAGAAGATCTTCCCATCCTGGTAGAAGTAGATAAGATCCACCAGTAGCTCGTCGCACATGCTGCACACAAAGCATTGTGGGTGCCAGCACACCCCGTGGCCTGCCCGTGACGCAAAGACGGCAATGTCACCTCCGTTTATCTGCCCCCCACACTGAAAACAAGAAAAATGGATGGAGAAGGTTAAAGGGTAGGAAGGAAAGTTAAAAAGAAAATGATGTTGATAGTTTTAGGTCATTTAGCAGCATGGTAAATCAATAATAATGTTAGATTCATATTTTGTGCTTACAGACTGGCTATTTGTCTACCAACTAAAATAAAAGTAAAAATTGATACAAAAAAAAATAAATAAAAAAAAAAACACTTTTAAAACCGCACCTCAAGAATTTAGAATGTAATGCATTCTTGCTGAATAAAAGTATTAATTTCTTCTAAAAAAAATATCTTACTGATCCAAAACTTGTAGTGAATTTTTGCACGTTCAGTGACAAAGCATAGAGAAAAAAAATTATAACAAATGGCCACCATATTGTTTCTGAAAAGAGAAGGGAACAGCTGATATTAGCTGGTTTCTTCATTAAAGCTCTCCTTCAGCATTTTCCAATATAGCGCTATGGGGAAAGTAAAAAAAAATTTAATGGGATAGACAGATGCGTGCAACTACTCACAAAAAACACACACTTGCATGTCAGTTACCTTCAATACCAATATTTATCGGAAGGACTGCATCTTTTCAAAAGAGCTGAGGGCTAAATGGGGGCTTTAGCCTATATCTTTAAGAGTGTCACATCAGAGGATAAATTTAAAACATGCGAAAAAAGCCAAACTGTGTCAGTGTGACATCTGTTCCTAAGAAGTAACAGAAGGAAAGAGAAACAAGGCAGGTGGTCACAGACATGCATATCCAGCTTAGATTCAGCTCTAATTCACTTACTGGCACTTACACGACATCCCAGGTTGGCTAACACACACAAAACCAGAGGAAGCCTTAAAGCTGACAACGAAAATAAGCAGCTAAGAACAAAACTACCCGTTTCAATGAACCACTGAAGCTGATCTCTTCCTCCACCCCAAACCACGATTCATTCGGATATCACGCTTGCACACCTGTTCACAGATTGCTCCAGTCATGGTGACCGGGAAAGGCCTGACGTTACCGCGACCCAGGTTCTCCCTCTTCCTCTGGTTGCTGAAGA
Organism: Sinocyclocheilus anophthalmus; assembly: GCA_018155175.1. Taxonomy (NCBI): domain Eukaryota; kingdom Metazoa; phylum Chordata; class Actinopteri; order Cypriniformes; family Cyprinidae; genus Sinocyclocheilus; species Sinocyclocheilus anophthalmus. Next base: position 172,207 of record JADLZN010002827.1, read on the forward strand.
GCTTCAGCTCTCGTTTTTCCTCATCATCCAGACTGTTACAGTATCGCACCTGCGCAACAAGAGCTCAGGTCAGCGGTGTCACATAAACATGGCCACACTTCGCAAATGATGGCATGTACAAACACACATGCATTCTGAATGGTGACCTTTTCATGTGAGACCCCAAGCTGATCTTACCTCATTGTCATGTGGGGGGAGCTGATGAAGAAGCTGCTTGATGCGATGCTTCTCCCCAGGACTGTTCACGTATGGTACTTTATCCTCCGGCAAAGAGCTGTAGTACTGATGTACCTGGAATGACATTGGAAAACAACAGCAGCTTTTTTTAAATTAAAATTAATTAAATTAAATAGCTATCTTTTAAATAAATACAATTATTGTTTAAATACAATTTTTGTTTAAAAAATGTTTGATGCTTGGGGACAATCCAAAACAGAGGTGAATCAATAATTATTCACTAATAAATACATGTATAAGATTATTATAACATCCAAATGATATTTTTACATGATAAAAATCAAACACTTGGATTGATTTTGGTTCATGGTTAAATGAATAAATAAATTAATAATAATACAAAATAAAATAAAAAAATATTTTATTACTACAATCAATCATTACAACACTGAGTGCATTTCTTGTTTTTACACAGTTTGTTAATAAAAACAGTTGGATTTTGGCACTTGAGGGACAAAGTCTCAAACTGAGGGGTGAATTATTTTAAACATGATTTATGCTAAGAAATGAATAATAATAATAATACTGAAATAAATACAATTTAAAACAAATAATAAAGCACCAGCAAGTTTCAGAGCTCACACACTTGGGTGACAGTCACAAGCACAGGGGTGGAATTTCTACATGCCTGTTGTTGTTAACCCCTTCCCCCAATTTCGCCCAACGTCCTTGCCTTTCACACACTTACACACAGCTATAACAGTCAGAGTGATTTATGGATGAGCAATGCATGAGTTAATGGAATTGGCTCCTTCTATCCCCCCTGATGTGCTTATATGGAGGACCCTTTATCTCAAGATAATAAGAATGTATGACCAGAGCTCATCCCAACTTAATTAGCCATATGAGGTTTACATTTTTTTGGACGAAAATGGACATTATCACAGTTGTCTATTTAACATAATGAAATTGAAGTGTAATTACATCACACATTGCATTTTATAATTGGCCAAATAATTGAGAACACAAGTCTGCATTACACAATAATATAATTGCCTATTGACTCGTGGCTGGAGTATTGTTTTGGAAAGCAAACAGGCCAGGGAGGAATCCAGACTTAGTAGGAGCAATAATAACGTCCTGCAGCCTCAGACCACCCATCCAAACCTATTACACAGATTTGATGGCCTAATGGCTTAATCTGATATATAGCAGGGGCCATCTGCCTGTGTCACACATACCATATAAACTGCAAGGTATAAGAAACAGTGCTAAAGAGCAACTGAGAACTGTAATGAAACAGATCATGAAAAAAAAACACATGCAAGCAGCATTTTTCACTATGACCGAACATAGCAGCAACAACAGTGTTATTAAAATTAAAATTATTACTTTTTAAAAAATGAAATAATAAAACAAATATTAGAAGAAAAACTTCAAGAATAGAAGAACTAGGCAACTAAGTGAAATTAAGTACACACACTTGGATTTTGGCACTTTGGTAATTAAACAAAAACTTAAAAATAGAAATGTTTGAAACAAAAACGAATTAAAAATGACAAAGCACTTTAGAAAATTACAAAAACTTCAATTGAAAATAATATGAAAGCTGAAAATATAAAAGTCCTTGATTTGGAATCCGCAATCTTTGCACTGCAAATTACAGACATTAAGGCCAATTACCTGAGCTACAAATAAGCTGCAGAAAAAAAAAAGCATCATAACTCTGATGGGCACAAATTGCAGTTTCGTTTGGTGCCGCTAGTGCAAATATTAAACCTTCGCCTTTAAAGAACAACATAAATGTGGTATTATTACTCTGCATTGCCTGTGTTTTTACAGAGCAGTGCGAACGACTGATATGTAAAGACACGGATGAAATATTGTTCATCTCAGAGTCCCATCAAAATGTGTTTTTACAGGAAACATTTGGGATACATTCTGAAACAAAATCATCAGCTTCTTCGGTGAGGCGTGGGATTTGTTTTCAGAGCTCCGTCCATGTCCGGTGTTTAATGCCTCCCTGTAATAAGAAGCTATCTCTTTAAATGAGCTGATGGCTCTTTTGTTGCTTGTGTTGACCGGTACGGTGTCAGCAAGGGGTTTCTGAAGGACCCGTGCAGAGGTTCTTTTGGGATAGCTGAAAATTTCACGAAACACCAACTGTGGTCTGGTCCTGGTAAATTACAGTGCAGACATCCAACAATAACACGCTCCCCAGGCCAGCAAAAGAACTGTTGTGACGCAGTGATCAGAAGGACATGGACCCACAGCCCAAAGCACTCACACAGAGGAACAGCTTGTGGAAATAACTATAATCAGCAGGAAGGGATCTGGCAACCCGCCCTGGTGTCAAGGGACCTGGCAACTGCATTTTGCGTCAGACAGAGAGAGGCTGAACAAAATGCAAATGCTCTTGATTTGAGGGAAAACTAACCAGAGCCCAAACAGCTGTTTTCCATTGAATAAATAAAGGCAATGCCTTAGAGAAAGGAGGCATAGCATACGCTGGATGACACAGTAAATCTACACCAAAATTTGTTGATGGAAAAAAACTAAATTTAATACATGTTATTTGAACAATAATCAAGTTTTAAATGAACTGGCTACACATTCACTAGCACTAACATCTAGAGCTGCGACACAAATTTCCTGATTCACAAATTCTTGATTTGATTCGTTATTTAAATTATAATATAAATTTTGCTTACGTATGAAATAATTTATCTTTCTTATATTGGGCACTATAAAGAACCAACTCATTAGAATCATTTGTATCAGCAACTGAACAACACTGGTTATGCTGTATATTTTTGAGTCATTTGTTTGTAAATTGGCTACACTGATCACATAGTATGTCACTGATTAACTGTAAAGAACCAGTTCATAAGAGTCATCCAATCTGTAAATTGAGATTCACTAAGTTGTACATTATTTACTAAAAATAACTCACTTATAAGAGTCATTTGTTCAGGAATCGGCCTACAGTGGTTACTGGGACATACTGTATGCAGCCCATCTGGAATACAGCAGATATAACAGTATATTTAGGAAAACAGGAAAAAAGATCTGTAGCAAGTAGAGCTGCTTAGATGACTCAAAATGATGGGCCAATACATTTCTTAGCAGCTAATTGGATTATACACTAATTCCACTCATGTGAGCATTTGTGAACACGGAAACAAACATGGTTGGTGTCTTCACTGCAAAGACCAAATTTTTTAATATTTGTTGGATAATGATTTTTCACACTTTCAAATGAATCTGGTACAAAAAAATGTTTTTTCCCCTTGTAGCCAACATAATCAGTTTCTGGAAACTTACAGCAAAACATGCTTTCTTGTTCTAAACCAGATCCCGAATGTTCTGAAACGCATAGCAGAGCTGCCATCTTATCTTGTTACGAATGTGGATGGCCTAAATTTCCACTCTATGTCTAAGCAAAGCTAATTTGTCATGGCCTGAGGTAATCACTGTCTCTGGGTGAAACTGCAGACAGCAGCTTTCAAAGCACAGAGAAAGGCATAATTAATAGTTTGCTAATAACATGCATGGACACAGAGTTCTTGTATCCCAGCAACTTCCTCCCATCCATCTGCCTGAAATCTGAATGGTGAAAAACTTACTTAAACCAGAGCCTCTACAAACCGAGGGCTCTTGGAATATAGCCTAGAGAACCATTTATCAGTGAAACACAGAATAACTAGGAGATTCTACTTTAAATACACTGACTACTATCATTTTTATCAAGTATTTATAATAAACAAGAGATGATAAAAAAATTGTCTGCCATCAGTCTTTCCTAGATGGGATTATTCAGACAGGCAAATGTGAATAAATAAACTAGAACTGATCAGATGCACATCATGTGGCCTCCAAAGACCCAATATAGTCTACAGTCGTTGCAGATGGTGGAGGTGCTTTATTGCTTATTGACCCGCTTTGCTGTCGCATTAATAAGACTTTTTTTTTCAGTTCATCGAGAAAATGAAACTCGCATCTATAAATGATTTCACTGGCCCATAAAGAGTTCTACACACACCGGTGCCTAATAAACCCCATACACCAACCTTCTAAAGCCGAGAATTGCTATAGAAACAAAATGAGAGATCATAAAGAGACATTCGTATCAAAGGTATTTCAATTCTGAACATTTAAAACCTTGTGAAATTTCATGCAGAATGCCTCAATGCTTCAAACATTCCAATGAAAATAAAAACTACATCGTTAACATACTGCATTCCATTTATCAACCCAGTAAGATTTTTTTAATTGTTTTTTAAAGACTTTTATGCTCACCGAGGCTGCATTTATTTGATTGAAAATACAGTAAAAACAGTAATACAATGAAATATGATTACAATTTAAAATAACTTTATTTTAATATATTTAATTATGGTAAAGCAGATTTTTCAGCAGCCATTACTTCAGTCTTCAGTGTCACATTATCCTTTAGAAATCATTCTAATATGCCGATCGCTGACATTTCTTTTTTATCAATGTTAAAAACATTTGTGTTGCTTAATATTTTTGTGGAAACCATGATACATTTTTTCAGGATTTTTTTTTTAAAAGTACAAAGTTTAAAAGCATTTTATTTATTTTATTTAATTTGTCTACACTGTGTATTTGCTTCTGACACTTCTGACACATTTTTGCAGAATAAAAGCACAAATTTAGTAAAAATAAACAAACATACACTCTTTTAAATAGCACTGTAAGTCTGATTTGGGTACAGGGCGGAAACATGTGTTTACCTGTTCAGGTTTGAGTCCGGGCGGCACCCAGGCATACTCCTCCAGAGCACAGCCCGAGTCATCATCGGATGTAGAGTTCCTCTGGAAGTCGTACATCAGCTTGGTCACCGTCTTCTCCATCTCTAGAGGCATGATGGTCACAACATGCTCCTCTCGAGGGCACTTACAGTGGAGACAGATTTTCCTAAAATAGCCAAGAAAACAACTGTCAAAAAAAAACTATTTAAATAGTACACTCTGCCATTTGTTTATTTTCAAAGAAAAGCATCTTGGTTAACAGTCATGATTAGGTTATGGTTAGACATTAGACCATTGAATGGACAGTTTACTCCATCTTCCATTTACTTTTCACATTTCACATTAATATATATTATCTTATAAAAATAAGCTCTTCATCCTGAGTTGTCCAAGTCAACTCTGGAAACAATTTTATCTGGTTATGTCAGCATCTTTATGGTAGAATCAGTTTATTATATAGGCTAAACTTGCATGTCAGAATTTTCTGAATAAAATCACATTAACAGCAATTTATCTCAATAAGATGCATTTTTGACACATTTAAACACTTATTTCTCAGCTCCCTCCCTCAAACAGTAAACTCATTTAACACAACAAAGAATGAGCGATACATGAGATGCATACAACAAATTGACTTTGTGCTAATATCTCAAGTTACAATTAAATCTCTCAAGCAACTCTCTTGCTTTGCTTTGTCAATCAACATATCCACATTTGGTTAGAACAAGAAGCAGCCCAAAGATTCCAACAAAATCCCTCAACACGTCCAATGACTCATGTCACGATGAAACACACACTCCACCAGTCAAACACGCAGCGTCTGGTTAGTGTCCAGACAAGCAGACACAGGCGTCAAGCTCTGCCAAAACTACACTTTCTGAGCAAGCCGGCCAGTTGGTCAGATTAAGTAACCTCTTAGACCAAGGGAAGAGAAAACAAGCCGCCCACTTAGGGCCAATCCCATTAGCACCTCAGAGGCCTGACAGGCTGTAAGGTGTCAAAGACAGACACCGGCCAGTAACACAATGATTGACTGATGTTTTCACATTGGCCAGATGGTTAACTTAAGGACACGTTTAATCTATAGAATCATCTACGTCAAAGAACTCTAGTTGCTATGGAAGCAAGACAGAAAAAATTGAGTCTGTTGGTTCAGTTTAAGCTATAAGCAGATCTGTGTCATCATGCTTCTATTGTCCTAAGGATACGAAGAGTGAGTCATAGTATTTCTTCTACAAGCTTGCAATTGACATGTCTAAACCATCAAGTGCATTAACAAGCACTTAAATGTAAGATTTAAATTGGATTAAAACAATTATTTGTCTTTTCCAAATTTCACGGAAATACTCACCAGTCCTGTTTTTGTGATCTGACTAACAGATAATGGAACTGCAGCTTGGCTTTATCTAGCACACATATATGGCCTTGGCACTGTGCATTTGCTTCGAAAGACAGAGGTGACATGCACTGTTTTAGGAATGCACTTATTGCTACAATTATTCAAATACTCATTGTGTCATACGTGGACTGTAGCTTAACTACACTAAAAGCCATTGTGACTCAATTATAACTATAACACAATTACAGACTCCAAAACAGGGGTTTTTAAACTGCTTCCAGGGGGCTACACAGATAAATTGATTATGCATTGTTAAACCTGTACCATTTAAATGTTTGGGGTCAGTAGAATTTGTTATAACTTTTTCTGCTCCCCAAGGCTGGAGTTGTGCTGCTAAATGTTTTTGCATTTAAATAATCAGAATTATTTCATGAATACAAATTTAAAAGAACAGGATTTATGTCTAATATAAATCTTTTGTATCACTATAAATGTCTTTTGAAGTGCTAATTTCTTTAAAAAACAACAACTTTTGAATGGTAGTGTACTCTTTTTACATGAAATTCATATCTTTCTAAAATTTCCAGCAATGACTGTATTCATTTTAGAATGTTATTTCATACTAGTTGAGTCTCTATAGTATTTAAATAACACCATACAAAGACTTGTTAAACATCCTATCTGGACTTAATTTACGAATAAATTCTGTTAGGTCTCTCAGGGAAAGTTTCTCTATGACTGCCTGCAGAAAAGTCTAAACTTACAGACAACAAACAACCTCAGGTGTCTCATTATAAAGGCCACTTTAATAACATTAATGTTACGATGCAACAAAACTAGCAGCAGACTCTTTTATATTGTGATGTAGATCCCAGTGAAATGAACTATCTGAAAAAATGCAGGGGCTTGATTTTAATGCGAGCTTGCAGTCGATTTTACGTAATGGGTGGGTTTTATGCGATCAAAAAGACTGGCATGTGTCACCCCAGAGAATTCCACTGTTTCACTGGAAGATCTAGTTATGAGAATGGATGAATTGCTTACAACATGGTCAATAACTTGCATTTAGAAAAAAGATTTTCATTTCATGCTGACTATAATAATAATGTTGGCAAATAACATTCCAGTAGAATAAAACTCAAAAGAAAAACATTCCTTCACGTCAATGAAGGGGTACTTACTAATAGGGGCTATGGGGGTAACATGAGACAAAAAACGGGTTGGGAAACACTGGCTTAGAACACAATAGTTCACTTATAAATATTTAAGATGAAGGAAACAAAAACAACCTATAAATGGATAAAGTGCTTTAAAACCTGCATGAACCTCAAGTAGTTTAAAAGCAACTCTTTGAATCAAAATGAAAGACTCAGACTAGATAGGAGGTTCTGTGGGATGTAACGTTGAGCAGACTTATATATAGGCCATGCAGCTGGTCTCTCTGCAGTTCCAACACCCTTGAGCAAGGACAATTCACCTGCATTACTTGAGGGTGGCAACTTCACAACTCGCATTAATATTGAACAGTCACAGGAACATGGAAGCCCTCACAAACAGTCCATCTGTGAATACCAAATACTGTTAAGAAACTTATCCGCTCTCTCCAACAGTGCTTTGTCTTTCTGCAGAGCATAACAACTAGGGCTGGGTATCGATTCAGATTCCCGATTTGATTCAATTTCGATTCGCAAGCTCTTTGATTAGATTAGATTTTTTGATTACATTCAGTGAATATAGTTTTAATACAAATGCTATTGATATATGAACAGTAAACATCAGTTTACAAATGGTGAATTAATAAAAAGAAATTAAGAGCCACAGGCCTGTATTTTAAACGTAGGACTATTCTTTTTTTGTATAGGGTCCTTTTTTAAAACAATAATATGGCCCAATAAAATGTTCTTCTTAATTTTTCTAGTAATCAGAAGGCATAAATCATTAATTTAATTTATCCTAATCAAATGAAAATTAAACCCTTTTATTTTTTTGGCATACAAAGTGCTGCACAACATAGGTTTACTGTTAAAATGAAAAAGAAAACAAATGTGATTATTCCTTTAAAAATAAATATTTATTAATATTTATTATTAGTAGTAGTAGTAGTAATTGTTGTTACTAATGAGTCTTAAAGGGATAGTACACCCAAAATGAAAATTCTGTCATTATTTACTCACCTCATGTTGTTCTACACTCGAGACCTCCGTTCATCTTCGGAACACAAATTAAAATACTTTTGAAGGAATCTGAGAGCTCTCTGACCCTCCCATAGACAGCAAGGGTCCTTACATGATCAAGGCCCAGAAACATAGCAAGGAAGGACATTGGTAAAATAATCCATGTGACATCAGGGGTTCAACCGTAATTTTACGAAGCTACGAGAACACTTTTTGAGTGCAAAAGAAAAAAAAAAGCCTTTATTCAACTATTCGTCTCCTCCGCATCACCCTAGCACCATTTTGGAGTATCCACTGAACGTAAATTGCGTATGCCGTTTTGTGTCAGCTGTGCCACGCGGATACGCTGTTCACGCTTTGATTCGAAGGAAAACAACGTATCCGCGTGGCACAGCTGACACAAAACATGACTAAACAAATCTTTTGTTTTAAATGTTTTCTGAAATAAATACTGGAAAAGATTGATTCGCGGCTTGAGGATCGATGTCATTTTAAAAAACGATTAATCGGGAAAAACATTTTTTTGCTAGCTCTAATAACAACTAAAGTGTGGAAAACAAAAACAAAAAGGAAGCACTACAGAGCAATCTGGCACTCTTGGGAAGTGTAGTCTTTTACCAGAACATTTTATCTGGTCATAACTAAAAATGCATGCATATCTGGAAAGGATGAACCCATTTAACCACATTGAGATTTCTAGGATTACTATAAAAGAGTTACATGGTGTTGGAACTGGTCTGGTCCAGATAAATGAACTGGACGAAAATGAGGTCACCGTAACTCCCTTCTCAACCACGCAGAACGGATTGAGTGAAACTCCTTCCATGTTTTGACATGCATCGCACATGACTGCTAATTCCAGGCTCAATACCACTCCACGGTCCATTGATAATGCTTTTCAAATCATCTAAATGTGATTTGAGTTAAAAAGGATGCTGGGTTGCAACTATGCATGCTGATTTCATTACAAACGTCATGCTAAGACCAAGTCAGTATGATCTGCTAGCCTGCACTGAGAGCCTTTAGAAAGGATTTGTCCTACATAGCAAATATGGAAGACTGGGAATGTAATCTAGGGATGACACAGAAGGTTGTTATGCCCCTGAGGCATCTAGGCAGAACAGGGTAAATGTGATTTATGATCTGATCGGACAATTGCTTATTGTGAGTTAATCATTGCATTTTTAAATTGTTCAGACAACAACAGATGTGGACTTATTGTTAGCTCGAGGGAAACTTATCCCCTTGAAAACCAGGCCTATGCCACCACCAGACAATCTCATCTAATTCTTTTTAACAATAGCCTATGGCTAGACACAGTGTCATTGTCATCTTTAATACAACTGCCATTTTAAAAAAGTGAGAAACCAGGTCTGCTGTAGCCAGTGTTATTAAAGTAAACTAAAACCATATATATATATATACACACACACACACACTACATATACATACTATCTAATATAGAAATATTCTACACATATACACCATCTTATATCTACACACATAACACATATATATATATACACACATATCCCATATCATCTATACACAGATATATAGATCCCATATATATATATATACAGATATATATATATATTATATATAATATATATATATAATACATATATATATATATATATATATATATACACAACACATATATAATACACATATACATACAATATTACACATAACATCACTATTATACTATACACATATATCTAACATACACACCTACATAATATAATAACTACATATATTAGATACAGAAAAAAAAAAAAAAACCCCCACAATATATACATACACGCATATATACATACCCACTCTATATATACAGACACACCTATATACATACACGCTATATCATACAGAACATATATATATAGAGATATATATCTATATCTATCTATATATCTATACATACATATATATATATCTATATATATATATGTATGTATATATATATAAATAAATAAATAAACCACACACCATCACATTCTGTCATCTTGAAATGAAACATTAGCTGAAAAAAAAATAAAAAAAATAAAAACACAATTACAATGAACAGAAAAAAACTAATTCGAAATATTAGTATAAACTATTATTGTATCTCAATAATGGTAAAATAACAGTTGTAGCTTCCAGTCTCTGATGAGGCTCCCAGGCTTTTCCATGGCATCATTCTGGATGAATTAAACAAGCTTTTTAAAGGGCAACACACAGTGGAGAAGCTGGTCACAGCTGGGTGCTAGTGAAAACCAATTCACCATCTACTCTCACTTATCTTTTGTGCATATGCAACTGTGTACACTTTTCCCACATTAAACATTGGTGACTGCTTTTTGAATCTGTTGATTTCATATTCAAAGCATTGTTTTGTGATTTTGACTGAGTTTGTGCTTCAATAATATAGACTACAAGACAGCTGTATTCACAGGAAGACTGTACTGTAGTCACATTTCTGAGCCTTCACGACTTTAAAAGCTCCCATAATGTAAACACTGACACAAGTAATTGCAACAAGACAACACGCATGACTGATGACCTACTACTATATGAACTTAGGTAAATAAATCAATTATTCAAAGAAAAAGAAATCAGTTTAATGGAGGCTGCTTCAAATGGGCGAGGGGTGCAGGAGGAAGCAATATTGATCTAATCGAAATAGTGCTGTAAATGAAGATGAATTCTGCCCATAACATCCCATTGACAGCAAGCAAGCGAAGCATCAAAACAGTGATGGAAAGCAGAGACATATTGGTTCTTTTGATGGTTAAACTGATACAGCTAATTTTACGTTATTTAATAACGTCACAACGTCATCCTGGACAGCTACATTTTTAACCAACTGTTTTGTACGCGTTGACGAGTCACACAATCATTGTAACCATATATCCATTATGTTTTATTTGTAACATTTCTGATGTTCAGCTTTTACCTTTCACGCATCAGTAAAATGCACGGCCTACTCCAAAAGCTCTTAAGGCCTGTTCACACCAAGAACAATAATTACAAAAAACTATATATAACGGTAACTCTATTAATATATGATAACATTCCGTTTATTATACGCGTGAACGTCGAGCTGCTCTAGATGTCTGTCACTTTAAATTCCTCAGTGGATTCCGATTGGCTGTCAATTTTATAGTTCATCAGCAACATAAAATCTAAATTCTGAAAGTGATCTCAATTATATAGGCTAGTTCCTCTGTGTGGACTTTTCTATTCTAACAGAATTAGGAAGATTATAAAAACGTTGTAGCCTAGTCATAGTTACTGGTGTGAACGGCCTTTACAGTGAGCGTATTAATCGATTCGCGTCTCAACTCAAATAGCATAAATCCGAAATCGACTGTTCTCGGTTCAATAAGCTGTTAACTTGAGAACTGCCTGTACCGATTCGTGGAACTAATCATTTAGCCCGGTTTCTTGACCCTGGTCAACCAACTCACTAAAAAGATCCGACTCACTCATCCGATTCACTGACGAATCGGGCAGCTTCATAATGAACTACGATCTGCAAACGCGAGAAGCGCGAGTATATGTGGGGTGAGGAAAAACCCCATGTACGAATTCAACAGCAGCTGTCTGGGTTTTCTTTCTCTGCTGGGTATTATTCTCCACTTTGTCCCTTCATGTGTTAATCCAACAAAACCACCAACAAAAGCTTAATCCGACTAACTGGAACAGGTCAACTAGACTGAAGATAGAAGGTAACAGTGAAAAGTTGTAGCCTATTCATTTCGGTCTTTAACAGCCATTTTCGCAACCTTGTTAGATGAAACCAAAGGCGTATAAAAAGGTAAACCCCACAAAAGACAGCTCTCCAATAACAGTATATTTAACAGACGCGTAGATCAGTAAAGTTAACCAACCTAAAGAAAACCAGGATCTGCGTTTGATTTATAAAATGAAGTTTATGGTTCAACTTTTTGGAATACCTCGACCGCAGTGAACGCAGAATTCAAACTGTAGACCCGATTAAAGCAACAGAGAGCCACAGACGCTTACCTTTTACCATGAACGAAGATAAGAGAGTTTGATGTCTTCCGTCGTGAATCGATCAAAGCACGGGCTACACATCTCCAGCATTAAAAGCGATCAGGTGGCGCACTTTCACTTCTCCAGTCTCCACACACAAGCGCTCGCTTCGATTCAGTCCGCACGGCTTTGTCAAGCACTACTGCCCAGCTTTAGTTCGTCCAAAGGTATCGTCCAGGAAAAACATGCATCAAGCTCCGATGCTTTTGATAAAACATCTACAATAACGTGAAAGCACGAAGCGTCCCCGCAGATCCAGCGCGATTCTCGGCGATAGTTCCAGCAGTTAATGCCATGACCAGCCTGCGCTTCTCGTCAATAACAGGCTATGAGAGCTCAGTGGACCGTGGCTTGGACTCGACTGGCTCTCTGTTCGCTCTGCCCACTCGAGCGTGTGAATGGTAATGAGCGTCCATGATGTCAGCAAGTCAACGTTCCTACATTAGTTTAATTAGCGACGTGAATAGCTGGTGTTGTTGGAATCATTCACATGCAAATCAGTCACTTTCCCTCCAACTGTAAAGACCCCAAGAAATACACGGATTTCACAAGGCAAAAGGAAACTGAGGAGGGGAAAGAACGCCGTTTATATGTAAATGATGTGGTTTTGTAATATTTATGAACTGTAGGCCTATGTGTGATGCATTAGCTTAACGTCATTTCCATATAAACACGTTTTTTTCTGATGTCAACTTTTCCTTTATTAGCTGCATTTAATTATGTTTTCTCTTTTTAAATTGATATTTCCCCCTATACCACACAGCACATTTGAACATATCTCAGAACTGTATGCATAAAAATTATGCACAATTTGCAAGATTAAAGGGGTGCCATTATTTCCTTATTTACCACATGACACATTTCACCTATATACTCCCCCCTTATCCGAAATCTCCCAGTGAGTCAAAGACCACCAAAAACCATCACAGAAGATTCATAGATGATGCTTAACAGCATGAGCTACGCCTGGTTGGGTAAATCAATACTCCTATCAAAAGCCTTCTCACAACACCAGTTTGCAACAAAGAGGGAAAAACAGGAATTCGACAACAGCGGTTAAATTACTTAATAAAACGTCTTTAAATCTATTTGAATGCAGCTGGCTCTTTAACTTCCAGGTGACTTAAGTCCTTGGTGTGGATGTGCATCCATCTGAAAGAAGGGTATCGCTTATTGGACTGTGCTTCTCTCTTTCAGCCTGAGCCAAACCCGTATCAATTACCCCCGTCCCAGTGCTGTAGGCTTTGGAGTAACATGCACTGACAGCCACAAGCTCACTGACATGCCTGGCTACAAGCCTACGCTGCTATAGAAATCCAGTAAACACAGTGCTCTCCAAGTCATGAGGCTGATTGGCTTTTTTTATGATCGCATAAGGTGTGTGTTAAATCACAGTATTTTGCCTGTCTAACATCAAAAGACCACAATATAGTCTGAAGTACATAGATCTAAAGAAGCACAGTGCAGCTGAATGCATGACAGGTTTACCATATCAAACCTTGAATTCACCTTCACACCAGTGTTATTTTAGTATTTATAGTTTTTATAGATCCTTTGAATTTTTATATTTTCAGTTTTCATTTTAAATTTAGTTAAATTTTTTTAGTAATTTTGTCATGTGTTTTTGTAATTTTTATTAGCTATGTAGTTTTAATTTATATTTCAGATTCAGATTTGTTTGATTAATTTCCAGTCAATTTTAGTTTTTTTACATCTAATATTTATATTTTATTTTATTTCAGCTTTATTTCAATTAACTTGTTAAGTGGTTAACTGGAAGTTACCTCACCGCAGACAGGGAAAAACTGTAAATGTTTAACATTGCATTATATGTTTCTATATGTAATTTTACTGTTATATACTGACAAATTTATGTTTGGACTTTAAAACTATGAATTACCAATTTAAAGTCAAAAGAGTTTTATTAATATTTTGAATTAGTTTTTTTATCTGAACATTTTCTATTTTCATTTGAAATGTAGTTGATCTTTTAGCCATTTATTATATTTTTATATATTACCATTAATATTTCAGTTTTAGTTAAGGTTTATGATTTATTAGTAATTTTATTGGTTCAGCTTGAACTTATTTAAGTTAGTTGCTAAACCAACATTTCTAATTTTCGTTTAATTTAAGTTTTACATCTAATATTTAGAGTTTTATATATATAGTTTTATTTTATTTCAGCTTTACTTCACTTAAAAATGTTTTATTCATTTTAGTTTTTTGTTTATAAAATTTGTTTTTGTTTGAATAAGAAATGCAAAGTTGCAATAAAATGGATGTCATTTAATTTCATGAAGGCACCACACTCCCTTTAGCAAAATTGCTGATGGCTATCATTCTCAGTCAACACTGGGGCAGCTGTACAGCTCAACAGCTGATTGCCGAGGAATGCTTACATCTCTTTTTCTGGTGTGACCTCAGGATGAGATAACCAAATTCCATCTGGGGAATGGGCTTCAAGGAATCAAGGTACAGCAAACTACCTCCTCCACATTCAGTGCAGTTTATTTAATTTTTTTTGCTGTAGCCTTCTAATATTCTGATTATGGAGTTGTTTTTAATATAATCCATGCCTTGGATAGTTTTATGCCTGGACGTTCTTCTCGCATGTCAGGTTGAATTACATGGAAAACATGTGGTATATGTGATTGTGGTATAAAAATTATTTTCATGGGTTACAACAGAGACTTTGCTTGAAATTCAATTTGCTTTGGAGTTTTGTTAACTATTTACAGCCTGCACATGCGAAGAAATGGAAGCAAAGACAGGCTGTGTAATACATTAAGTGATCCAGAGCTGCATTGGGACCCTGAGCTCCTGTATGACCTTGTGGATTAGCTGGCTATTTCTGCCCCACTTCTTCCACTTTGAAAGGGCTCTTCACTGTACGGAAGTACTGCTGTGCCACATCCATCAAAGCATCAGATTAAAGGGAGGACAGCAGCTGCAGAGCACGATGGGAAGTTTTCTGAGCCATCCACATGCATTTTTCTGACTCAACCCAGAAGTGGAGCACATTTGCTTTGACAGTAGTGAGGAAGTTTTTTACCGTACTGAAGAGTTACAAGTGGCGATACAACATGACACATGGACTATTATATTGTACATTTAATAGCGCACTTGGCTTGTTTTAAGATGGAACAATAAAGTGTCTCTAAAACTACCCGAAGCATTCGAGCTGCACTGATGATTCATCTACTCCAAACATCTCTCTCTCTCTCTCTCTCCATCTTGCACATAGCAATCATATGCACAAATATAAACCTGTGCTTTCAGTCAGAACAATGTGAGGGGGCTGGGTCAGTGACTCTCAAAGGGTCTTACATCACATTCCGGGGGCCCATTTCACTGAACTTCCATTCATTCACTACTAGAAGATCCACTCAGAGATGGTTGTAGGTGTTACATCCCACAGCACAGTCATGTTATTTCTCACAAAATACACAGGAGATGGTCTTGCCAGTGGTCTTTTTATACAGTTAAGAACTACATGCACTTAAGTTGGCATGATGTTGCCAGCAAGCTACTGAAATTCTTGAAGTTTTAGTAAAGTCGAGAATAGATCAACTGCACTGTAAAAATGCTACAATAAAAGCTGTACATGGTTTAACATCGCATTTTAATGTAATTTTACTATAAACTACTGTCCAATTAATGGTAATTCATAGCTTTAACATGCAAAAACTATGTCATTTAGGGTAAAAAAACCCCAAAAAACACTAAAAGGACAATAGTCTGCATGAAACATATTGACATTTTCTGAATTACCAAGGTTTCAGCTAAAAATGTTATTTGTTGTTCTACTGAAGAAAAAAAAGTTACCTACATCTTGGATAGCCAGAGGGTGAGTAAATTAACAGCAAATTTTCGAGTGAATTATCTCTTTAATGTTTATTGCACATCATCACATTAGCAAATATGTAATTTTACTGTATAATACAGTCAAATCTATGGGTTTTGCATGTTAAAACTACGAATTACCATATAATTTATGGTGAAAAACAGTAAAAGGACATTACCCTGCATGACACATGACATATATGATTATGTTTTATGTATATCATTTTGTTCCTTGTCATTTTGTTATCAGTAATGTATATTAGGGTGTTTTGTGACCATTTTCTGTTTATTAGTTAATGTTTATTGCATTATTTTAGTATCATTATGGCGTTTTGGCCATGTTTTATAGAAAGGCCACTCACAATAAAGTGATTCATCGTGTGACACTTTTATTGCATCACCTGTATTGTTTTGGTAAAAAGCAGGTAAAAAGTAGATTTTGGTAAATTCAATAATTTTTTTATTAAACGTGGTTGTAAATTGTACAATATGGCACCAATATGCCATATATTATGGAGAATTTCTGGCAACCTTAGATGCTTGGGTTTAACATACATGATTTTTTTACAGTATGGACCAGTTTTTTCATGTTCATATATAATGCAAATATCATGCAAACTTACAAAACGGAAAAAAAGAGGAATATTTTGATATTTATACCATTTAATGTATGGAAATTCTTGAGGACATGGAGCTTCCCCATAGCGATTTGCAATGGTTTTAAAGCAGCAAGTTAAATTTTAAAGTTAAATAAATGGGTGCTCAAGTATGCCCTGTTTAAATATTTAGTTTGGGGAGACTGCAGCAGCCAAGGAACAGTCCTTTACACAGAGCAGAGACTCAGATAGGCCTGACATGTCCGGAAGAGAGAAAGAGTCAGATGAAGAGGAACGGTAAGATAAATGTGCTCAATAAGTTTGTTTAGATATATTTCGGCAGAAAATAGAAACTACAGTTCGGTCACACTTATGCTCCACTTCATGACTGATAACCTTGTGTCATTATATCACCTTAAACCTTCCCAACATATTTAAAAAGCCATTTCTCTATGTTTTTTTAAATCATTTATTTAGTTAGATTATATGCGGTTTACCTCACATTTCAGCAAAGTAGCTCTGGTGAAATCTAAATACATTATTTGATCATTGATCCTTATACAAATGGCCAAAAATGTTTGGATCAATATTTAAACCACACTTATAAATATCATTGCATTAAACAACCAAGTGGAATTTATTTTTAAGAGTGATAGCATACAATTTATCACCACCCATCTGGTAAACGTATTATCAGAGACGTAAGACCTCTCTGCCCAAAATGCTCTACATACACTTCCTTCTTACGGACAAACCATGTCAGGACTCACTTTCAACAATTCATCTTTAAAATAGATATATTACCTCTGGACTAGCTCTGGCCTGCACCTTTGAGATTTCCAGCGGCCAGCAGTGGAAAAACAAGAATACTAGTATCCATTATAGTTTGATTTCACCCAGAAATGGTCAACAATTTATTAGAGGAGAGAGGCTCGGCTGCTATGGAAACAACAGAAGATAAAATAAAAAAGGACAAAAAGACACTCCAGAAATGATATAACAAAGAGGAAACTTATTAGAGAAGACTTCATCTAAACTATTCATTATGGCTGTTAATCTGTTAAGAGCTTAAATGGCATATGGCGAAGGAAGAAATGGAATTAATTTGTGTTGCTGCTACAAATCCACAAGATAGAAGAACAAGCATGAGACATGGTGGAAAATGAACTAATTCAATTATAGATGAGAAAAGATTAGAGAAAGAGAAAATAGCATATTGAACAGTGACATGAGTAGCAGGTGAGAGGTACAAATCGAAATCTGAAAAGTGCATAAAAATTCAATCTGATAATAAACTCTCATCCAAAAACTCTGGCTTCTATTTGGCTTAATGGAAGAGGTTCTTTGGAGGGCAGCTGTGCCTTGTACAATTTTTATACACTACTGTTCAAAAGTTTAGGGTCAGTAAGTTTTTTTGTTAATGAATACTTTTATTCAGCAAGGATGCATTAAATTGATCAAAAGTGACAGCAAATACATATAATGTTACAAAAAAATGATATTTCAAATTAATGCCTTTTTTTAAATACTTTCTATTCAACAAAGAATCCTGAAAAAATGTATCACGTTTCCACAAAAACTGCACAACTGTTTTCAGCTGATAGGCTAATAAAAGTAATGAGCATATATAATGATTTCTGAAGGATCATATGACACTGAAGACTGGAGTATTGGCTGCTGAAAATTTAGATTTGTCATCACAGGAATAAATTACATTTTAAAATATGTTCAAATTGAAAACGGATCCAATTGTAATATATTCACATATTCCTTTTGACCAAATAAATGCCACTTTGGTAAACATAAGAGATTTCTTCCAAAACATAAAAAAAATTATACCGACCCCAAACGGTATAATTTATAATATTCAGGAAGTAAGACTTAAAATATAAAAACATGAGAAAAGAGCGAGGTGATAAATCTACATAGAAACAGAGTGAGAAAGAAAGATGGACTTTATTTTCCCATATTAGCTCCATAAATCCTCTTTGCTATTCAAGTCCTCAACTCTCTAAATCTTGCCCTGTGGTCTGTGCTTATTTACATTTCCATCAAGCAGAAAGGGGAACACACACACCTACCATTTTGGTGTGTTTATTTAAACTGCAAGTGATGGGGGATGGAGTGTTTGAGTGTGTGTGGAACTCGGAGAAGGTTTGGTGTTAAACTGCAGGTCTTGGTCCACTTCACACATATCTACACTCTTAGTATGCTTTTCACAGTGCGCTTGTTTCTCACAGACTCCTTCTGCTTCATACACAGACGCTCCGCTGTATGGGACGTCCCGAAGATGGATCAGAGCACAGGGCTAGAGGGGAGTTATACATGCACCCCAAACCTCTTAGCCTTGGAATTAAACCCTTCTTTGTCTTTACTAATTGTCCTTACTTACTAAGAATTTGAGGCACTGTGGGAATTGTCAGACCAGATCTGATCCACATATGGAAAACAGCCCTTCTGCCACACAATGGCATTGATTGGAGCCGTTCCAAATCTCCACAGTCTACTTAAGCGAGCTGCCAGTGATTAAATATGGAGATTACTCTGGGATGGCGATGTGAGATCCAGAGCAGATATATAAAATATGTAATATTTGTATTCATGTTGGTTTGAAAACAATATCCAAAATGTACATTTAATTAATCTAAAAATGTAATGTGGTGTAAGTAAAAAGTAATAACCATAGTTTCTTTACAGGACACATGTTAATGTGAACATCTTAGTCATTATTTTTATATTTTTCATATTATAGCTTTGAAATATTTTTAAGGTAAAAGGGTATTTTTTTTAAACCTATATAATGAATTAATAATATTCACAAGTTTTCAGAAAGTTGCACAACATGACTTAAATTTAAATCACTTTGTCATAAAAAGGTCAAATTATCAGATATTTAAAAATGCGTCACTAAAACTCAAACTGTACACACACACACATCGAGTTTCCATGTTTTATGGGGACATTCTATTGGTGTAATGGTTTTTATACTGTACAAACTGTATTTTCTATCCTCTTACCCAATCTCTACCCCTCACACAAAACTTTTTTATATCTTTCTTCCGCCATATTTTTCAAGATTTGAGAACTTCATTTTGTATGAGTCTACCTGTTTCATCATCGGGGACCACTAAACAAAGACTCACAAGTATTCTGTATGCAACAATCCATCTTGTTTCAGAACGCCGCACCCAAACGACACATTCTGATATCTCCATAAAGAGCCGATGTCCGATCCCATGCACGCTGCTTTAAAGCAATGTAGAATTTCTTTACTTCTGTGTGTTGACCTGATCATCAATCTTTTGTGTGTTAAACAATCTGCTTTTGACAACAAATATTGACAACTTCATTTTATTGAAAAATAACAAATGAACAAATATATAATCATAATCTATTATGATAAAATACTTTTATAAACTAGGTTCTTGGAAATTCAGCAGCAAAATATTCTAGAAAAACCATGAGTGCACAATAATTTTATAAATCTAAACAATTTAGTGAAAAAACATTATTTAGTGGGGAACAATAAAAGTGAATAAGTGTAGGGCTAAATCTCGTAGGCCTACACATTGCTGTTTGTATTGTTGTAAAATACATTCAGAAATACAGTAGCCTATATTAATATATATATACATTAGTAGATAACCTATATATAGATATATCATATTATATATATTATCTATATATGATAGATTGAAATACTACAATATTATATCTAAAGATCTATCAAATTAAAAGACGAGGACGGAATGATGCACACACAGTAATGAGTCAACAACGAGGATAGATAGGACACGACCAAGAAAGACTATTATCCGTTTCCATTGTGAAAATATTATAATAACGAAAGGGTCTCCACGCTCAGAAGAGCCCACAAAGCGCTTAGGTGTACAAGCTCAGTGGTGGCAAATAGCGGTGCCCCTCACACTCTTTTATGGCCATTTTAAAGTCGCATCAAAACGAGGCTGATGGAAAGCCAAATCCTAAAAGAAATCCCTTTAACAGCACAAAAGTGGTAAACGCACGCTTAGTGGTTTATGAGCTTTGTGTGAAAAAGGGTATGCAATACTGGGAGCTGGAAACCCTTTGCGATGCAGGAGCGTTCTAACACGTTGCATGAGCCTTTGCGAGATTCGGACGCCATAACCTGACTAACCATCTTACCGCTTTTGTTCACAGTCATCTAATGTTTCATGGTCATTCGAATTGGCCAGAGCAAAGTACTGTCGTCAAAGTATTTCTGTATAACCTTGCCTTTCGAACGGTCTCCCACGACTCATTTCCCCAACAGCTACATTCACCTCTGAAAGCAAGACTGCTTTATGTCTTCCGTCTCCCCTCGAAGTCTAGTAATCTTATTTGATATTATTATATTCCAGTGGATAGCTTCAATGTGCTAGTGAATATTTAGGGCCAGGTTATCAGGAGCTAACGAGTTTTTGTTCGCTCTTACTCTTCAGATTGAAACGTGCTTATTCGCACCGTTTTAATGCATTTCTAATTTTTGCGCAGAAGTTAAATTCGCACACTTAGAAAGAACCTGGTTGACTTAGGCGCTTGAAGCAACACGGACACAGCGCACGCTCTGCTAGAAAGTTCAGAGCACAAAGGAATAGATATAACACTGAGCTTAAGGGTGCATTAAATCTGTGCGATAAGTTTATTTGCAAGCCTTTATTTGACAGTTTTAAATTTCCGCTTTGTGCACTCTGTGAAGAAGTTTCATTGCAGCGTTTTGACTGTCGTAATCGAACGCGACATAGTTTGAATGCTGAATGGAGGATGACAGACAGCCGCAGCAGAGAGAAAAGTTTACGTGAGCTTGAATTTAACGACTTAAACATTCATCTGTACCTCACATTAAACTATCGGCTTCAGAATACTTGAAATATAGTGCACGAAAACTTTATGGTACTTTATAATGTTTTTGTGCCTTTCATGGGGCGTAACAATAACACAGAATAGTAGCCTATACACGGAATATCGATGTTGATTGGTCTCGTCTGACCGATACTAGTGTTGGGCGATATGCTCAATTGTCATATCGTCCTATAGTCAGCATGTGAGATCGCGATACATGATATTATCATGCTAATTTATGTAATTATTTACTTGGTTTCATTGCGAGAACGTGAAAAACCCCCAAAAACCAACTCCAGCGTAAGGCTAAAAGCAGCCTAATGTTTTTAATATGACTGAATTTGTATTTAACATGATAACAAATTAATAGCAACATCGTAAGTTACTAATTATGATGCTTACATTTCCTCAGTTATTCAAAAAAGCAGCTACAGAAAACGAGCAAAAAACATTACATTACCAAAGAACATCATAACTGACTTCAGTCTAGCATGAGTATATGCACTTTAAAAACACTCCCGTTAAACTCATGATATGATGAATAAATGCTCTTATTCCTTCACCTTCACACGTACATCTCACCTTTTGAAAGAGAATTCGTCAGAGGGCAGAATTCCTTCAGCGAGCGAGTGAACAAAACACCGCATTTCAGCGATGACTCACCTGAACTTTTCTGATTGGCCATTGCATTCATAAGCCCAGCATAATCGTGTGTGATTGGTTAGACTAGGGTTTGGGTATCGTTGTGGGTTTTTCCGTAATCGTGTCAAATCCGATACTTTTAATAAAAAAAATTAAATATAACAAAATGCGATTGGCCATATTATCGTGCTATAAAACACATTGTGACGACCTGAGCACAAACCATCCTCATTAATTCGCTTGTTAGATTTGTACAATAGCCAAAAATACTGTACTGGTCAAACTTAGAGTTTGTCTTTTAGGCCAAAAGCATTCAGGAGAGTAAGTTAAAGCTCATGTCCATAAGATCTTTTTGTATTTCCTACCGTAAATATAATGCAAAACTTAATTTTTGATTAGTAATGTGCGTTGCTAAGAACTTCATTTGGACAATTTTTAAAGGCGATTTTCTCAATATTTAATTTTTTGCACCCTCAGATTCCAGATTTTTCAAATAGTTGTATCTCGGCCAAATATTGTCCTATCATAACAAACCATACGTCAATGGAAAGCTTATTTATTCAGTTTCAGATAATGCATAAATCTCAATTTAAAAAAATGTACTCTATGACTGGTTTTGAGCTCCAGGGTCACATTTAATGTCCGTTTCATTCATACTGGACTCCAGAGGGCGCCCTCGCGCATAAACTCCACATGTGCATCACAGAAGTAACAGAACTCATGAAACCCTAATATGGACAGCGCTTAGTGATGGGCGATACCACTTATTTTGTTTCGATACGATACCGATATTTTTCAAGGCCGTATCGTCGATATCGATACCGATTCGGTACTTCTGAACTAAACTTTTAAATTATTAAATGTATTAAATTATTAAATTACTACGAGTAAAATGGGTAATGAAAACCACTAAACTTTGTTTAAAATGCATTTTAACCCGTTTAATACTTAATCCCAAATTTTTCCCAGACATGAAAATATCCAAGTGATGTGTCATTAGTAACCCTTTGAAACAATCAATATATATATATTTTTTTTGGAAAAGTGTGTGAAAAAATTTATTTTATGGTCAGTCACAATTGTAAACGGTGGGATAATGTGTATACTGAATTAAAATATTTTTGCAGTCATCAAAATTTGTTCATGCTTACCACGAGTTTAAACTGTTTGATCCACATTCTATGGCGTACTTCAATTATGCATAAAACCCCTTATAACATCATTGTGATAAATACTGAGATCCAAAGACAAAAAATACAACCATACACCGTCTTTCAACATTGGTACTTTTTGGTAACATATATCACGCTTTTTCTATTCGTGCGACCAGTTAGTCAACATGAATTGCGACTTATTTGTACGATTTTAACTTTTTGAAATTTTTTAGTGCACTAATTTTTGTACTGCCATTAGGGACTGCCATGAATGGCTGTGCATGCATTAAATGCACCCTTTTATTCGGACAGTTGTATATGCCTATTTAACATTCCAGAATAGACTGATCAACATTATCTTTTCACACAACGTTCACTTTAATAATGTAATTGCACAAACGTGTAGCTACAAGTTCAATTTATTAGTGAAATAACTCCATCCTTGATTTTTTATTTCTTCCTCGGAATAAGCATTGTTCATTGGCTGCTCAGTGCCCAAAAGCTCCTACTTAATCGCTTCCTTATGAACTAGCGCGTCTGGGAAAATCCAGCGCCCTGGGTTGAATGCTGCACTGTCCCGTCGATGAACGCTCTCTGTCGATGTGTGACTTGTGTTCTGTCTTGCAACGATTTGCTGTGTTCAGAGATCAGGAAAATAGTTCCTATCCTACACAATTATGCCTCGCTATACAAGGTTATTCGTCCAAAATCCAATGCATATTGTACACATTATGTGGATATTATTATTGTTAAATAACAAAACCACTGGGACACTAAAATCGCACCTTATATTCGATATTTTTTTTTGTGAGTATCGATACCTTTTCGACTACATCTCCTCCGCTGTTCAGTCAGCTTACTTCTGATATATTTCGCTACTCCTTCAGATCGATCGCCCATCCCGAACAGAGTTGCTATCCTTAACCCGGAGTAAACAGAACATTATAAACGTTTTGAATGATAAAACAAATACAGTAAACACTCGACTGTGACAATGTATAGTTTATCTGTGTTATTTAAGCCATCGCTGGTATTTTTTATAAGTATATTTATAATCAATTGCTAACCGACAAAGCCTTTTTACCATATGCTTTTTACAGTATAGAACATGTTTTCTGCCTCAATCTGTGACAAGAAGCCACATCAGATCACAAATAAGCATTTGTTAGTAAACGTTATGTGTTCTTGCGTTTGTTGATCAACAGGTTTAGAAATGCTTCTCATTGCAATTCATTAAAAGGGAAGTTTAACTTTAGGCATTTTAAGGCACGTGTTTAGTTGAGCGCGCTAAACGTGCTTACCTGCTGCAGTCAGCAAGTGTAACTACTGCATCATGCCTAATTCTCTCAATTCCCTCGTGTGGCTTTTAATCGGAATGTGAACAACATGGACACACTCCGTTCCTACAAGATTGCTTTGTTGGTAATTTGTATTATTAGAGCTTTCCGAATTGCGTTCGTGAATGGTTCCGTGAAATTGTTCACGTTGCGGCTTCCCGTACCCTTATGTCCGTTTCGGAGAACCAAGACACAACTATTTCAATCGATGGCTCAAGCATTAGTGCACCGCGAATCTGCGTTCTATTCGGTTCTATACACGTTACATAGGCACCATAACGGCACCGGATTTCGGTACCCAACCCAGTTAAAACGGTGTATACGGTAAAAACGCGGAAAAAGAAATATTAAGAAACAATTAAGCCCTTATTAATTAGATATATTCTAGCCTGGATTCATAATAATAATCATCGTCTTGCTATCGTCAAAGGCATCAGCCACAGGCGATATCTCCGTCTATCATCGATATATGATACTATCGTCTATCGGCACAACCCTACCGCTACCCGAATCTAGCGCATAAATGTCATATCGGGCAATACCATCTTTGAGTAATTGGATCTATGCATCTCTACCCCCAAGGACTTTTTTCAGACTATCCTTAGCCCTCTGTTTGTGGGGGACATTTTTGTCCCCATAACGTAGGTTTACCAGAACCAACACACACACACACACGGGTTCCATGTTTTATGGTGATATTCCATAGACATAATGATGTTTCTACTATACAACTTTGTATACCCAACAAATTCTTACCCTGAACCTCACAATAAAAAAAAAACCTCAAAACTTTCTGCAGTTTTTAGGTTTTCAAAAAAGATCATTCTGTATGATTTATAACAGTGATCCTCAAATCTGGCTCGCAAGATCCACTTTCCTGCAGAGTTTAGCTACAACCCTAAATCCACATAAACCTACCTGTGATTTTTCTATTATCCTGAGACATTGATACAAACTCTCAGAAAGTGGATCTCGCGAGCCAGATTTGAGGATCACTGATCTATAAGCTTGTTTCCTCATGGGGACCAAAAAATGTCACCACATAGACAAGGATTTTGGACTTTGCCATCTTTGTCCCCATAACTTAGATTATACCTGAACCACACATACACCCACCCACCGACCCACACACACACACACTTTCGTGGCACACCTGCCTTTTCTGAGCAATTTTCTATCCCTGTTAATTGCCGGGTGAAAGTCATTGAAATCTAAAATAACTCTCAGTTCCTTCCATAGACGCATTAGAGAAGGTAGGCTGTAATTCTACAGTGCCAAATCAGAGCAGTTTCTTAAACCCCCCAGCATGTGGGTGTAGAAAGAACATAAATAGCACACTTTCACTAAACACACAAAAAAACAAGCCGTTTAAAACACTGAAATCTAATAGGTGAATTTAATGGAACATTGTAATAAATGCCTAAAGCGTCAATAATATGTTACGTGTTTATTAGACTGAGCTTGTGCCTTCTGAAGATTGTAGTTTAAAAATCACAAGCCAAATGAACAACAACTCCACGTACTATAATGAAAAACTCAATCCCGTTTGTCTGCATCCCAACGGCTCTTGGCTTGATGTTAATTACTGATTAAAATGTTAAAACCGTTTAGCTCATGGCTGGAATATGTAATCGCTCTACTTTGTCATTCACGGCTGGTGCCGAGAGACCAATCTGCTGAACGCTGCATCTGTCACCCCTTCCGGCGATTCGTCACTGTGCGGGCGTAACAAGTCAGAGGATATGACATAATTATCCCATTTTGTTCTTCGGTGTTGCACGCTAGCTATCATGCCCTGAATATGAACCCATAAAAAATTAAACAAAACTATGCGTGTCATAAACACAAGGCCGGAGAAAAGGGCACCATGTCTGTTTTCATCATGGTTATCGTGAATTACCATCTTCAGGCCAGAGGTCAGTGGCGCAGTGGCTAGCATGTGAGCGTTTGGTGTTGACACATGCCTGATAATTAGCACTTTTGGCATTAAAGGTCTTGTCATACAGATAAGCTTTGCTAATAGTATAACAGCACAAAACAGCATTAGCATGCAGTAGAAGGCACTATATCCAGCTAAAAAGACCAGTTAGCAGGATATGTTGTGTTTTAGATGCTAGTGTCTTAGCAGGGTGTTTGGCTAGTTAAACCAACAAGACTTCCTTAGCTTAAACAGTGACACCAGCTAACTTTTACTGGCTACAATATGGTTATGAACCTCCACTAGCTAGTCTAGCGCCAAACTAGCATAAATTAGCCTGAACTAGCATGGTTCCAGTCCTCTGTAGAGAGGCTAACAGACCCACGGGTGTTCTTGATCACATTATTGATCTGTTTATACTATCATTTAGTGTTTAATCTAAGCCTAAAGAGGTTTTCCTATCAGCTACCCACAGAGATCTTGTTTTATTTATTTATTTTTGCCTAGTATGAAGCAAATTATGTAGCAAATCAGGCCATATGTGCATCTAAACATGATCTAGCAGACCTCTTAAGTACGCATATCATATGTAGTGCAGAGGCAATGAAATTAAATAAATATGTAAGGCTCACAGATTTGAAATGACGCTAGTAAGCAGTTTTTCCTTCCTCACAGGATTCTGTGTGTGGGAGTGCAAACAATGTATGAACTCAACCATCTGGTCTGTTTTACAGCCTGTGTTTGCAAATCCTTCCTATTTCTAAAGTAGCATCTCAAGTTGTCATTTGGTTTTTATTCTTCCCTCAAGAGAGTTGTCTTTTTGTTGGTAAGCAGACAAACATGCAATCTACGAGATGCTGTCGAGATAAGAACAAAAGGAGTTCAGGACAAGACCGGTCACACTCACACGAGTCTCCACCACAGAGCTCTGTTTTAGAGGCCAGGTGAGGAATTTGACACACTAAAGCTGGTGACCAGCGTTAAACTTTAGAGATCCTGTGTCGGCTACAAACACACACACATACACACAAATTAAAAACAGCTCTAACCCTAACTCGAACAAAAACCCCTCACACACAAACCAGAAGTTAAAAGATGCTATGGGTTAACCAACATGCTGTTCCAGATCTGAAATAATTAACTTTTGTCTCCATCAAGAGAATACCTTCATTAAAAAAGTCCCATAAATATTCTTTAATGATTTAAAATCATTTGATTGTTGGTGCCAATAGCCTTGTGGGCATCCCGTGTTCGAATACTGACTCGAGGACCTTTCACAATCCCACCTCTCCTCTCTCTCCCACTTCGCTTCGATTCAATTCTGATCTGTCCTATCACAATAAAAGCAAAAAATGCCAAAAAATCTTTAAAAAAAATCTGTTTGTTTGTGCATCCTTAACCAATGGTTTGAGTTTGGGGGTGGGGCTAACTGTTTATCTGCTAATCATTGGGTCTCATTCACTATTAATGGAATTAATTAGGCTATTTCATGTGTGTATGTACAGAAGAACATCTCATAAAAACTCTAACTCGCTATGTTCATATGGACGTTATTTGTTCTTAACCTTGTTCTAATTCCAAATGAGTATTCCAAATGAGTGACCGCATAACTGAGGATAGTAATTTGCATAAAACACACCCAAACCATATCTCTCCATATAAGGGCTTTCTCATACAACATTTCTTTTACAGCAGAAAACATATGATGCTCTAAAGATGCAATCTTGCCTGACAGTATGCAGTTTCCCAAGCGAAGCCAAGTGTGCCATCCTTAAAACCAGTTTAAACAACAATAAACATCTTTTATACAGACCCAGATTATTACAAACCTCTCATTAGCCATCTGAATATTTATACAGCGAAATCTTGCAGCCCAAGCTATACTCTTTCATTATATATGATGAAATATAACATTTCAACACAATTATAAAGGCTACCTACAGTAGAGTATGTGATTCGTGCATGTGGGGTTTCAGTTGTTCCTACATTTTTTAGAAAATTAAGAATAAAGTTTTTGGTGAATGATGATTTGTTCATGAAAACGCTTATTTGCAGTTTTCACGCACCAATTTGTGTATGCGCACGCTTGGTGAATGAGCATTGTTTTAGCAAATTAATTTAGTGACGTAAGTGGCACCGAAATGACACACTTCAT
Source organism: Sinocyclocheilus anophthalmus (assembly GCA_018155175.1). Lineage (NCBI taxonomy): Eukaryota > Metazoa > Chordata > Actinopteri > Cypriniformes > Cyprinidae > Sinocyclocheilus > Sinocyclocheilus anophthalmus. The sequence continues at coordinate 201,221 of JADLZN010002827.1, forward strand.
TCAGCTTTGGAAGAAAATTTCACACTCTTCCAGAACAGCGGAAACTAAATTCAGCATATTAGTTAGACACAAAATGGAAATCAGTTGTATCAAAGCCTCACACCTGCTTAATGGAAGAAACAATCACCATGATTCATTTCTATGTCCTTTATATTTTCTAAGCCAGTTTTGCTGCCTCTAATTGCCTTGAGTTGACATTAATACTGAAGATATGACTCACTGTGGGTCTCACCCTCTCTCTGTTCATCTGCTACCAGCTTTCTCAACTATGCTTTTTAGGCCATTGCAAGGACTCTACAAGGCAGAGTCTTAGATTTGTTTAAATGGCAATTCATTGCATGACAGTCTTTGCCATCCAATAAATTACAGAGATGAAAAATGACAGCAGCCCATTAAAGATAGACATTGTCATGATGAGCAAAGCTTTTAACCTCATTTTCTGTAAGTAGAGTACAAGGTTGGTTATATTGGTATTTTAAACTATTGGACATTCGGGTAATGCATAATGCGTAAAGGGACAATTCACTCTGCCACCATTGTTCACCCTCATGTCGATTCAAACATGTACGACTTTCTTTGATGAATGGAAATTACATACTGCACTGCTTGCTCTTTACCATAAAATTACAATGAATGAGGACTCAAATGACATGAAATCACCATAGAAGTATCAGTAGTTATTACAACTCTTGCACTATATTCCAAGTGTGATCATTTTCCCCTTCAGAGTTAGCAAGGAATAGTTCACCCAAAAATGAAATTTTGGTTAATGTTTATTCAATCTCAAGCCATCCAAGATATAGATGAGTTTGTTTCTTCATCGGAACGGATTTGAAATTTTTTTGCATTATATCACTTGCTCACCAGTGGATCCTCTGCATTGAAAGGGTGCCATCAGAATGAGAGACCAAACAGCTGATAAAAAAAATTACAAAAATCCACATGACTTCAGTCCATCAAGTGAAAAGTTGCATGTTTGTAAGAAACAAATCAAGGCATTTTAACTTAAAGCCATTGCGTTTGACTAAAATACCACTGCATAATCCATGATAATACTTCCTCCAGTGAAAAAGTCCATACCTTGTTGTCCTCACACATTAAAATCCATATTTACTATTAACATATTTGTTTAGAACTGTTTTGGCTTGTAATCTTTGCCTGATTTGAGCATATTACTCTCCAGATTCAGACGAGAAGAGTTGAATTTTAGTAGTTTAAACATAGAAACATCTTGATGAATTTATTACAAACACACAGCTTTTCACTTCATAAGATGTTAATTGATAGACTGGAGTCGTGTTGATTACATATTGTGATGTTTTTATGAAGTGTTTGGACTACTGTTTGCACCCATTCACTGCAGAGGATCCACATGAACATGATTCTCTTTCATTACTTTAACCCAAAGTCAGATCATTAAGCCACTGAGCTGAGTTCAAGAATTCAATTTGTGAATTAATCATTACCATAGACCAGTTTTGTAAATCAAACCAACTAATTCAAGATCAGACTTAAGATTCTTTCAACTCTCATGACACGAAAAAATAATTAAAGAAAATTTCAGTGACAGTATTTTCATTTTTGGGTGAGCTTTTCCTTTAATATTATTGTTAATATGTGAAACAACCAGTTCAAATTCTGTTAATCAGAGTTTTATGAGAATATTTGACAGATTTGGGTTAGGTGCTACAGAGAGCTGTTTGTGTGTGTGTGTGTGTGTGTGTCTCAATAAGATTGAACAAATCAAGAAATGATTAAGCTTGAAAACTCATTGTGGCCATGGAAGATTCCCTTTCATTTCTAGAGAAACAACCCCTCCTCAAGCCCCAGGGAGTTGTGTGTGCATGTGTGTGTGTGTGGAGTTGACAATGGGCTTCAGGAGGAACCTAATTGATTTCAAATGTCAAGCAATGATGAAAAAACACCATGGGGCTAAATGTGTTCATATGAGTAAATGTTCAACATATAACATGCTGACTAGAAACCAAACAAAGAGAAAGAGACACATCAACCATCCAGCTCATCTACTGAAGCATGACCGTTCAATGGGACAGATCTATCACACTTCTCCTCTTGCTGGCATCTGGGAGGATGTTGTGCCAACCATTAATTTAGCCTCAGATTTAGGGCTTTGTGGGAAAGTGTGAGCCTAGGGGGAAGGGACATTAGGGAGGGAGGGTTAGGGTGTTAATGGTTAAATGTCTCACTCACCTTGTTCTGATGTCATTGGATCAAGATATCTTCCATAAAACACGGCATGCAGTTGAAATTAAACCCTGAACGCAAGGAGAAACCAGTTCTGGGTACATGAAATCTTGAAATGCTTAATTTCTGGTCGTAGATATCAGATTGATCTTAGAAAAATACCATAAATGGTCTCAGATATTTATAAATTAACATTCTTTCTCTACATTTAACCCAGTGTTAAACACAATACGCTGAAAACATTTGAGGTCATTGTCCAAAAAGAAACCGGTGCCATTTATTGGGCAGAGGCATCAGACAGAAAGATGGATAGGTTTTTTTTAGCAGTGTTATGTGTCAGTGTTCAAAATGAGGAATAGATGAAAAGAGCGGAGAGAGGGAGGAGGAAAAGAAAGATGAAGTTTGCTCTCTCATGCTTGCACTAACAGAGTCAACATGAGTCTTGCTTTTGCTTTCTTTGAGAAAAGTCACAGTGTCACATTTTTCTATAGAGCTAAGCATCAAAACAAACACCATCTACTGTGAGGCTTAGGAACAGCTTAAACCAACTGTTAAATTGTATTTTTCGTGTGAAATGCATACACAATCCACATTACGATTAAGGGTTAAATCATAAAATAGCATTAAAAAATAAAAATAAGAACAGTGCATGTAGATAAACCTTATGAATAATACCTCATAAAAATATGAAAAATATCCTTTTTTGGATTTTTTTTTCTAGTCCTGCATGCATAAGCGTTAAAGGCACTCAGGGCAGATCTCGTGGCTAGTAGGGAGGTGTAAAGCCCGAGGGAAGTTAAAGAGGTGGTCTGTGTAATTTTAAAATGCAATGGTTGAAAACCAGAACGAATGCCAGCAACACTCCACTTGGAGGGAAGTAATACTCTGACTTGCCCTCTGGAGTTACACACACGCAATATGAACAAACAGTACACAGTCCACACCGCCATATTTAAACTCATGGTCTGTGCTCATTTATAGATCCTGTCCACCTAATTACATCTACACAGTCAGTCAGTCCCAGTGAAAGGCTACAGAAGTGTGTTACATTAATAACAATCACTAGCAGTCTTATCACACTCACCACAGCTTTCACCAGCTTAATGAGCGAAGGACTGCTTAGCAAGACCTGCAAAACAACACCACCGGGCCAGATGAGGCCACGAACACACACATTCCCTCACGCAGCGGCTGAAAACTGCACCATCAGCGTTATTCCGATAACTAATGCCCTTTTAATATTCCTGACGTGTGGTTTGCACTCAAGCACTAGATGTTGCTGTGTGTGTGTGTGTGTGAAGAAACAGACTTGATGCTGTGTGATGCATATTTAGAAACTCTGGTTGTAATTCTGATGAAGATGGAAAATAAAATAAAATAGTTAGATTACTAGATGATGTAATCTAGGCAGGTGTGTTTAAAAGGCAGAAACAGACTGGATTCTGTATTGGGACATTTCTACAGGGCATGGACTGATGAACATAACAGAACATTTAACATAACATATAACATATCACATAACAGAATAGAATAGAACAGAACAGAATAAATGACTTGTTACAGTACTTTAAAGCAATAGATGATGGATTGTGTGTTTTAAAGGCGAACAGACTGGGATTCTGATTTAAGGCATTTCTCCAGGCAGGGACTGATGAATAGAATAGATGACTGATTCTTATTATAGTACTTTAAAGCACTAGATGGATAGGGTGTTTAAAAGGCAGAAACAAACTGGATTCTGTACAAGGAAATTTCTAGAGGCCAAGGATTGATGAATAATAAAAAAAAAAATTTAATATGATGATGTTTAGTGGTTTTTAACGGCTACCCGCTGATTCTGTATTCCGTTGTCCATGATGCCTGGCAGGGATTGAGATAAATAAAATAAAAAAATAAACAATAAAATAAATTAAATTAAAAATATACACATGAATCAATGAAATCCTTATGATTATTTTGTGTGTGTTTTAAAGGCAGAAACAGATTGGATGCTGTTGAAATTTCTACAGGGCAGGATTGACTTAGATACAAAAATAATAGAAGATAATAAAATAAAATAAATCTATAATATAATATACTCCTGGATGGTGTCCTATAATGCCGCTCCTCTCAGTATGTCTTCTGCTGTATTTGGAAAATCAATTACAAGCAACTGTATTTTTACTTGTTTGGAAAAGACTCCCGAATGATCCTGTGTCCCTGAGGTAAACAAGAGAGGAAACGGACAAAGCTAGAGAAAGAGAACAAGAAAAAAAGAGAGGGGGGAAGCAAATGCTTTGATTTTTTTGACAGATTGTCAGGCTGGGGGAGTGAATGAGAGTGCGTCCAGCTTGGACCCGTATCTGCATATTGCTGTGCATAAGGACGCCAACAAAAGCCTGATCGAAGATCAGATGAAACAGTGTGTGATGGCCCAGTGATGCCTTTGCTGGCAGAGCTTTGTTAGCATGAAGGCCAACATTGTGAATTTAATCTTTACTGAATATTGCAGAATTACAGACATCAAGCCCACACACACTCACACTTCAGTATGAATCTTTAACTGGAAACATGATCGGGACTTAAGCTTGGCTGAACACTGCCTAAATTAATGGTTATGAATGAGGAGAAAAGAAACATTAGAGTCGAGTATGTTTGGGATTTGGATACCATAATGTTCTCTAATCTGATTTAGGCTTCTAATACATTTATTAAGTAGATTCTTGTAGCAAAAGAAGAGTATATACACACTGCTGAACACATGGTTTGAGGTATCCTAACCAAATTGGAACCTCAAGTGATTTGAGATGCTCTTTACAGGCAGCAAGTTCATAAAAGCTCTACACCACAAATGGAGTTTAGTCAGGGAACGCGCCATATTTACATGGGCACAAATTAAAAACAGTCTGTGAGAGATAAATATAAAATGGTTAGACATGATTTGGAAGGCTTCTAAAAGTTAGGCTTAAATAGGCTTATTAAAATAAATGCTGTCATTCAAAGGTGACGGTTGATCAAAAGATCTATCTATCTATCTATCTATCCATCCATCCCAGGGCTGTCCAAACTTGGTCCTGGAGGGCCGGTGTCCTGCAGAGTTTAGCTCCAACTTGCCTCAACACACCTGACTGGAAGTTTCTATGCCTATAGTAAGAGCTGTTAGATGGTCAGTGTGGTTTACGTAGGCTGGAGCTCAACTCTGCAGGACACCGGCCCTCCAGGACCGAGTTTGGGAAGCCCTGATCTATAAAAGAGCTTGTAAGTTCTCCAAAAAAAAATGTGTACTTTAAATCATATTCTTAGAAAACTACAATAATTAATAATACTAATAATAAAATAAATCTGTGAAGGGCATTGCCAATTGTGACAGGACTATGAAGACATCACGCACAGCAAATTGGTGGAAAAAGTCCCCTTATGTCACTCAGCACACAGAGGGAGAGCTGTTGTGGAGATCTCGCCTGTTGTCTGGCAAAACACGCAGAGGTATCTCAAGCATGCCAGCGTGTACACTCTCACACACACACACACACACACAACAGGACATTTGGAAAGTTCCTGCGGTACATAAACAACATTGCCGGCTCTATTACAAAGTGAGAACACACTTCAATCGGGAAGCTTTTCTATCCTTTTCTTTGTTCTCGTCATCCAATGCCAAAGTTTTCAGAGGCTAGCAGTGGTACGTGTTCCATGATGCTGTCATAGCCTGACAAACACAACCACGCATGATCCGTTTAATCTGACTTTAATCTGACATCCATTTGTGTTATCATATCAAGAACACGCTCTAAAGTTCACACTTGTCACACTTAAGCATGACTTATTGAAAGTTATCCCTGGGGGTCCGTTTGCCATTTTGTGCGGCAAAGCTCTGAAAACCAGTGTGTATAGATGAGGTCCACTGATCGCGCATGGCGTGACGTGATGGAGTGGGGTGTTTGCTGCCAAGGCTGCGGCTTTGGACAGCCAGTGAAAGAGAAAGAGAGTGAGATGAAGGAAAAAAAGAGGAGGGGGAGGGAGGGATACTTCATTATAGACTCATTCATCACCACAGGTACTGTAGCTGCACCTTCTATATTTCCTTGTTAATTTTAAATGTTCCTCTTTTTCTTCCTCAAACCTGCTGACTCTGTTCTCCATCTTAATCTGTTCTAACTGCATCCATGTGTCATCATCTTTTCTTTTTCTGACTCTTTTTTCTTCACTTGCAAACAGTGTACTCAGACCTGTATCCAGTTTTCAGACTGACTCTGGATCAGTACTGCTAGTTCTAAAGGAGCTTGTCTATAGCTTCTCCACCACCTGTTCATGAAACATCAGAAGATCAGCATTTTATACATTTAGAACAGGCTATCAGAGGTTATGACACATACACTTTAATAAAGAAAATCTCTCCCGTGAACTGCCAAAATACAGACAGCACATCACATGTCCCACCAGAGACAGTAATATATTGGATCACTGTTACACCACAATAAAGAATGCATATCACTCTGTCCCACGAGCAGCTTTGGGGATCTCTGATCACTGCTTGGTTCATCTTAAACCGACCTACAGGAAGAAACTGAAATCAGCTAAACCTGTAAAAAGATGGACTAATGAAGCAAAGCAGGATTTACAAGCTTGTTTTGACCTCACTGATTGGAGCGTCTTTGAATCTGCTGCCACCGATCTGGACGAGCTCACAGAGACTGTAACTTCATATATCAGTTTCTGTGAAGATATGTGCATTCCTACCAGGACTCATCTAACTTACAACAACGACAAACCATGGTTCACTGCAAAACTCAGACAGCTCCGTCAGGCCAAAGAAGATGCTTACAGGAAGGGGGATAATGACTTGTATAAACAGGCTAAATACACACTGGAAAAGAAGATCAGAGTGGCAAAGAGGAATTATTCAGAAAAAAATAAGGATTAAATTCTCTTCCAGCGACTCAGCATCAGTCTAGAAAAGTCTGAAAGAAATCACCAACTACAAGACACCATCCCCCAGCACTGTGGAGAATCAACACCTGGCAGACGATCTGAACGAGTTCTACTGCAGGTTTGAAAAAACACCCCACACCCGCCCTGAACACCTCTCCACACAACCATTCACACCTCCAGCAACCCCCCTCTCCCCCACACCTGCAATTCAGATCAGCGAAGACGAGGTGCGCCAGGTCTTCCGGAAGCAGAAAAGGAAAAAAGCACAAGGCCCAGACTGTGTTACACCAGCCTATCTGAAATCCTGTCCTGACCAGCTGGCCCCCATCTTCACAAAGATCTTCAACAGATCACTGCTGTGCAAAGTTCCCTGCTGCTTCAAAAGCTCCACCATCATCCACATCCCAAAGAAATCCAAAATTACAGGACTAAATGACTACAGGCCTGTGGCTCTAACGTCTGTGGTCATGAAGTCTTTTGAAAAACTGGTGCTGGCCCACCTGAAGGACATCACTGGACCCTTGCTGGATCCTCTTCAGTTTGCCTACAGAGCAAACAGGTCTGTGGACGATGCAGTAAACATGGGACTGCATTATGTTCTGCAACAACTAGACAGACCAGGGACTTATGTGAGAATCCTGTTCATGGACTACAGCTCGGCATTTAACACTATCATCCCAAACCTCCTACTGCCCAAACTAAATCAGCTCTCCGTGCCCACCTCCGTCTATCAGTGGATCAACAGCTTCCTGACAAACAGACAGCAGCTAGTGAGGCTGGGAAAAATACACATCCAGCACCCGTACGATCAGCACTGGAGCTACTCAGGGTTGTGTTCTCTCTCCACTGCTCTTCTCCCTGTACACCAACGACTGCACCTCTAAAGACCCCTCTGTCAAGCTCCTGAAGTTTGCAGACGAAACCACACTCATCGGCCTCATTCAGGACGGTGACGAGTCTGCTTACAGACAGGAGGTCGAGCAGCTGGCTGTCTGGTGCAGTCTCAACAACCTGGAACTCAACACGCTCAAAACTGTGGAGATGACCATGGACTTCAGGAGAAACCCCTCTGCACACCCCCCACTCACCATCATGGACAGCAATGTGACTGCAGTGGAGTCATTCAGGTACCTGGGCACCACAATCTCTCAGGACCAGAAGTGGGACACTCACATAGACTCCACTGTGAAAAAGGCCCAGCAGAGGTTGTAATTCCTTCAACTAGCTGATGAAGTTCAACCTGCCACAGGAGATGCTAAAACAGTTCTACTCTGCTATCATTGAATCCGTCCTCTGCACTTCAATAACTGTCTGGTTCAGCTCAGCTACCCAATCTAACCTCAGAAGACTACAGAGGGTAATCCATACTGCTGAGCGAATCATTGGTACAAACCTCCCTACTCTCCAAGAACTGTACTAATCCAGAGTGAGCAAAAGGGCTGGCAAAATCACTCTGGACCCCTCACCTCCAGCACACTCCCTCTTTGAACTGTTGCCATCTGGTCGACTCTACAGAGCTCTGAGCACCAGAACGGTCAGACGCAGGAACAGTTTCTTCCCTCAGTCAATCCATCTCATGAACACTTTACAATAACTGTGGAACACACACTATTATTCACTCATACACTTATTTATCTAACACAAACACTCAGTCTACATTTCAATTTGCACATAATATACCTTTACATACAACTGTCTATTGTTATATAACTGTACATACAATTGTCGATTTGTAAATTTTTATTCCTTATTTACTTCTATTTTATTTATATTTTATTTTCTGTGTTTTTTTTTCTGTCACTGTCATTCTGTTACACTATGGAAGCTTCTGTCATGAAAACAAATTCATCGTATGTGTAAACACACCTGGCTATAAAGCTCATTCTGATTCTGATTCTGTATACACGTGAACTTCATGCATTCAGTATTCGTTTATCTTAACAGGATAGTTACCCAAAATGTTAAAATTTTGTATTCATTAAGTGCTGGTATAACACTGATGTAAAAAAGCAGGGATGAGAACGGCATGGCCGGAAAACGTGAGATCGCTGAATGAAAGAGCACATTCACCCTGACAGCAGATGTCCGAACAGGCAGAAATGCAGCCATTCCACCGGAAACCACATAAACAAAAGAAGCTGCTCTACTTTCCATTTCTGAAAAGTATTTAAATAGCCATTCAGTATTGGTGATGCGCTCATGGTGTTCATCACCAAACCCAATACTAAAAGATTTAGACTTAATGGCTATTTCTTATAACTTTTGTACATTTTATTGGACTACACAACATGCCCATATCTATGTTGAAAGATGTTTTGATCTTATGTTCTGTAACATTTTACATTGAGGCTTCATTAGTTAACATCAGTTAATTCTTAGTTAACAAACACTGCCAAGGAAAGCTTAATTTAATCTAGGTAATTCCAATATTAATAACAAAAGTTTCAACTGTGTTATTTAATGAGCTAACAAACTAAGAGTTGCATTTTTTAACAAAGATTAATAACTTCTGTAGAAAATGTAGCTCCTTGTTTAATGTTAATGCATTAAACTAAGGTTAACTAATGAGATCTTATTGCAACCCCAAGTGTGATACTATCGTTTAGATTCTTTTGCACTTATCAGTTGTAAAAGGTTTAGCTTTATATTTTGTGCATTACTTTATTCGTTTTAAATGTTGTTATTTTTGTGATAAGAAAAAGTATTAAACATGTTCTACTGCATGATGAAACACATGTTTGCAACTACATTTCAACACCGTGTAATACTGTATACCTGATTAAAGCATTAGCAAATTAAATCGCAACATAAAATGTGATGCGCATATCCTAATTTGCGCACAAACAGTATTCTATAGATTATAAAATTTATGGATTGAACATGATGCTACAGGGCTATTTAATAGGAACTTATACCTCTTTCGGCCTTAAACGTGTCAGTTGTGTTGCCGTCTATGCATGCTCAGAAAGCTCTCAGATTTCATCAAAAAAATCTTAATTTGTGTTCTGAAGATGAACAAAGGACTTGCACTTTCTGAGGGGGAATCAAGCCTTTATGCTTACTGAGTCACATTCTTTCTAATCTGAAGATAAAAGTATTTTGAAGCTGAAGTATTCTTAGATAAATTAATATTTTCAAAGTCAGGCCGTATGAGTCACTGCATTCAACTCATTGTCATCAATAACACAAAGACCCTCTTGACTCCATGTTAGTCAGCACCTTTTAATTTTTTTTTTTATAAAAATCATTGCAACTATTAAACGCACAATGTTCAGACCACAAGTTTCCCCCCATTAAAGCTTAAGTTTGTCATCCAGGCCTGACTTTTCTACTCAGCCTCTCACAGTTCACCAATCTCAGTAGTATCACATGCCAGAGACATTCAGACTAGCCAGCAGCTATGAACTTTACCATCCCAATTGCTGCAGACACACTATTTTCCAACCAAGAGGGTCATGTTCACAAAGTATCCACAAGAAAGAGAAGATTGCAGGTCAGAGAGAGAGCCGATACTCTTACTGAATTCAGTTATTGTGAATGCAAGCAGGACAGAGCTATATTTTATGTGCATATCTGACAAATCAGCCCCACATATGCACGTACACAGCAGATATTAGACATGCCTTTGGGGTTGGCTCACTTTAACTTGACACATAACATATGACACTTGGCATTAACACACGACCTTTGGCTGCCTAGCATTTGACTTTAGTGGTCATGTCAGTGTCTGGGAGATGATCTATGATCCCAATTAGTGTGTGTCATCAATAATCACAGACGGCTCCATGCTAAGTGATTACAACCGCAATGGTTGCAAGAGTCCTTGGTTTAACCATGCATACTCTGTCTGGAGCAGCCCTTGAAGTTTCCACAGGCAGAAACTCTAGCAAATGGTCTGCCAAGAAATGTGCATGTGTTTGTGGGTGGGTGTCAGCAACAGGGTTGAGAACTATTTTTAAAAGATACTGGAACCGAATGATATTCATGACTGTTAGAGGTTTTTGAACATCTGCACTCTTTCATTGCTGCGTTCAGTGTAGTCTGATTCACAAACAAACACTTATGATTAAATTCTTTTTAATGGTTCTTTACGGCTCATTATTTTGTCAGGCCAAATTTAACCCTTTTAACGGCTACTTTTTACTTACAGGGATAGTTCACCCAAAATGAATTTCGCTATAACTAACTCGCACTCTGTGTTCAACACACCAAGATTTTTTTCTGTAAAACACAAAATAATTAATTTTTTGGTGCACTCTTCGAGGCTTAAATCAGTGCAATTAGTAACAATGATTTCATTAAAAAAAGGAAATAATTAAATAACAAATCCGTAAATACACTACCATTCAAAGGTTTGGGTAAATTAACACTTTTGTTAAAAAAGAATGCATTAAAGTAATCAAAATTGACAGTAAAGAAATGTATAATGTTACAGAAGATTTCTATTTCAAATAAAGGCTATTTTCTACTCCTCAAAGAATCCTGAAAAACTATCATGGCCTCCACAAAAACATCAAGTGTTTTCAAATATTAGCAGATAAATAAGGCCGCTCTAAAATCAGCAGAATGATTTCTGAAGGACCATGAAACACTGATTAGAGTAATAAGTGATGGACATAAATTGTATTTCAGTGTTACTACTTTTACTGTATTTTTGATCAAATAAATGCAGCCTTGGAGGGCAGAAGAGACTTTAAACATTTTACTTTTTTCTGGTCATTTTGAATGGTACTGTATATTATACAAAAATAGTATTGCTTTTTATTTAGTATTTTTGTTTAGTATGTAGCTAAGACAAATCATTGAAGAGGTAGGGTGCATCCTTAAAAAATAAATAAATAAAAATACTTCAAAAAATCAGTATTGGAACCTGAATTGCTAAATTCCCTATAATTCTCATCCCTACTCCCCAAAACCCCTGATATTCTCTCTCTTTTTAAACATCAAGGAGTCAAGGACTGTGTGCCAATAAGAGACTACAGTAAAAGGACATTAACCCAGTTAATCCTATAACTCAGCTTAGCATGACACCACTTAATTAAGTCAAACAGCTCAGATTCAAGCTCCTCTAGTTAAACCCAAAAAGAGCTCCTCACGGTTCATGAATCCGCAAAGCAGGCGACCAAGCCTTTCCAAAAGCCCTTTCCCTGTTTGGTGACACATGCGGCTCCACTTTGATGACTAATTGCTTGAAAAAAAAAAGTGTTCTTGGATTTGTCTATGCTCAGATTGATTCTAATGGATATGCACAATCGGTCTGTTGTGAAATTTAAGAAGGAATATTAGAGCTTCATGGCAACTAGTAGTTAATTTGTTGCATGCTTGTCTGTGTATTTTAAGCACAGCAACTTGGAAAGCTAGAATGTAGAACAAAGACGATCAGTGAACCAGAGACTGGCAACCAAATGATTGACCAAAAGGCATTATGGATGGTTGAAAAATCAAAGAAGAAACCTGTCCCTTTTATTCTCTCTCTTGGTCTTCCTTACTGTCATCGCCTTTCATTATTCTACCTCTTAATCTTAGCGACCCTTCCTCTCTCACCCAGTCTTTCTCTCTGGCATTTTCTCACTCCTTCGAACGATGGACAGAAGCACTTGTGTTTGACTGACAGCTCCTCAGAATAGCAGCTCCGTGGCCAGGAAGCGTTAGGAGGCAGGCGGTGGGAGTGCTGAGTAGCAGTCTGGTTTGTTTGGCTCCCTGCCTCTGTCTTACAGGATGGGGGGGGATGTCGCAACATGCCGCAATCTGATATTGTTGACACCTAAACAATGAAAGGCGCTGTGATTCAAATTTGTTCTTTTATACAACATCTCTGTCTTGCCCACAAAAGCACGTCATGCTTTACGTCACTGAAAAGAAAAAAAAAATGATCACATTTTTTTCAGTATAAATTTAGCTGCAATTAACAAAGACATTGATTCATGCTACAGAATCAAGTACAGCATTACAGTGAATGCAGAGGGCTAGAAGAGAACATGTGAGGCTTATCATCTATTACTAGTGCAGCGATATATGAAGCATAGCTCACACGTAAGTCACTTTCAAACCTGTTGGTTAACATAGCAAATTCACGTGACCAAGTTGAGTGCGATGCAAAATCTGTGTTTTGAAAATATTAATTCCCTATCACACGGATTGCTATTGAAATGACTGGATTTCACACAAAAAAAGCACTCTAAAAAAAGCTCCAGTGTGGGAGTTTTTTTGGAATCGCTTCCCTACATTTGTATTTTGAGTTGGATTCATTGGTCAAAAAAGAGAGAAAACAAATAAAATTAAGGATGAATTTGACTCTTAGCATTATTTATTATAATTTTTTTCTATTTCTATAGATATTTTGATAATATCATTATCGTGAACTCTTTTGGGCACAATAATCATGTAGGGATACTGCGACAGCCCTACCGCAAGTCGAAAAACACATCCCTATCTGCAACATTAGCATATGACTGCCCACTTTTACACAATCAAACATGCTATGCTAGTGTTTAAAAACTTGGCCCACTCATAATTTAATAATAATAATAATATATAATTAAATAATAATAAACTATTATTAAGCAGACACTTTCATCCAAAGCGACTTACAGTGCATTCAGGCTATACATTTTTTACCCGTATGTGTGTTCCCTGGGAATTGAACCAACAACCTTTTGCGCTGCTAACGCAATGCTCTACCACTGAGCCACAGGAACATATAATGTATATGAACTTATAAGAAGGAAGTACGACAGAAAACGTACAAATGTGCACCAGACATTGTGCTGGGTGTAGCACCTTCAACTCTGCACCTCCTGAACATTCCCGTAATATTCAAAGACTGAACTGATCTGAAATGTTTGCTCTGTGATCCTATCAAATTAAAAGGAAAAAAATGGTGCAAAGAGGCTGTTATTGAAGAATGGGGCAGTGCAAAATACATTACACCGGCAGCTCTACAAATTTCTGGTCTTTAAATTAATTTAAAGACACAGCAGTAACAGCTTGTTTAATATCAAGGGTCAAAGAGAGGTTGGAAAATAGTCATGAAAAAAAATTTCTTACTACCTTGTCTAACTTTACAAGTGGAAAAAATTTAATCATGATAAATTAAAGGATTAAAAAATGTGATATGGCCCCTGTAAGTGAGCCAGGCTCATGACCCTTTGTTTAACGATGCTTTAAAATACTGTGTTTGTTTATATATATGTATGGGGTATTAAAGAGGGCCATTATGAAATCACAGATCCATGACTCAAATGCCGTCTGGGTGACGAACTCCGATCTCTTGGAGCCCTGCACATTCAGCTTTGATTGGCTGTGACTGTGAGAGTAGGAAATAGAGCGAGCAGCAGGAGAGAGGAAAGATTGTGTTAAGGAGGCACCCACGCACCCGCCAAAATTTAAAAAAAAAAATCAATGGCCACATTCATTGCTTGCAGTGTGCATTAAGGTAGACTGAGAGCTTTATCCTCGTCACCTCTCAACATGCCTTCTCCTATCTACACATTCACCTCATAATCACTCTTCTCAAAGTACAGCTAGACTCTTCATTCACTGGCTACGGTCTCTGTATTTATCTTCAGTCCCCAGCATGTTCACTTATCCTGTTAGCACCACAAAGAATGCCAAGGACAGAGATGGAAAAAAGAGAGACAAATAAAGAAACTAAGATAAAGTACAAAAGACAGGAATTTTGTGTATGATACTGAATGCATAAGGCTTAATGATGTGACAGAATCTTTTTGTTTGTTCACATCTATTTATTTATTTAAAAAAATCCACAAAAATGCAAGGCAAGGCAAAGGTATAAAATGTCAGGGTGATAACTGCCTTGACCATAATAAAAAAGAAAACAAAAGACAAAAATATTTCAACTAAACTGCCAAATCGAATGTTGTCTGCCGAATCGTGTGGTGTGACCAACATGCAAAGTAAAAATAAATAAATAAATAAATCGTAAAACAGGTCATCATAACATAGAGAGGAACACTCTGACCTTAAAATATTGGGTAATTTTACCTTTTTATGACAAGGCAAAGTTGAAAAAAAAAATCATGTGATGCAACTCCCCAAAAACATGATATTTGTTAATTATCCATGATGTTTTGTAGCAAAGTGTTTATTTGCAAAACTTTATTTACAATAATTATTTAAGATACACATATGTATCTTAAATATAATGTTTTACTTGACTGGTGGAACACCATTATAGTTTTCTAATATCATTCATTTAAAACTTGAAAATTGAATAAAAGCTTTCCAAAACCATTTGATCCCCTCGGGGGGGGGGGGGGTTCTTCCTTTTTATTCCCTTTTTGGGGGGGGGGGGGGGGGGGGGGGGGGGGGGGGGGGGGGGGAAACCAAAACATGTATATAAAAAGCCTATTTAAGAACTTGTTTTTTTCTTTTTATGCATCAGCACTTATAAGTTCAAGTTCCAAGTGACTACAGTGCACATGTGACAGGAAAACCCCCTCTGGGCGTGTGCAGGATATCACGGGGTGACACGTTAAATCTGTCCCCAATGCGTGCCGGTGCCACAAGCCTTTACGCATGAGCGCCTAGGGCTGGACGTTATGGCCAAAATTGATATCACGATATATTTCTTAATTTCGGTCGATACGATATAGTTCTGATATCGATATGAACACTATTTATCTAAAATAGAAATCTTTTGTAAAATTAAAAATGTCTTTACTATCACTTTTGATCAATTTTAAGCACTTGCTAACTAAAAGAGTAATTTTCTCTATTCTTCCATAAAACATACTAAAAATTCTATGAGGGAATAGTGTATAATTTTATAAAAGCTTTTTATTTCAGATAAATGCTTATCTTTGGATCTTTCTAATCATCAAAGAATCCTGAAAAAAAAACTGTTTTAAATATTGATAATCAGCATATTAGAATGATTTGGCTCATTGTGTATCAAGAAGTGTGGAGTAATGATGCTGAAAATGTAGCTATGTATGATCCCAGGAATAAATTACATTTTAATATATATTCAAATAGAAAAGTTATTTTATATAGTAAAAATATTTCAACATTTTACAGTTTTTGCTGTACTTTGGATCAAATAAATGCAGCCTTGGTGATCAGAAGAGAATTCTTAAAAAAAATAAAAATAACTACATTAAAAATCTTACTGTTCAAAAACTTTTGACTGGTAGTGTAGGCTGATTATTCTTATAGATTGAAACAAATGTGCTTCAGCCAGAAAAAAGGGTATGAAAAGTGCTCCGAGGCACTGTAGAAAACAAAAAAATTTAACAACAACAAAAACTGGAAATGTTGCTGGAGATGGGCTTATTTAAAATGAAAACTCATTCTCTGCCAGCAGGAGGCGCTTTTAGACTGATAGAACTAGCGCTTTCTCCAGTAACGGCTGTAATCAAAAGCTGGCTCATGAACGCTTCCTTATCAGATCAAATGAAAATGCCATCGAAACTTTTCTGAAGACAGTTAATTCCCTTCAGAGATACATTCATATAAAACACCCGCGCCGTCTTATGATTTTGAAACGTGCGGTGCTCATGTTTATTCAACAAAGTCAAACGGCACAAATAAATCAATGTATGGGAATCACTAGTAATGTATATCGAAATATCGGAAATGTGTTTAAAAGTCATATCACCGTTATTGAGAAAAATTATATCGCGATACATATTAATATTGAATTATTGTCCAGCCCAATGAGCGCCATAAACAAAGTCAACAGCAAGTACTCGTAGAATGCATAGCCATGATTTACAGTCCTATCCAGATGACACAACAGAGATAAACTGTCTCAATAGACAATAACAAAATATACAGCCAATTTCTTGTCTCCGAACACAGAATTACAAGCAACAAGGATAGTGACCCTGAACTTTGAGGATCTTGCAACAAAGGCAAAGTTCATAAATATGTATGTAGCAGCATAAATTCCTATACTGAAGCTCTAGACTATATGCTAGTCTGCCCCGCCAGAACTGTAGACCAATAAAACAACATCAGAGGTTAAAAATAAAGCAAGAGGCACAGCTGTGAGATACTTTAAGATTTGTGTGCTGTCAGTCTGCTTAAATCTCAACAGCTGAGATGACAAGAGCTTGTGGATTTCTGTAGCTCTTGCACTTTGCCTGGTCTGTTAATCATATGGGTTACATTCGAGACACATTTGCTTGCAATACAGCCATAAAACAAAGACATTCTCACCAAAGCAAGATGAAAAGCAACACAAAAATGACAGAACTTTAAAATTCAGCACAAGTACGATAAGTCTGACAAACCAAGGTTTCAGTGAAGTGTATGAAACACACAAAACCACAAGTCTAAGAGTGTGTAAAATGTACTTACCACTTCCTTTTGGCACTAGGTTTCTGAGGAGAGTTTAAAAGTCGTTACACCTTCATGGAATAATCGCTTCTTAATAACAGGCCTCAGTAAAACCTCTCGGTCCTTCCTTAACTGGAAAATGTGCACATTTGAGTACAGAGAGTAGGTGAAATGGGATGAGCAAGTGAAAGACAAATGCTTGGAGCTAATCGTTGTGCCAGAGAACGATTTCACTCACTCTGCAATCTGTGGCAGAGCCATTAAAAACAAGAGCTGATGGAATGGAGGAATAAGCAATGAAGAAAGACAGAGAGAAATAGGCTAAATGAATACATGCAGTGCTGAGAGGTGGTAAGTCTGCTTCCTCAGACTAAAATTGCAGCAGCCAGCACCCTCCACCCACTAAACTCTCTCCAACCGTCCCCCAATCTTGAGTCATCAATCTTTCTGCCAATCACAGCTCAGCAGACCACCTGATTAAAATCACCTCTCAGTTGAAAAAAAGGTAAAAAAAAAAAAGAAAATCTAATTAAAACTAAAATTGAACAAATGTAATTTTAAGGGGTATTATAGTTAACTAAAACTATAAGTAAAACCATCCAAATTGTGTTACTTGAAATCAAATAAGGGTTAACTGAAATAAAATAAAATTAACGTATTTCAGCTGGTTTCCAAGGCAGTATATTTCTTGAACACCAAATCAGTATATTAGAAAGATTTCTGAAGGATCATGTGACAATGATGATGCTGAAAATTCAGTTTTGCCATCACAGAAATAAATGACATTTAAAAAATATACTAAATAGAAAAGTTATTTTAAATTGTAAAAATATATCACATTATCATTGTTTTTACTATGTATTTGATCAAATACATGCAGCCTTGGCAAGCATAAGAGATTTCTTTAAAAAAAAAAAATGAAGAACATTAAGAACATTAAACATTAACATTAAATCACATCGAGTCCAGTGGCTCACAACTGACATTCTTGGAAGAAACATTCCCATAAACCCCATTTTTGCAACCCATCATGTTTGCTCTTTCCACAAGTTATAGGTGCATAATATGACCCTATAAGCAGCATGCTAGTCTGACATTATCTCTAAATGTTGAAGCTTGAGACTATGCCAAGACTTGGAGCGGTAAAAATTCCATGGCTGCTTGCACGACTCTTTAATGTAATTATATGTTAGCTCGGCACCAGGCAACCTGCTCTGAATGCCTATGTGAATGGAAGCTTTTTATGTGCAATTTAAGTGTGGTTGGTCATATGATGTGAGATAGAGCACCTAAATAATCGGCTGTTGTCTTCCGACTCATGCATTTGCACGAATTTGCATTCCGCTTATTACTGGGTGTTTTTTCGGCTCAAAATATGACATTTTTATATTGTATGTGTCTATATTTCAACCCCAAAAAAAGCACTTTACAAGGAGTATGTAATGACACCTGTAAAGAAATCTGTTGAGAGAAAATCGTGACTGTTTTATTAAATAGTGAAGCAAAGGGAAAAGGAGAGGAAGGGAGAAAGTCTTTCCCTGCGTGCTCCCATGAACACGTAACATGTTCCATCTCACATCATCGCTAATTGAAGTTATCAATCAATAGGAGTGTCCCAAGAGAGAAGGATTCTAGGGATTTGAGAGAAAAACAGAGAGAGAACCGTTTCTACACTTAATGAATGAAACAGCTTGACCCGCCAGTTAACAAATGCACTCTATTCTTGTTTAAGTGGGAAAATAATTTGTGACCCACATAGACATCTTTGACTAAGCACAGGGTGTGGAAAACCTCAAAATACTTTAAAGAGGGCAAAGAGAGAACGAGAGAGGAGCATGCATAAAAAGGCATTAAGAAATGCGTAATGAAATCTGAGAGCAGGAAGGAAAAGCCATCAACGACTGGACCTTTTTGGACTGTTGAGGGGTACAGGATAGTAGACACTCATGTATCAAAATCAGTCTTCCTCTTAAATTAATACACTCACTCTTATTTAGGACAGAGCAGGAGAAAAGTGGGGAAAGGAAACAGAATATGATACGAAAATGACTCCATCATATGTTAAAGTCATTTCTTTTTTGCTGAGGTTTTGTGTGAATGGTCTCCAACACCTATGCATATAATACAAACTCATCATGAAGGAACACATGAATGCAGTCTTCTACAAATCATCCAGTTTGATGAGTATAAAGCAGGGTTACTATTGTTAACTAAAACCATAAAAAAAGATTACTTACAAAAATAAAAACTAACAGAAATAAAATAAAATATAAAAAACTCAAACTCTTTTTTAAGCTAGTTGCCAAGTCAACATTTCCCATCTTTATTTAGATTAATTTAAATAATGTGTTGATAATAATTTTTACTTCGGAGTTGTCCCCCCATATGGTTTAAGATTTTTCCCATACACCATATTTTATATTTGGTAAAACTGTAATATATTTATACTGCATGCTGTACAAAAATATTTTTTCAAAGTTGTAAAAGATTATTGCAGTATACCTTTTACAAGATTTTATAAATTCTACATTCTCAGTCTTTTCTATCGCTTCATCTGCACATGTCAATGTAATGTTATCGTGTGCATATTGTTTGTTAGGATTTCTTTGTGAAATTTACTAGCATTTCTGAGTGAAAATTGTTACTACACCATTTCTCACTGGGTATAGTTGTTAAACAGATGGCAAAAAAAACAAGAATTATAAAAATATGCAATTACTAAAACTTTAAAGTAAAAAAAAAAAAACATACAGAAAATATTATGTATTAATAATACTAACACATGTACAAAGTCATTATAGTAATAACAGTTAATAATGGGCCTATAAAAATAGGCAATTTATTAATTTACAAAAATCTTAAACCAGTTGTTTTTTTTAAGGTTTTTAGAGGGTTAAGAAGCGTGAGATCCAGATAGTTACACCTCAGTTTAAACCAGTTAAATACCGTTTGGAATAGATGTAGCTAGGAGGACTTGACTAGGTTTGTTTTGATTCCTTTCGCGTTGTGTTTCTTTCACTCTATACTTCTCCATAAATCTCTCGAGGATGTCAACTCTCGCCACAGACTCTCGCCACAGCCATATCACCCTGCAGCCCAAGACTGGTCACCCACTGAAGATAAGCATGGTTGAGCCTGGTCAGTACCTGGATGGGAGACCTCCTGGGAAAACTAGGTTGCTGTTGGAAGAGATGTTAGTGAGGCCAGCAGGGGGTGCTCATCCTGTGGTCTTTGTGGGTCCTAACGCCCCAGTATAGTAACGGGGACACTATACTGTCAAAAAGCACCATTCTTTCGGATGAGATGTTAAACCGAGGTCCTGACTCTCTGTGGTCATTAAAAATCCCATGGCACTTCTCGTAAAGAGTAGGCGTGTATGCCGGTGTCCTGGCCAAAATTGCCCCCCCCCCCCCCCCCGGCCCTTGGCATAACTAAGGCCTACTAATAATCACCAACCATTTGATTGGCTCTATGACTCTCTCTCCTCTCCACCTGTAGCTGGTGTGTGCCGAGTGCACTGGCGCCGTTGTGCTTTGGGTGTACAAAAATACACAAAGCGCTATATAAATGCATAATTTATTCAAAATGCATCATTCATTGAGAAGTGATGAACAATAGCTGGTCTAAGCACAGGCTGGTGTGGGAGGGACATCTTTCAGTGCTAGGTTTGGTCTCATTACAGAAGAGAAAACTAGAGAAAGAAAATGAAGAAATGGACATAAACAAATTCATAGTTTCATAAAGTTGTTGTCACTATGGACTGGCTTGCAATGAGCTTAACTTAAATTGCACTGAAGTTTACTTGTACAGTCTACAGTGCATTTGCATATTCATAGTACAGTAAACGGCAATTATAATATGGGGACACTGCACTGAACTGCAGTTATACTGCAATGTATTGCAGTGGACTAGTAGTATGCACTGCATGTATTTGTACTGAAAGCACTACTTGAAATGTACACCAGGAAGGATTTCTTATTTAATTTTTCATTAGAAATGAATTATTGAGCCAGTGTCATGCAAGATCCAATCCCCCTACAGAGACATACCCCCCTTGAAGAGAAAAATCACTTTGCAGTGTGTTTATTCTTAATCATGAAAATATATTTTTATGTAATACAATACGTAAATCTGCTAGAACAAGACATATTATAAGATATTATGATAACATTTGACATTTGGTTTTAATCAAGCATTGAGGAATGGGGATATAATTCTGCAGAATTTTTGTCTGAAAACAAGCAGAAAAGCTTATTTCTTATATTTTAGAAGGGCCATTAAATTAATCCATGCTAAAAGTTGTTTAATTAAAAAAAATTCATATTATTTTTTAGTTCAAATTAGTTCATAACTAAATAAGTTCAACACTTTAACTTTAATATGAAAGCCTGTTTCTACAAGGTAATTGCGACTTTACCTCACAATTCTAACTTTTTTCTAGCAATTGCGAGTTTACATCTCGCAATTCTAACTTTTCTTCTCAGATCAGCGTAATGTAAACTCGCAATTTTGACTTTTTTTTCTGAGAACTGCAAGATATAAACTCACAATTTCAAGTCGGAACTGTGAGATATAAACTCGCAATTGTAAGAAAATAGTTTCTTAGTTTTTCTTTTCCCTGCAGATTGGATTCATAACCCTCACAAATCGGCAGTTATAGTCACGGGTTTTTAGAAAACGACGATCACGAAATTGAGAAAAAAAGTAAAAATTGTGAGATAAAAAGTCGCAATTACCTTTTTTATATTTATTCAGTAGCGGAAACAGGCTTCTATGATTTTGGCTATCATTGTTTTATTTGCATTGCATTTGACATTCTATAGCTTCCTCCGTGACATAATTTGAACCTTCAAGCATTCCAAATAGAGGAGCAAATGCCAGGACAGCATTACTGCTTGTTTAACTTGCCCATCACAGAAGGTCCCAAAAGGCACATAAGAAGACACAAACACTGACAAGGTTTATTTGTGTATCTACTTCAACTGCCAATCAAATGAACAAAGCAGAACATTTAACCAATGAAGAAATTATGTCTGTGTTCGTGTCACCAGTCAGCCCGGGTTGACAGCTGTAAGATAGAGCAGATTTATGGTTTTGATTAGACAGGAAGAGACGATGAGAAACAGTTAGAGGTCGCGACCTTTATATTTCCAGTCTCTAAAACTGAGAGATTGACAGTTTCTTCTGTTCAATGTTTCTCTACATTTTATTGTCTTTGGTTCTCTCTCACAAGACTGCACAAATAAAATTAGGTTTCCAAGAGCACGCTCTGCTTAAAACCACCAGGAGAGATATCGGACAAAGGTCACTGGAGATGTGACTCAAGACCTCTCCCGGAAAGCACAGCATCAGCATATTGAGGGAACTGACAGTGTTCAGCATGGAGGAATGTCTTGAACGATAACAGACTCTTTGTGCAATACATAGCAGACGAAAAGACATCCCAAAAGACATGACCATTTTTGGACCCTTTTGATTTTGTAATGCATTCTGGGAATTGCTGCTTATCATCTTTAACTCTTTCTGGTACTAATGGCATTATAACTTTGCTAGGAATACAGAAAGTACAGAAACCTCCTGAAACGATTACTTATTTGCATGATGTGGGTTTAGAGAGGCTATTAACTAACAAATAAACCAAAACCACATCAGACCCACCAAATGTTTGAAAGGAAGATCTAAATATAGAACCAAGGACGATTGATGGTTGATGGATGGAAACTGTGCCACACAAGCTTTCTTGGGTTTTTCTACTCAGTTTTAAAAGCATTCTTTGGTTAGTAGGTGTAAACACAAAAAGTTTGTTTATCTTATCAGCATTGCCATTTGTAGAGCAGCCAAACAATAGTCTATTAAACCATCTCCAATGATACAAAACAGGTTTCCTGCTGTAATTAAATACCTATTGCCTTGAAAGCGACCCAGACAATAGACCAGTCAAGCAATCCTGACCACAGAATTGAGTAGGTGTGGTAAATTCCTTTCACAATCTATTGTGGCAGGCAGGGTTCCCTGTTACGGACCTCTTGAATGTGACCGATGATGCTCACACACCCTCACACAAATAAAAAAGTATCCAATCAGGGATACCTTATCCTGTGATGCAGTGATAAAATCAATCAGCAAATATTACTTATATTGACAAGCGGCTGAAGAGGCCATGGTCTGTTGGTCGACACATTACCGTGCACACGCAAGGATGCACACATATCATTGATCTTTACCGACCAAAATCAGCCTATTCCCCCTCTGGGAAGGCATGGGCTGGCTTGATGAATATTTCATTTTGGTGATATTGCATCATTTGCATTAAACCGTAACATAAAAGGGGAAAAGGCTTTTTGGGAAATAACCTGATCTAATCTATTATGGGTGGAATGAATGAATTTATGATGAGTCTCAGGATGTGCACTCTTTAGTCACCAAAGAACAGTTCATTGAAACTGCATTCTGAAATCTGTATGATGTTCCTTTGGCTGTGAAATCCAAAGGAGTTTCCATACAATGAAAGTGAATGGTGACCATGGCTATAACGCAATATTTTCAGTGAATAACAACTTAATTTTTTACCTTTTACTAAAGGTAACACTTTAGTACAGGGAACAATTCTCACTATTAACAAGTTGCTTATTAGCATGCCTATTATTAACATATTGGCTATTTATTTGTACTTATAAAGCACATATTCTCCATGACCATATTCAACATCCCTAATCCCATCTAATACCTAAATTTAACAACTATCTTACTATTAATAAGCAGAAAATTAGGAGTTTAATGAGGCAAAAGTTGTAATTAATGGTTTGTTAATAGCGAGAATTAGACCTTAAAATAAAGTGTGACTGTCATATACGTTTGCAACAACATGAAAGTGGGTAAATTCATTACTTTTGTGTGGACTATCCCTTTATGCAATGGTTATGGCTCTGATCTTTTGTTCATTTACTCCCAGAATAGAGCTACTGTGAGAGTAAAAGTGGGGTAAAACTCCAGAGGATACAGGAAACAAGGGTTATTAACTGCACTCAGAAAAGTGAGAGAGAGAGAGGAGTCCAACTGCCATGTGAAAATAAGCAATCCACTTACTGACAGTGAAGTGTAAAGTTCACAGCGCTTGTGTCGGCCCATCTGCCAGTCACGCATCAGAGAGTTTTATCTGAGACGAGACCATAGAGACAGACAACCTTTCTTTGAGTCTGTTCAGTCTTTCTTGCTCTTGTTATCTCTTGCTATCATTCTTTCACTTTCTCACATCTCTCTTTCCCTAGCTTTAGCACTCTTGTTTTCTAGTTTTCTAGGAAATTATAAAATCACAGCTGTGTGCCATTCAGAACTGAACTGGGAGTTAAATCCAGCTCAGTTCCTCAATTTGAACTGAATAGCAAACATGTATAGTCACAATTGACGATTCAAAATTGATTTTTTTTAAAGTGTTTAAATATGATTTACTTTTAAACATGCTATCTTGCACACTCTTAATGTAATATATTTATATATGGTAAAAAAAAAAATTGTTTTCTCATTTTTTATTTATTTATTTTTTATTAATTTAAAAGTCTTCCAGATGGAGTCAAACAACAAATAGCTTAGTAAACAGGACACTAGCAAAACAAGCTGGCTTTGTTGTTTTGTTGGTACAAATGAATTCCCTTTATGTTTCTTTGTTATTAACAATGGCCATTGCGTCTCTATCTTGTCATTTTCCAATTCAAATTCCAATATGATCATCCTGTGGAGGCATGTGGGCCACACCTAAATTAACAAGAACTCATGAATTGAAAGCAGAATCAGTTTGTTAAAGTTCGGTTTGCACCACCCTGTCTAAAAATAGTCAGAGCGACGTATGAGCTGGCAATGGGCCACATACGGGCGCCTACTGAATATCGCAATTTCACTCTAAACAGATGTCATACTCAGAGAGCTGATGAGTGAGTGAGAGTGGGAGAGAGGGGTGGGGATGAGAGAGAAGCAGAGGGATATGTAGCATGGGGGGATTAAATAGCGAAGGAAGGCTTGTCAATAAGAGGCCACTGGTCTTCCGTCTGCTGGCTCCTGAGTAAGCAAAAGTCATCCGGCGTGTCCTGGTCTGGCGAAGTACAGACAGATACGCTTCCACTCTTTTGTTTTGTCTAGTTATGATTTGTGGATTACCAATCGCCGATTTCCGGCTCGTCGCTGCATGTGGTTTGGGTGTGCATTGCGTGTTTGTGTATCATATAAACCTTGGGATGATTTAATGCATTAATGTGGAGGCAGGCAGGAAGAGCCAAAGAGAGGGAGGAGCACTGAAGCGTCGGCCAGGCCGTCTCTCAGACGTCATGCGACTCGGCTCAAACAATGACGCGACCGCTGGCCCTTTCACGCTCCCGTCGCTTCTCATTCCTGTAGCTGATTTAGAAACGAATGGAGAGGGCAGGATTTGGCCATGATGCAATCAATATTGCATCGGCATGAACGTCTATTGAAGGGCTCTCTTCCGCTTCTGAGTCAATTTTATAGAAATGGGCGTGGGCACAATGCGCAGCCTGGTCAAACCCGTGGGCTATTATTTGGTCATTGTGCAAACAAGTCAACTTCGGGGGCGGATGTTGCGAAAGTGAAGCGCTGTATTGTTATTTGATAAACAATATGAAGAGCTAAAAACTTTCCAGCTTTTTTTCCTCTCTACGGAAGTTTCTGGTAGGGAGGGTTGAGCATTAACAATTGTGCAGCAGCTAATGATCCTGCATTAGGGGCATTGTACAGTGGGGGCGTGAAGCATTTTGGCAACATAACTGCAATCACTTGTCTGGGGCAGATTGTTGCGTCCTGGCGCAAAGGCAGAGCCAAAATTTAAATATTCCTCTCCTCTTCCGCCGTATCGTCCTCAACACCAGCTTCATGCCTCTTCTCTTCTCTCTCGTCTCGTATAGACGCTCTCCTCTCTCTGCTCGACTGATGGCATTCTTTGTGTTCAGGGTCGCCGAACCTCGCGCATTGGCTGGCTGTATAGTGCAAAATTATCTGAGGCGTGTTAATTAAAATTAATAAGCCGTATAATTATGTATAGCCAATATTAAAATATATTAAAATTAATTTTAATTAATCTAAACTTCAATCAGTTAAATGATGCTTTAAAATGTTAACAACATTGATCGATGTAGCGAGTATGAAACATGATATTTAGAATTTTTTACTGGAATCCTCATATTCATTATTTTTTTTTATTTGATTATTTTTTAATTTAAAATTCTGTAGATTTAACAGGTTTATTAATTTAGTGTTTTTTTAAACATCAGTGGATACCCAAAAATGAAAACATCTTTAATATCGTCCGATAACCAATAACTTTTAAACCAAACCTACTAGGCAGATATTAATCAAATATTTACTTCACTGTTACTGAAATGTTCATATTCATTCTGTTTGGGGCTAATCTAACCAAATATATACCAATCAGAGAATCATGGAATTTTATATAATTTCATGTAGGACATGTGATGGATATTTTGAAGCATTGTTTGTTTGAACGTGTGGATTAATGTGTATCCCTTCTTTACTCTCGTCTACCCCTTCCTCTTCAACCTATTCTATCTGTGATGAATATCTGTACAGCTGAACGTGGGATGCATTTATATGTAAATAGGCAATGTGAGTTAGAGTGACATTGTGATAATACTTCATTTCCTCAATTCCCTCTCTACAGCCGTCTTATCTTTACATTAACACTTCAAAGATGAGCCACTGATTCCCCAGTGGCTGCAAGTGACAGCTTAAAATAAGAAAGAAAATTCTCATTACAAACAATCAGCCACAGTCAATTTTCAGGCCACTTGAAGGTCAAACCTTAAAAATTATTACCAGATTTCATCATAATTTCAGCATTCATAGTAGCACTCAGATATTAGAAAATCAGTGCAACGACATGAAAAAAAACTTGTTTTACAAAGCTGGGAGTTAAAGACCATGCTCTAGTTCAAAGATTCAGATTTATTGTAACTTTAAACCTAAATGCTTAATCAAACCAGATGCAATGTAGTCATCATAAGACCAGTCAAGTAAAAGATAGAAGATACAGAGAGATTACGGGACCATTTGTTCTCTCTCAAAGAGACAAGATAATTTGAAAGCAGAGAAAATAAACACTTAACATGAATTTGTCCTGAATCACTCAAAGTGTTTAAATGTGTGAAACAGATGTGCACGTAGAGACTGCGGGAGATATTATAATCATTATCAGCTGAGTGTGTGAGCTTGCTCATTTCCAAGCAGCACAAGAAGGTTTGGAGGCGTGAGCTGTCAGACTGATATTTATGAATACACAGCTAATTTGAACTTTGCAGAGGTCAGAGAGCCATATCAAAGTTAACTCAATGGGAATCTGGGATTATAAATGCAGTGAGGGTGAATGTTAACTGATGTTTGTGTCTGACATGAATCACACTAGCAACAAGATTTCCCACTTTTTCTTCTCCTCACTTGTCCACAAACTCTTTGTGTATCTGATGTCACTATCCATCCATCTAAAACGCTTCTGGCTGGTTTGCTTCACACAAATATTCACTGCACTGGATCGGAGCTCATTAAGGTAAAACTCAATTTGGTTTTACACTACAAAGCTCATATCATGTGGATGCAAATAAATGCAAGAGCGAGATAAAAAGAGAGAAGTTACTTCAAAGTAAGTCTGCATGTATGTATGTATGTATGCGTGCGTGTTTGTGTCTGGATAATCATTCCCTCGGGTGCTTAAGCAACAGGTTATCCCAAAATCCTCTCCCCGGGCTCTTGCACTCATTGCCAGCAATTACACTGCTAATTTACACCCCTTGGAACAAGAACTGGAACACACACACACACACACATGAAAACTCGGGGAGACAACTGAAATATATTTTACATTTTCCTTCATAACTCACAAGCAGTTACAAATTTAACAGCCTTTCTTTGGAGCCATAATTATAAAAGCATTCAAATGTTTAATTTGATCATAATATTGAATTGAACAAAAAGTATTATTGTTACAGTCCCCTGGTGGCATGATAATAACCCACAGTATGCCAAAAAGAAGCACACCTCAAAGTGTGAATAATAATAATACATTAATAATGGATTACCAAAAATGCTAAATTATTTACTTGTTAATAATACTTAATATAATACAGAATAGTAAAACAATTTCAGCTGTCAGGAATAATAGTGGTTTTACAGTAAATGTGGTGCCAACATTAACATTATAAAATAATAAACTGTGTAAAATTATAAAAGATAAAAAAAAGCATTATTATTACTACTATTACTACTACAATTTAAAATGTGTTAAATTGTCTTTAGTAAAATATAATCTCCTGCTATGTGCAAAACAGACTAAACGCTATAATTAACTATGTTAATTACAATTTTTATAGATTTACATCTATAAAACTTAATTTATTATTATTTCTAAATTCAGGCTTTATAATTAGCTCGGGCGCCATCTGCAATATCATTATACAATTCTATAGACGTATGAATCTACCAGGCCAGTATTCAGCAATAATATAATAAAAAATAAAAAAAAACCTTGAAAAATTATAATTTACAAATACAAGAAAACTATTCAAAAAAAATATATTTACTGGAGGCTATAACAAGGGCTGAAGAAACGATTTACTAAGCAACAGTAGCTTGCGGCGCATCAAACTGTCTTGTGTGTAAAGATAGTACTGGTGTCAGGATTTAGCTAGAAAGACGTGGGGTTTAACAAGAAAAAAAAAAACATGACGAATTAGTGGCTGAAATAGGTGCATGGATCAGGTGTACGCAGTTATTTTTGCACCTGACCTTATTGAATATGCATTTGTAGGAGTCTCCCTTTCAGATGCTAAATTTATGGGAGGACAGTATTAAAATGAATCACTCAATGCAGTTTACTAATGTTTGCGCTCGTCAAATTACTGGTATTTGCGCCATTATTCAACAGTCAATAAAGCATGTCTTAAAGCAGGCGGTAATTTGCACTGCTCTTGGTAGATTGCGCTGGTCATTGTGGAAATGATCTGGCTGCATCTGTGTTCTTTAATGTGCGCACTGTCAGTAAATCACCCGCAGAACTTTCCCCTTCCATTGGCACTGTTTTGGAATTGTGCTCTTGCACTAATTTTTCCTGTTTAGTAAATCTGGCCATAAGTGTTATCTTTCTTGTTTGTTTGCAAAGTAATTACAAGTGCCCCCAGGCTCACTCAAAGAATGCCATATCAGTCATAAAATAGTTATTACACACGATCACAAACACATCTTTTACTTATCGTTATACTTTGCAGTAACAAACTACAGCTTTAAGCAGTGTAATATACAGGCTACCGATTAAAAAATTGTTTATGCACATGCAGGCCACAAATATATATTTTAAATTCCTTATACTCCGAGGTATCAAACTACAGTTAAAGTGGAGAAATGTACACCCCACCAACTTTTAAAAACAATTCAGCATGATATACAAACCGCTTGTGCTCTCGAATGGGTGGGCAAGTTTGCTCAACTTCAAAGAGATCCTCAGAAGAGCAATAGAAGTAGTAAGGTGATCTAATAAGATGTGACTTTTAATAAAGCAAAAACAAGATGCTTGGCATGAAACTAAGAGCCCGGGACTAATACCATCTGCTTACAACCCACAGACCAAACATTTACATCACTCCCCTGGATAACAGGCTTAAACAGACCGTCTTAAATGTAGAACAAGTCTACAGAGGCAGCAAACAGGACAGGGAACCAATGTGAGGCAATTGGTAGCAGAAGGAGGGAACACGCAAACCCATAATCATTTATCTAAGAAGCATTACATCAATAGCATGTATGCATGTCATTCCCAGCAAAAACTGTTGGTGATTCTGCACAATAATGCTTCGACAGAGGTGAAGAATATATGTACCTCTCACAGGAGCACATTGTCTGGCATGTACTACCGTAACATATGGGAGATGTGTCAAGTCCAACACGAATCACAAAGTGTTTCAGTATCCACTGCCAAGCTCTGTTACTTCTCGTTTCAGGGATTCGAGCTATGCTCATAATTAAGAAAGGAGTCTTCCCGGGTCTGGTGAAACGCATTCAATGACCTCATTTGATTTGAAACATTAGCTGGACTGGTTTTCAAATTCATTATTATTTCTATGGAAATTTGAACACTGGGCATTGGGGAAGACAGCCAAGAAAAAGTCAGCTTGGCTTCCAGTCTCCTGCATCGTGTTCAAGAAGGAGCTTGACTGAAGTCTTTTATATTGTGTTTGGTAAAGAGGAGAAAAAGGGTGAGGGGTCCTTAAGAGAAATGGACAAACAGAAAAGGGATTGAGAAAATAAAAAGAGTGAAATTGAATAAAAGCTACATTTTCTCTAGAGTTCATAAAATGAACAGAGAAATGGACTAACCTCGCATTTTTCATTAAATAAACTGTACAAAAGACATTTATAGCAGTGTTAAAATTCTTCAATTTCTTAAACCCCAGATTTTAGTGATTAAACTTCATGAAGAACACAATATTTAATTGACATTAAATTAATGTGTTAAATAAATATAAAAGTTACATATAAAGTTTATTGACATAAAACTTATACTACTGTTCAAATGTTCGGGGTCAGTAAGATGTTTATAAAATTATGCATTAAGCATATCAAAAGATACAGTAAAGGCATTTCTATTTCAAAATGCTGCTCTTTTGAACTTTCTATTCAACAAAGAATCCTGAAAAAAAGTATTGTGGTCTAGTTTCTACAAAATAATATTAAGCAGTTTCTTGAGCAGCAAACCAGCATATTAGAATGATTTGTGAAGGATCATGTGACACTGAAGACTGGAGAAATGCTGAAAATTCTGCTTTGCATCACAGGAACACATTACATTTTAAAATATTTTCAAATAGAAAAGTATTATTTTAGTTGTGGTAATATTTAACAATATTTCTGTTTCTTTCAAATAAATCAAATAAATGCAGCCTTGGTGAGTATAAGAGACTTCTTTCAAAACATTTTAAAAAATCTTGCTGACGCCGTGGGGACAGAAAACATTCAATGGGCAGGTAAGGCATTTATTTAGCAAATCATATTTTTCTTTATCTTATAAAATGTCAAAGATAATTTTATACCTTCTCTCTCGCTCTCTCCTACAGATGTAAGAACTGTTCATGTCAGACATGACTCAAATCATGTGCTTGAGGAGAGAGCAGAGGGATCTGATTGAATAAAGCAAATCAAGTCATCAGAGTGAAACTGATTGCAATGAATAGGTTCAGCAATCAGCAGTGCTTATGGCAGGTCTGTCAGGAGGCTGTCAGCATAATTCATGTTCGGCTCGACCTTTGCTGTTGGTTTGGATCCACTGTCATGGTAACATGAGCAGGCAGGTAAAATTCCATGTCTTTTTCTCCTAAAATAAACCAGTTTATTACCAGTAAAACAGACCTTTATAGCCTCTGATGAGTCTTCAGTTAAACTAATTCTAATGTAGCTAGCAAAGCAAACTAAAATAAATAAATAAAACACTTGGATGAGTTAATTAATGAAAAAGGATGGAAATGTATTGATCCCAGGACAGAAATACAGAATGGAATTAATTGCTAGAATCATGGACATTAACTATTGAAGTGTTCCAAAGTCTCTAACCTTCTTAACTTGAAACATGACACTTAGCCGGGATCTGCTAATGACACAATGCCCTGCACATGCCAAATGAAACAGTGCTGCTAATATGTTTGTGTTGTTACTAGTCTCCTTACTGCACAGGAGTCGGTCAAACAACAGATGGCCGTTAAGGATTAAACTGAACTATGTAAATGTTGAGTCAAGTAGTCAAGCAAAGCCCTAGCGAGAGCTCACAACACACTCAGTAGCTCACAAACATGCCATGGTGGAGACTTCCATTGACTTCTATCACTTTATACAGAGTTAATGATATTTTCTATTGCATAACCTTAAAACGAACTATCAACTTCAACCCACTGGGGCCGAAATAAGATGAAACCAATAAAAATTGCTAGATCTGCAGCTTTTGTAGATTAGATTTTGTGCCATGTCTGTTAGATTGGGGAGCTCTCTGCACTACTAATCCACGTTGCAAAACGGTTTAAGATTTTTGCTTTCTTTTAAAAAAAAAGAGTCTCTACTTCTCATGCACGGCTGCATTTATTTGATGCAAATGGCAGAAAACATGAATATTGTAATATTACATAAAGAAAAAAACAATTTTTATTATATTACTACAATATTACTACAATTATTACTGAATAATTATTGAACTATTATTATTGAATATGTTAAAATATAATTTATTCCTTGTCACATGATCCTTCAGAAATCAGGCTAATTTGCTGCTCAAGAAACATTTATTTTTAATATCAGTGTTGGAAAACGTTGCGGTGCTTAATGTTTTTGGGAAACTCTGTGATCATACAAATAATCTGAAACATGTATAGAAAGTTCAAATAAACACAGAAATCTTAAATGTTTTTATTGTACTTTTTTATCTTCTTGCTAAATAAATCTATATCTTTTGACGCCTGACCCAAAACTTTGGAAAGGTAGTGTATGTTCTACTGACCCATACATACACTTCTTCTTTCTAAAATACACAATTACTAATACCAGCCACACAGATTTTACAAATTCATTAAACAGAAGTGTAAATCCACATATATGCTTGATAATGATTAATTCAGTCTCTTAATGCAGATTACACATGAATCATGGCTACTATTTTAACTAGAAACTCTTTATGGAGATTTGTGGGACATCAACAATGAGCAGGTCTTTGAAAATGTTTGAGGATGGCAGTGTTTCCGTTTCCAAAAAGAACTGAACATTTTGCTGGCAGAGACCGAGTATGATCTAAAAGATTTCAAACTCTAGACCTATCAAAGTCTGACGTTGAAGCCTCCTTAAGGTTGCAAAAACACTGACGCATACACCCAGCTTTGATCAGTGAAGAACAGAAGACGCGATCTCACTCTGACAATTGGAGGTTATTTCACAAGATAATCATAGCGGTTTTTCACATTTGCAAACATCCAGTCAAGACAAAATGAGAATTGTAAGTATCATTACAAATGTGTCATTCACGTTTCATGAAAATAGCATCATTAGAACATCATCAGAACTGCAGCATCGTCTCTTGTTGATACTTCATGACTATAAGCGTCTTCCTGGCGCATGCTAGAGAGAATTATGCATGATTTTTGATGACACAATGGACAGAAGACAAAGCCGGAGGTCTCAGCTCTCACTTCACTAGTAACAGGCACTGGAAAATACATTATAACAGCCTATTTCCTCTTTACAAATGGAGCAATATTAATTTATTTCATAAAATCTCCCCAAAGAGTTTTACCATATGGAATGTCCCTTACTGGATCACAAGTGCTCTATAAAGACTAACCCCACCGGATCCAGGCCTCTCCGAATGTGTGTGTGTGTCCTCATGGCAGGCCTATTGTATTTGCGCAGCAAGGCCTGTCAGCTCTACAGTCAACTGTTTGCTCTCATTAATCAAGTCAGACAGTCCACTAATATATGCACTAGATCCCAGCGGCTAACACAGTCACCGCATTACAATGACCTGGACTTACAGGAGAATCCACAAAAACTCAGAGTGAAAATTCCTCCTTTGATTCATGCGTGATTTAACTCTAGATTTTATGCATAAACTGAATCTACAATGAACTGATTAAACTGAACGTACTATGGTAATGTATGACTGCAGAAATCAAAGGTCTTTCATTTAACTTGGTCTAAGTCAGCATTTCACCTCATTAGGTACGATCTCTTACCACTTCAAGTGAGGAGCTAAAAATAACTTTAAAGAGCACTCCTTAGGCACTTACTTTGGAGGAAAATGTCTATAATTGAGAAAAAATCCTAGGTAAAATCTCTTCAATATGTTTCCTGTATACATGTTATTTATGGGTTCTAATGCTTCTAAATTTTTTATCTCCATTTTAAAGATTATGAGGATTTTTATGAGGCCAGTATATGAAATATACTCCAAGGATTCATCTTGAATTATACTGATTCACAACATGTCTTTTTTGTAAAGATGATACTGTATAGGATGCCATTGAAGTGTTAACTTTCAGTGCATGCAAACAACATCAAATATTCTACTTGCTGTGTATATTTATTATTCATAGTAAAGGTGCACAGCTTGCAAGTGTGGTAGCATTTACAATTCAAACAAGGTATTGGGAGGGACTGTTGTCAAGGTGAAGTTGCAGTCTATGGCAACCTAACAGCAAGATGCAGACAGAGAGAAATAAAAAGAGAAAGAGAGAGTGATAAAGAAAATGGATAAAAGAACATAAAAGCAAAGGCAAAAGAAAAAAGACAAAAGCTAATGTTGGGGGGGCATAGGCTTATATTAAAAACATATGCAACAGTCGTTGTCGCTCTAAGTCCATCTAATTCCCCCGACAACGCAAATGTTTGGGCCTTCACTAGATATAATTAGAATAAATATATAAATATTTTAAAATTACTTTAATTATATACATTCTCATGTGGTCAAATGTTTGGGGTAGGTAAGACTTTTTTATTTTAAAGACTTTAAGAACACATTAATGTATTGCTCAATTAAATGCATTCTCAAATTATTTCTACCCTATATATCTAATAATATACACACATATACAGTATATATAGGCCTACATATACATGTGTGTGTGTGTGTGTGTGTGTGTAATTTTATATGGCTTATCGATCCTCATAGGCCTCAGGCGAGGTCCCATTCACTCTATACAGAAGCCTAAATTGTTCCTAAGAGAAAAAAAAACATCGCACAGGAGCCAGCAGACTGTGTAACATATGACTAGATAATTGGCATGACAGAAGTTCTGCTTTACACACGTTTGGCACCGATGTCGCACTTTCACACTTCTAGTCAACGCACAGGAGCCCCCCAGTGCACATGCAGACTACACCCAAATCCACCAGCATGGTTACACCCGTACACACAAGTACAAACACATGGTGCACATGGTAAGCGTTCGCCTCAGGGCAGAAAAGCATGATCACCCGGCACGGCATCTGTGCGCGTGCTAGCGGCATATCGGCACACACACATACAATAACCAGCACTGGAGAAGAGAGCGCAAATGCCATCTGATGCTCATCCTTATCCCATGTCTGTCTCACTCCTCATGGAACCATAATTCAGCTTAATTGCTGTGTAAGAGACTAGAAGAAAGACAAAAGCACACAGTGGAAATAGAGGATTAAGTGGCATAGATCTCCTACAAGAGCCAAGAGAATAAAAGAACCTCTCCAAAACAGGATAGAGGCAGTTGAGAGGTTCACTCAACATGTTTAGGCACGAGCAGGTTCTCCTTTAGCCAAATGGGTTGATCATTGTAAGAAGATGATGGACTTGCTGGAATGCATAAACAACACACACACACGTTTAATAATGGAGGATGTTGTCTGTAATTGAGAACAAACCATACTGATTTGTAAAAGCTTGGAATGCAAATAATCAGTACCCTATTGGTTATTGACTAATCACTGGACAATATTTTGATATCAGTGCATCCCATAATGAGTGAAACTGGGTCTCTTGATGAAGCATATATCCATATTCAGAGAAATACTATTCAAAATAGTACTAAAAAATAGTTCACCCTAAAATGAAAATTCTGTAATTACTCACCCTCACGTCATCTTTTCTGTTCGGGGGCATCAAACTGTAAGACCCCTTCCATTGCATCTTCAGAACACAAATTAAAAGATATTCGTGGTACGAGCTTCACTTTTGAACATGTTTTCAAAGACCCGACATTGAAGAGAAGAAACTGTTGAATAAAGTCATTATTTTTGTTATTTTTGCACACAAAAAGTATTCTCGTAGCTTCATAACGTTATGGTTGAACCACTGATGTTACATGGACTATTTTAACGATGTCCTTACTACCTTTCTGGGCCTTGAACGTGGTATGTTAGTAGGTTGCTGTCGTATGTCAGGGTCAATGAAAAGCTCTCAGATCTCATCAAAAATATCTTCATTTGTGTTTTGAAGATTAACGAAGGAACGCCATGATTGGATTGTCCAGAATATTATCATTTTTGAGTGAACTATCTCTTTAAAAAATTGTATTTTTTTAAGGTATTTTTTTTTATTCCCAATTTTCAGGGTTGTGTAGTTTCTGCAATTTAACATTTGTCAGTCAGCATAGACTTTGATTATGTTATATTAAGAGATAATACTAATTACTAAAAGAGTAAACTAAACGCCTTAAATGCCACAAGATGACTTTTTTATTTTTATTTATGAATGCGCTAATAGATGATAGCGGCCGGCAATGTCCGTCAAAAGGGAAGCTTTGTTATGCTTATGGCTAACTTCAAGGGACAATTGTCCGCCAAAGTATAGCTAATCATAGATATATTAGCTGTCTTATTATCAATAGCTGATTAATTAGCTGGGCCTATGAAGAGCCTACAACTTGCTTCATTTCTTAAAATAAAGGCAATACTAACTCGCTAATCCAAACCAGGATCTGACTGTTTCACCCTAAAACAGTTGCGGCTGAGTTCCAACGGCATTAAATGACTTAGAAGTTCTTAGATGTTTTCGAGCGCCAATACAATAGTTTGTGCATTTAAATAAATAAAAAAACATCCTTCATATGGATTATTTCTGCCTGCCAAAAATTGTATTAAAAAAGTTAAAGGGGTCATATGATGCTGCTATAAAAGAACATTATTTGGTGTATTTGGAGTAATGAAATGTGTTCATGCGGTTTAAAGTAAAAAACACATTATTTTCCACATACATGGTACAATTCATTGTTTGTCTCTCTTGATGAATGGGCCGTCCCGGCCTTTTAAAACTGCGTCGATTTTTTACAGCTCATAACGTCTGAAAATAGGCAAGGTGTGCTGTGATTTGCGGCATCAACGCTATCCTTGTGCGTGTGATTGGCCGAATACCTTCAAGACGTGAGAACGGAAATAGTTCTTGCCCCTCACCATTACTGTTAGACGGTCTTGTTCGGACTGAGCGAGCGATGATTCAAAATCATTAAAACCCATTATAAATGATGCATTTGTTGCATCCAGTGGGGACTAATTACGGATTATAATGACTTATACTGTCTTTTTATGGGTTGCATCGTGCCGCGTAAACATAAAAAAATGAGGATTTGCATTTGTGATGGGAGAAATGACAAACAACAAGCCCTACTCTACACATCTCAAAACTTGCATTTGAATTGCTCAGTGGCAATGAAAATGTACTTAGCTGAGTCAGAACTGCGGCATTCTTAGTCTAACTTCGTTACTCTCAAGCAGGATCAAGTAAAACAGTTCTCCATAAAATGTGCGGCACACATCTGGATATTTGGGTTGAAGTGTTCTGGAACGTGTTGTAAATACAACTTAACGTCACTGATTTGTAGTCGTGTCCTCGTTTGGAAGACCAAACAAAGCAGTTTCAATATTCGCTTATCACAAACGAAAAACACAGGCGGCCTGATGGCGGAAGCCCGCACGCTTAGCGTTTAGCTGAGGCCGGCTAGAAGAGCAAAGGCGTTGAGGGTTGAGAATCGGCGGCGGGCCCGAGGCGGTCTGCCGACGAAGGAGCAGCATAGCACAATGTGACCACGGCGGCATTCGCCTACGGTGAAAGCGCGATCGTCGGGGCGGCGATACTCACACAGTGTCAGTCTAAGTTGATGTATTTTGCCTTTTCTTTCGCTGCAGCGACGTCGCAGCACGGATTCAGCTCGCAGGGCATAGATCGAGCATGGGGTGGCGGATAATCTGGTCCCTCTTATTGTAAGACCAAACTAAGTAGTTTCGCTTTCACAACTAAGCACACAGCGTCTTCACGACATGGCGGCAGCGGCAACAATACTCCAACAAAGTGCTGAGATAAAAGTTACCGGGGCGCTTCTACAAATGTCTTCTTTGCGTGAACATTTGAGCGGCGTTATGCCAATCTTCCCACAGAGCGATGTAGATATGTGGTGGTATGTTAGAACGAGCTGTTTTAGGCGTTCAGTGTTGACATCATTAACTTTAAAAAAATATCTCCTTTGGATTGAGACTTTAGTCTTATGCAACTTTACAGATCTTCATTCAATGCACCAAGAGCTTGTCAAGCACATCAAAGTAAAGAAAAATTGAAATCGCATCATATGACCCCTTTAAACTAATGAAAAAAGTTCTCTCAAAAGCAACAGCTTGTCAGCCTTGTTGTGTTTTATGTGATAATGTATACCCATTCGTATATCCCCAAAGGAAGTCTTTTTCAGATTTAGCTAACTTCTGGGGACAATTAATGTCCCCAAAGTATAAGTAACCCACACACAACACACTTATCCAATAAACA
Source organism: Sinocyclocheilus anophthalmus (assembly GCA_018155175.1). NCBI lineage: Eukaryota > Metazoa > Chordata > Actinopteri > Cypriniformes > Cyprinidae > Sinocyclocheilus > Sinocyclocheilus anophthalmus. Next base: position 239,967 of record JADLZN010002827.1, read on the forward strand.
GTCAGGGCTGGACTTTTTAAACATATTATTAGAGAAACAAACAGTTCTCTGTCCTGATTAGACACAGATGCACTGATGGAATAATCGTTGGTTTAATCGGTCCATAAAAAGAATGAAGTGATAAAAAACTACACAGGCTAGCCAGGATGATGTCATCACATCCCTCTCTTTTTCCCATTTCAGCCTGTTTTTCTTTTCTCTTTCTTGACTTTCTAAACTGGATTAGTCTTTCTTCCTAAAGAGCTGAGGTTAGCCATGAATCATTAGGCTTTGCTTCCTCGGAGTAGGCTATAGGAGACAGGAATGCTTTAATAATGCGGGGCTCTGCGTCACATTTGTAAGGCTGTTTCACAGAATCACTTCAAAGACTTTAAGGAAAAGTTCATCGGCCAAAAATTAAAGGTCTGTCATCATTTATCTACGCGCCCATAGACAAGCCTTAAAAAATGTACATCGCCGTTATTGTTCCTATAGTAGGCACAAAAGCAGAACTTTCAAACTATCTGATATGTAATTTTATTATAGCCAAAAATCATATAAGTATGTAATTTAGAATCTAAAATGCTCATTTTGAGGCATAATATTGCATGATGCATAACTCTGCCTTTATATGCGAGTATGCTTTTCAAAGCAAAGGAATTGTTCCTGTTACAAATGACTGGAAAAACATGTGGATCTCAAATCTTCTGTATCAAACGCAGTTTTTGCAGCTGGATAGATAAAGCACGCAGTTACACCCGTTGCTGATCTGAAGCTCACAGCTGGCTTTCCCTTGTATAATTAACCCTTTCCTTGCACAAGCAGTCTTGCTTGGCTTCGCATTCTCAACAGTGACAAAATCACTGTATTTTTCGGCCTGTTGTGACTTATTGCCTGTGATGTCATCGACAGGTCAGTGTCAAATATCACATGACCAGTCAAAACAAATCTGAATGCTTTCAAGTTCAAAATCAGTGACTTTTGCACTTCACTGGAGCTACAAGGATATCATATCAAGAGATTAATAGCTTTCAGCCTTTGAAAAATGCACGACCTTGTGTACGTTTCGTATTTCTGAGGCATGTGCTTGCAAAACTGCCAAATCTAAGACTCACCTTGGGTCACTAAGTGAAGGCTATCTGCATTCTCTTGAGCCTGGGATTCTCTTAAAATGATCCTCGCACAAGTTTGTTTACATTACCAATAATCTATCATAAAATTCATGGAAAGAAGCCACGTCTGGTTTTGATTTTACACTCCCTGTGGCTGTTGTTTGTTTGGGTGGGGATGTCAGAGCTCAACAGCTAGAGACTCTAAGCACGAATAAGGGAAGGCAGATTGTTCCGCTTAACTTTTTATTGGCCCATTGTCCTAATGTAGAAATAATTATTCTGGACTTCAAACAAACAGGACTGTCATGGATATTAAGAATGGTATGAGACTTTGGCTGAGATTTTCCACAATCTATCTACAAAACAGCTGTCAAAAACATGGAGGAATGAAACTGAAGGAGACTGGATCCTCCTCAGATTGTTTGTTCACATCTCGGGGGTGTCGTGCTTGATTTCCGACCACTCTCACCCTCATTCGTCTGCCTTCTAGTGTGGTTGTCACAGCACCAAAGGAGTGTGAATAGTACCATCACCCTGGAAACCGGTGCCTAGAAACACTTCTCTTTACATGACTCACTGAGAAAAAGACAGCATTTTGAACGCGAGTCGCTTCTTAGATTTACATTTCAGTTTCTTCCATTTGTGAAAATGTTCCTTATATTTAGCTACTGTTGGCTAAATATGCTAATTTCACAAAAGTTTGGGTGTAATCAATCATTAATGAAAATGCCTTTACAGATGTAAATCTCTGAGGCAAGTAATATGTACTTGCAGTTTATCATGCATTAGAACACTAGCTTATCAATATACAGGATTATCACTGTTCAGCTCAGATAAAAGGCAAAAAGTGCACTTGAGTGTGTGTACGTGCGAATTAGACTCACATGAGAGCGCCAGCTCTGTGATCAGAGGAAATTGGAACTGCTTCAGCTCTTCTATTAAGAGCAATTTCCTGTGCTTTCCTTTTAGATGGAATGATAGGCAGCGGCAGAAAGGCCATGACTGCTTTCCTGTCATCTGTGAAATGCTGAGCAATCCATGTACATACACATGCTAAAATGCACGCATACAGTGACATACATCACTAATATACATTGTGTTTCTGAAATATTTCTGTACAGTAGAGGCAGAGCATGAGATGTAATTTACATATTAATGCGCTCTTCACTTTCGTAGGCTGAGATTTATTCTGTCACAGAGAGACACGTTTCTATTCAGATATACCTGAGCATTCACCCTTAATTTCCTTAGAACTCACATTTATGTTCAATTAGACAAACTAATGCAGTAACTGCAGATGTGCATAACTAATTAAACTGTCAGTTCATCTGCATTAAAACAAAACTGATCTGAAACAAAAGTTGAATTTGGCCCCGACACTAGTTCGTCAAGTTTAAATGTGTTCTTCTAATGGAGAATAGCATCCAATGTACTGTACAACTACTACGCAAATACAATAGTGCCCTCTGTTGACTAAATAAAGTTACAGCAACCAAACATTTCAAGGACAACAACCATCTGGTCATATATGCTAACATTTTATCACTAACTTTTTGTTGCATTTTCATAATTCACAGACTACTAATAAACTACATGGCATCTTTTTTATAGTATGCAAATGTAAAGTATATAAAATCATCTTTGATTTTAATATATACCTTAAAGTTATATACTGTAATTTGTTAAATCATCCTTACTATATAGCTGTTAAAAGTCGAGCACAGTTTACAACTAGATGTTTGAATACATAAATTGTTTTTGCCTGTTCAAAACAAAGGAAGCAAACCTTTCAATTCAGTCATACAGTTTTTACTTCACAAATATTGCTGCAATTGGCCCTGACCTCACAGCCATAATAAAATCACATTTTCCCGCGGGATTCCAGCAGCAGTGTTAGTCACATGCATTGATTTAAAGCTCATTTATAACAGAGCAGTTTGCACACAGATGCAGTTTGTAATGAATGGCAGCCATTTGAGAGGTTAGGAAAGAAAAGTGGATGGGAAAAAACATGATGGTATCAAGAAGAGAAGAGATGGAACAAGTTGAGATCAATAAAAGTTTTAATTTGCAGCCTCAGAACAACCCACACTGCTGTAGAGTTTCTCCGTGTAAGTGAGAGACAGATGACAAAGTGAGAGAGAGGGAGGAAAGAGGAAAAACTCAATCAAAGGACAGTTTGAAGTGCTGCAGGGAGAGCTGTTTGAGTGTTTGTGGGTGCATGCATGTCTGTGCACATGTGTATCAACAACATACTACAGTGGACATAGCCCTGCTGCATGCACACTTCACAATTGCTGTCCATTGCCGTTGAGCTGGAGAAACAAGGATAACGTCTACCCAATCCTGAGCACATTCAAAGAGTCTTTCATTCCTATAGCTCTCTGGTAGGGCTACGGATCAGCAGTGTCGCAGAGCCATGGCGCCTGCAGCCATTTATTCTCTCCATCTTGAGATGGATCACTATACAGAAAACAGCCTACAATGAAGAATTAGTATGGAGCCAAAAACTGATGGTACATCACAGTACTAACGTCTCAAGAAATTTTAATAGCCCTACATGGGCGCAATGCACTTATACATTGCCCTAGGCAAGCTAAAAATATTTAATATATTTTTTGTTTAGCGTGCAAGCTGCACCAAGGTTAAATCCAAGTTCTTTAAATTCTTTCTTCAAAGGATGCATTAAACTGATCAAAAGTGACAGTAAAGAAATGTATAATCATAATGTAACAAAAGATTTACATTAAAACAAATTTGAATAAAAAGCCATAAATAGAAATTCAGTAAGTGATAATAATGGAGCATAAAGAATGATTTCTGATGGATCATGTGACACTGAAGACTGAAGTAATGGCTGCTGAAAATTCAGCTTTGTCGTTACTGGAGTAATTTACATTTCAAAACAATGCATTAAAAACAAATGTTGGTAAACATAACAGACCTCTTTCAAAAATATATATTAAAAAAACGTAATTATTTCAAACTTTTGACTGGTAGTGCATACGTACATATAATAGATTTCATCATATTTTCTCCTTTATGAAATAGAGCAGCTTTGATACATTATGAAACTAGGTATGATCTCCAAAAATGACAACCTAACCAAAAATACACACATATTTTAATATTCTGGAAAGATGTTTTAAAATGCTTTTAAAAAACCATCCAGTTTGAATAGACATTACCCTTCTGGTACTAAAACCTGTTAATTTAAAGCAGCTGGTAGTATGTTTGCATGGCGTAATTTCATGGCATTCAATGTTTAAACCCCTATCCAGTTGTGATCCAGTGATATCTAAAAATAGCACTGTTTATTGTTTAATATACAGGTATTGAAGGGATAGAAAGTTTAAGAAGCTTTCAGAAGAGGGCCTTTAGTGCCAGCTGCAGGAGATGGAAGACAAAAGGCCAAATATGGACTAAATGCATTTTTAATGTAGCATTTGATACGCATACATTCCATGCATTTATTCTATCACTTAACTGGGTGCGGATTCCGGTGGCACTTTGAAGCTCTTGTGCAAGTAAATTAGAGGCGATGAAGACATGATCTCTGTGTTTATCAGCTGCAGCTGGTCTGGACAGACCAAGCAGACAACTGACCCTGAGCTCAGGGACAAAGAGAGAATAAGGCGTTAGCTCTCTTCTCATACACAGAAACACAGCTCACTGCCAACTACAATCTCTGATCTCTTCCACCAACTGCACTTGCAGTTGAATAACTAATTTCATCCATTTCATTTCATGCCACATTGATCATCCCATTTTACATCTCTTCACAGCAGCCTTCTGTCTACCTATCTGTCCGTGTATCTACCCATCTATTTATCTGTCTATTTCTGTCCATCCATCATCTCTCCAATCATGCATCTTTCAACTAATTTATCCATCTGTCCATCCGTCTATTCATGTATCCGTCCATCCATCCATCATCTCTCTGTCCACCAATCAATCTAAGCATTCATCTGTCCTTCCATGTATCTGTCTGTCCATCCATCCATCATCTCTCCAATCATTCGTCTGTCCACCAATCTATCAATCCATCCATCCATTTGAGGCATGTTAGAATCAGGTGTAAACAGGTCCCTGGTCACAGGCCTCTTGACATAAGGACTGTTGTCAGATCTAGACTGTGGTGTGGCATGCTCACCGTGGACTAAAAAAAACTTAAAAGGAATATTTTGCATAATATAAACGGAAGGGAACCCAGCTGTTCTCTATTAGCTGTTCTCTGTCCTGGCCAAATTTGCCCATTGGCCTCTGACCATCATGGCCTCCTAACAATCCCCATATCTACTGATTGGCTTCATCACTCTGTCTCCTCACATAAGCTGGTGTGTGGTGGGCATTCTGGCGCACTATGGCTGCCGTCGCATCCTCCAGGTAGATGCTGCACACTGGTGGTGGATGAGGAGATACCCCCTGACAATGTAAAGAGCTTTGAATGCCTAGAAAAGCACTATATAAATGTAAAAAATAAATGTAATGAATTATTAGAACATGATGTTGACCAAAGACTGAAATACGCCCTTCACTAATGAGAGCAAAAGAGAGATCACTGAGCCACCGGTGCTGAGAGATGACGTCTGAATGATGCATGAATTAGGCTATGGACTGAAAGAGTTAAAAAAGGACAATGAGTTGCTTTATCTCATCAGCACAGGTGTATTTTCATTTGGATGAACTTTAAATCTTTCTCTAATTGCAAAAAGGAATACAAAATCAAAAATCTTAATAATGAGTAATCACTGGCATTTGAATGTACTTGCATAACATGAAACTACACCTCATTTTGTTGCCAAGGTTTTGCCGAATGACATTTAATTTTGAGTCATTTTGCAATTATTTGTGTTGTGAATGACGTAAAAAAAAAAAAAGTCTGAACTTTTAAATCACAGACTGCAATTTACCAGCACTAGTATTACATAAGCAGGCTCAATGAAGGTAATGCTTTGTATGATAGGACAAGATTGTTCAAAAAACATTGTTTTCTTAACAAAGGTCCACATGATGACATAACTACAATAAAACATGCTGATTTGTCAGAAAAAGAGTGAACTGAAGGCAATGTGACACCAGTAATAGGCCCCATCCTGTCATCATATGCTCTCTTTCTTTCGCACACATTATAATGGGGTAGTGAAAACCAAGCTCACTATGGTAAAGATGGAGTACCCAAAAGTTGGCACACATACACACTCCTCTGTAATCATTAGCTCTACAGCTTCAGAGACAAAGGGATAAAAACATTCTCCAATTACACCCACTCCAGCCCTATTGAGCATCTGCTAGGTGTAAAATATGAAGGTGTGATAAAACCAAACCCTAGAGATGTTCTTTTCTTCCTGTGACACAAATGCATGCTCAAATCAAAAGGAAAACTTTCAAAAGGGAACCTCTTGATATGAAACTCCTCATGGCAGAGAAGCTCTCCATAAAAAAAAGCACTATCACTGATGTTGAGAAATGGCCTCTTAAGTCAATCTTGTCTAGCCAAAGTATAATTTTAATAGGCAATTGTGCAACAACAAAGCAGCAGATACTGGTCATAGTGAATAGATATATTTGAATGAATTGGTGATCTGGTTATGTTTTACAGTATAAGGTCAATTTTGAAATTTATTGAATAATCATAATAAGGTTAATAATGTTTTTAAAAGTGATGGAATCAGGTCAAGCTCTTTCACAAGTTGTTGTATAATATTTATAATAGAGACAAAATATTTAGAAATAGTTATATGTAAGATTTACAACTGAAGAGTTCATTTGCAAAAAACGATTTTTTAAAACAATTTTCAAAAATCTTGTTTTTTCATTGTGCATTCCAATTAATCTCAATCAAACTGCAGTTTGGTTATTTTGATTAGGTTAAAAAATTACAAAAAAATACAGCTAACTAACACAATTAAACACCATAAAAACATGATAACAATAAAAAAAACATGATTTTAAATATTAATTTTAAAATCAATAAAAACGGAGCTATCCGTTTTTGCAAATAAACTCTTCAATTAAAAGTATATGTGTAAAGATAGAAATAGATAAGGAGTAATCTTTTGTAATCTTTGACAATTATTTTACGCTCACCAGGAATGCATTTATTTTGTCAAAAACAGTAAAACAGTGAAAGAAAGAAAGAAAGAAAGAAAGAAAATATTTTGTCATGTAATTTATTCCTGTGATGGCAAAGGAACATTTTCAATAGCCATTACTCAAGTCTTCAAAGTCACATGATCCAAAAATCATTCTAATGTGCTGATTTGGAGCCAAAGTATTTTTTTTCCCCAAACCCATGGAAAATAGTTAAGCTTCCAGTTAGAGATTAACCTGACTGCATCTTGGTTTCTGATAACCGCTGTTACTTTCACCAGCACCGAGCTGTGATTTGTGTATCTAGTGGGCCTCAGTCTGCATGTCTGTGACCCACCCCACCGTTTCCGTGACCACAATGGCAAATAAACGACCCTATCATTACACCCAATCAATGACAACCACATACACACACAGTTGTCCCAACCCCCCAGTAAAAGCACTGTCTGAATCTGAATAGTCAACCTGTGAATCATCTGCATGGCTATAGTGAATCCCATTAATTTACACAGGCCCCAAAATATCAATCTTTGGTCAAAATAACCTCAAATGGCCACATAAGCAACAAAAACCCAGCTCATTTACTTGATGAGTGGACAAAGCGTTAGCAGGCAACATAAACTCCTCTGGTTATCACTTCAAAGCACACTGGGAGTGGATATAGTGATTTCATTCCATTAGAGGTGAATGTGTTTTAGCAGCTCTGTAGGACCATGCTAATCTAGAAAAGGCCCAGTTGTTATGCTTTCTTGCCCTCTTTGTATATGTCGGAGGAGCAAGGTTTCCCTCTCTTTTTCTCCTCCTCCTGACTGGCTGAAAAGCAGACTCCACTTTAAAGGCCCATTCAATGTGCCAGACTGCCCTGACGGATTGGTTTGGCTGGGCTGCTTGTTAACACACTGAAAGACACTGTTATGCAGATTGGAGGAGGTTACTTGGAGGACAGAGTCCAGCAGCTCTCCCCGCAGCTACAATTGATTTTATTTTTTACACTCCAGAAATCATTTTTAATCAGTATTTTGTCCTGGTTTCCATATTTAAATATGCTTAAAATAAGATAATTTTACCAAATGCTAACATTACAATGTGTCAGAACGCCAAAAATAGTGGACCATCTACCCAGTAAATTCTAAATGGTCTTTTATACAGAGAAATGTGAGCATTAGCATCCAAACACCATTAAGTGTGTGTCATGCTGTGTCACAGAAGTCACCATGAAGGACTAACCAGTAATCAGTTTTGCTGGCTCTCTAACAACAACAGTTACACACACAGGCAATACCAGAGGACTGTTGATAAAAAAAATTATGATGAACAGACTTTTAAGTGCTTTGTATTTCAGACACTTCTTTTAAATAGAAAAAAAGATTAACTTTAGACTGACCATCCTTATATTTTAACATTTGCAAAAAAATAAAAATAAATAAGTGGTTTAATATAAGGCTATTCTGTATACTGAGTAGTTGGTGTAAGAACAAAAACCATTGACAACTAAAATAGGTCTTTGATCACCATGAATGAGCATATGCAACCTACAGTTACATGCCAACCTGAGTAAATGGGTTGTATAAGCTGGCTGATCAGATAGCAAATACTCAAAGCACTGATGCTAATAGGGGCAGTAATGAGACTCATTACCACAAAGAAATCAATCAAGCCAACGGCTCTCATAAATTATTCAACTCATCGTGTTACACATGCTACCATCTTTGGTCGTTCCTTCTACATAGCATGCCCAATACAACCTGATGGACTGCAGCTTGGACAAATAAAAACATTAAGGTACTTTCAGGGAAAAAAATATATATATTTTAGTAATACAAGTTTCACATAAACAGACTTCTGACTATAGGAATAATGTCTGGTCCACAATGCCATTTATTCTAGCCCAAAACTGTCTGAATTTCTAATTAAATCCTTGAATAGACAGTAGTGTTCATACCCCAGGCCAGGACACCCCTTTTGGTTTTATGCAATGGTGGAGAAGTAGGGAAAATAGACTCCAGCTCCAGCAGATATTCCAACCGTCTCATTAATATTTAGAGATTTATGAATATTTAAGGACATTTTAGGCATTGCAGATGTTAAAAGTGTTGGACTGTGAGTTGATGCATGGCCTTTTCATTTTCACCAATTCATAAGACCCCTGCTCTACCCCACTGCTTTTAAGCAAAGTCTCTATATGGCACGTCAGTTCATTTTGAAGACCATCTTGGTGATGTCACAGGACAGCTACATCTCAATAAATTTAGAATGTCGTGGAAAAGTTCATTTATTTCAGTAATTCAACTCAATTGTGAAACTGTGTATTAATAAACTTCAATGCACCCACAGACTGAAGTAGTGTACGTCTTTGTTCTTTTAATTGATGATTTGGTCACATTTAACAAAAAACCCAACCCAATTTCACTCTCTACAACAAAATTTAGAATATGGGACATGCCAATCAGCAATAACTAAACAACCACCTGCAAAGTTGTCATGACCTTCAAAATTGGGTCTTCAGGTTGGTTTCACTAGGTACACATATGGGGAAAAAATGCTGGAATCTGAGTTTGTCCAGAAGCCAATCATTGGACACCTTCACAAGGGGAGGGTAAAGCCACAAAAAAAAACATTGCCAAAGAAGCTGGCTGTTTTCAGAGTGCTGTATCCAAGCATGTTAAACAGAAAGTTGAGTGGAAGGAAAAAGTGCACCAAACCAACCGAGAGAACCACAGCCTTAGGAGGATTGTCAAGCAAAATCGATTCAAGAATTTGAGTGAACTTCAAAAGGAATGGACTAAGGCTGGGGCCAAGGCATCAAGAGCCACCACAAACAGACGTGTCAAGGAATTTGGCTACACTTGTCGTATTCCTCTTGTTAAGCCACTTCTGAACCACAGGCAACGTCAGAGGCGTCTTACCTGGGCTAAGGAAGAAGAAGAAACTGGACTGTTGACCAGTGGTCCAAAGTCCTCTTTTCAGATAAGAGCAAGTTTTGTATTTCATTTGGAACCAAGGTCTTAGAGTCTGGAGGAAGAATGAAGAAGCTCATAGCCCAAGTTGCTTAAAGTCCAGTATTAAGTTTCCACAGTCAGTGATGATTTGGGGTGCAATGTCATATGCTGGTGTGGGTCCATTGTGTTTTTTGAAAACCAACGTCAACGCAGCCATCTACCAGGAAATTTTAGGGCACTTCATGCTTCCTTCTGTTGACAAGCTTTATGGAGATGCCGATTTCATTTTCCAGCAGGATCTGGACACATTTGCCAAACTGCAAAAGAACCAAAGGTTGGTTTAAATGGACAATGGTGTTGGTTGCGTGATGGCCAAGCAAACTCACCAGACTGGAACCCCTAGAGAATCTATGGGGTATTGGTCAAGGAGGGAAAATGAGAACAAAGAGACAAAAAATGGCAGATGAGATGAAGGCACACTGCAAAGAAACCTGGGCTTTCCATACCACCTCAGAAGTGCCAAAACTTGATCACCTCCATGCCATGCCGAATTGAGGCAGTAATAAAGCAAAAGGAGCCCCTACCAAGTATTGAGTACATGTACAGTAAATTAACATACTTTCCAGAAGGCAAACAATTCACTAAAAATGTTTTTTTTATTGGGTCTTATGAAGTATTCTAATTGTTGAAATAGGGGGGGGGGAAAAAAAAAAAATTGGTTTTTTTTGGGTTTTTTTTTTTTTTGTTCAATGTGAGCCAAAATCATCACAATTAAAAGAACAAAATAATTAAACTACTTCAGTCTGTGTGCACTGAAATTATTTTGTTATTTAATACACGAGTTCACAATTTGAGTTGAATTACTGAAATAAATGAACTTTTCCATGACATTCTAATTTATTGAGATGCACCTGTATTTTTAGGTAGGCATACAAGTAGAGGTTCTATCTGCTAGAACACAAAAAAACTCAAATTTTGTCATTCCTACTGCCATCATCCATTTCATATCTCACATTTTATACTAGCTTAATCATTATCCAACAAATGGTGCATCTATATATTTTCCCCACAGACAAAATCCCTGAATGATCCAGCCAAAGCACAATGAACTTAAAACTTCAGTGTGCATGACATGAATGCATGCTTAAAATTTTGTAACCTACTTGCTATGTCTATGGTCAGATCATGGTCAAATTTTACTTAAACTCTCTCTATTTCTCTTTCTCTCCTTTACACACACAGCTAAATAGCCATCCAGATAGCAATCTGCATTCAAATATGTCCCTTCACAGTCTTCATAAAAATCTTTAGGAGCTACTGTTGTGTAAGAGACCCCATACTGTTCCATAGGTCTCCCACTCACACACAAAGACGGATACAAAGTACTATGTTACAAATGTCCGCTTTAAGTTTGTCTAGAAGACCATTTAGTTTTATTGTAGCACTGCAATTAAGGGCACATTCCAGAGCTGACTGTTGCCCCGTAATAGTTTACAGCAATGGAGAGCAGGCAGATGAGGAGTTCTTCTTACCCTCCATCCCAGCAACTCCTCTCTCTGTTGATACTCCTAAAACTCAGATGGCTTCTTTATAAAGCAAACATGAATGTTAGAAATGATCCTAGAATGTTCATGAACTATCCCTTGATTTTAATATGATTTTGTTATTAGATGGGATGAAACAGTATGCATTTTTCTTATTTTCATATTCTTGCTATTTTATTTCAGCAAATTCTAACCAATCACATTCTCCGCTTCACAGAGTGGTCCAGCAGAGCATTTCATCTCACTTCTGAGCCAGAAACGAAATGTTGGCTTTTGGTTTCACCCAAGCAAAAATGAAGCCTGAATATCCTGGAAAGCATGAATAGCTGTTATCTTTGCACATACAGGCCCTGCAAATTGCCAGCTGGCTCAGACACGCACTGTCAGCTCTATTCAGATTCTACTGAATCCTCCTATGGTGACTCTATCTAAAAGCAAAGAACCTCTAAATTCCCACTGAACATTCCAAGAGCTTGGAAATGCTGATGCCATTCAATACTGATCATATACTGCACCAAAACGCCAACCCTAACTTTGAAAAGCATGGTGAGGATTCTCCTGCACCAAAAGCTGACTAGCAGGATGAAGTCAAATAAAATCTTATTCTCCTCCATATGCCTGCACATGTAGTAAAACGAGAAAAAGCATGCTTAGATCTAGCAAGATGGGGGTCTCACCTCCACTTATGCAGAACGAAGCCAGGACACTGCTCTCCACATGCGGTACAAGGTTGTCCTCTTTCTAAGTCATCAAGCACAGTGGGCTACAGAGGTTGAAAAGAAAGCCAAGAGTTATTTTTCATAGAAACTTAAGTTATGCGGTACTTTGTGGAAAAGACATTACTACATAAATGCGTGTATATGCCATTAAGAACATCCAAATGTAGAATGCATACTCTGTGTGCATTAAAATGTGCACCTACATAGTGTGAACTCACATTCTCTTTCTGTAGTACTTCTCCAAATCATTTTTAGGTTGCACACATTTAATTCAACCGGTAACTAAAATGTACATTTGCATTGTAAGGGTTTAAAAAGAATCTTGATATTGTCTGATAATAACATTTTACATGGCAGGTATAAACAGTCACTTGACTAGAGCTGTTTATTTTCAGCTCATCCTTCTGAAAGATGGTGACTCCGTCAAAGCGCCATTAAAAGAAACATGTTAAATGAGTAATAATACAGATAAAACTACCATATTTGATAGGGTTTATCATTAGTGTAATTAGCCTACTGATTGCACTAATTTAAATCATGATCTCAGTACATGTAAATACGTCAGTGGTTCACTGCTTCATTATGACTGATCGATTGGAATTATACAATTTTACATTTGAAGGCATAGTGTTACATTAAAACAGGTATAGATTTATTTCCAAATAACTGCCTCACATAACATTTTACATTATGTTATTATTTATTGTTTCCAACTTTCTTAACTCTTTTTTTCTTCTTCAGAAAAGACATGCAGTTTGTTTCACTCGGCTGTCCAAAAAGTCAAATTTAGTAAATCTGCTCACCCAATACAATTCACACAGCAACATATCTGCTCAAATGTTGTCATACCATAACATGATGTCACACTTAAGAAAAATGTATTTGTTATTCTAACAATAAAATGCTAAACAAAAAAAACATCCAATTTTTTTGCAACATCAAACACCAATCTGATAACATGCGTTTCAGGCTGAGGTATCAAACCTGTGTGCTTGTTGTTCACAACTTCATCACATCTAACCTGTTCATTTCCGTCCAAATAACTCACAACAAAGAGCCCCATACTTGAATGTCTTACTGATGCACCGTGCGTAAAAATACAAGTCGTTAAAATGTAAACACCCCGTACCAATTTACTCACCGACCGACTGGAGTTTCTCTTCTTAAGGCTTCGAGCAAACATGACAGCGTGAGGAATTGAATCTCAAAGCGCAGTGAAACGGATCACCGAGTCAATAATATGAGAAAGAGAGCATTGGTAGAAACGTTCATCTCCGCGCTCTCTCCGCGCTCTCTCAGTCCGTCCCATGCGCGCTTGTGAATGAAATTACTGCATTTCCGGACACGCCAGCGGGGTTTTAAACTAACCCAGTAAATGTCAGGTACATTCCTGTGTAAATGTGTGAGACCTTTTCTTTAATTGCAGTTATATAAACCCCAGTGCAATTGTTTAATTTGATATAAGCACTTCACTTACAAAGAGAGTGTAGCCTATAATTTTTTGCAAATTTGTTGCTGGTAAATTCCATTATTTTGAATATGTTTGATTAACATAATAAATGCATGTTTATCCTTCAAATGGATAGTTTATGTTTATTATAGTATAGAGCTAGCAACATGGTTTTATTCCCAAAGAATGCATGAACTGATAAAAAAGCATACAATTATTTTTGTTATTCAGCGAGATGCACTTTAGAGGAAAAGGAGATCAACAAAGCAGTATGATAAGGACCCTTACAGAGACATTTCCTTGATCACCTCACTATGAGAGGTCTTGGTTTTCAGTATTCACTGGGGCTCAAAGAGCAAGCTCAGTACTTCTGTGTAGGAGTATGTGCAGTGAATGCCTACAAAACTGACAGAAAAGACTAAAAAGAGCTGTAAATACCTCAGTCCAATTCACTCTGAAGTTTTCTACAGCTTTTAATGTAGTCAACCTTTAACCTATTGTAAATAATGAAAGTTTGTGAAACAATACAAAAGAGTTTTGAGTCCCATCCTCTCTGTTTGACTAGACAGAGTCTGAAGAAACAAGATAACTTGTACCTTATTAAATATGTATCAACTATTTACTTAAGAATTCAGGTATATTAACTAGCACATAGGTTTAATCAAAGACAGTCTTTGTCAAAGATGCTCACCGTTGAGGAGGTTCAGTGGCGCTATGACTCCTGTAGGCGTTTAGTGGAAGTTGTGTAATAAGCCTGTGTGTTGTCCTGTTAACAATAAACATTACCTGTCTCAACAGATTTCTGGGTGCTTCACCTGTAAAACATAATCTTCCATGGCCTTAAATAAACTTAACATGGCCACACAAAAGTGTTTAAAAACCCTCAGATTAAATAACTATAAAAAACTGTGTTGGACATGTCACTGAGCAAAGGAACCTAAATAACCATGTGACTACAAAGATGGGTGAATCTCATAAAACACGGCACAGTGATATTTTACCCCCAAATCAATCCAAATTATAATTGATTAAAAATACATGTATTTTGCTTAAAGAAAGCACATCTCACTGGCAAAAAGACTTCCGGGGAGAAGAGTCAGACTCGTAACCTAAAGGTTGCGAGTTCGAGTCTCAGGTCCGGCAGGAATTGTAGGTGGGGGGAGTGAATGTACAGCGCTCTCTTCCATCTTCAATACCACGACTGAGGTGCCCTTGAGCAAGTCACTGCTCCCCGGGCGCCGCAGCATAAATGGCTGCCCACTGCTCCGGATGTGTGTGTGTTCACGGTGTGTGTGTGTTCACTGCTGTGTGTGTGCACTTAGGATGGGATAAATGCAGAGCACTAATTCCTAGTATGGGTAACCATACTTGGCCACACTTCACTTCAAATATTTTTTGTCTGTCTGGCTGCAAAGAGACATCATCATATCACAACATTATATCAAAGGGAATTTATTTGTGAGGCATACACATTATATTAATTTTGACATTAAACTTAAAGAGTATTGTAGACTTCATCAAGACAAATTCATTGCATTAAATAATTTTTATACATAATTTTACACATCACAACCTGCACCAAGCAGTTCAACTGAAATGTAATATGTTACAGTAACATAAATATTATGTGAGAATGTTGTCTGATGAAGAAAAAAAAATGTAAATGGGAAAAATTCAAATACAATTATTTAAAATTAATTTACAACCATTAACAGAATAAATACTAAGTACTGTAAAATGTGTGTTCTCTCTATATTCTTTAAAGGAATGAAAAAGACAAGAATAATACTAGTTTATCAAAAGATGGATTGAAAAATTGAAGACATTTTTACGAAATTCTATATGGGCTATAAAATATTTTAAAATATTTATGAATTTTCTGTCTAACTTTATTCACATGCAAAATTAACTGATATATGATTTGATATACATTCATTTACAAGAATGGCTTCAGGCATTCAGCATTACTCAAAGTCAAAATCAGTGTTCTGCCATATTTAAGGAAATATTGCTCTATTATCTAGATAATGGCTTTGTTGTTTTAAAAAATTCCTTTTTAATTATTAGATTATTATCAATATGCATTTAAAGGTACATGTTACAAGACAACACAAATAAATTAATCAGATAATTTTATAACCATACTTAATTTAAAAAAAAAAAATATATTAATATATATATATATATATAAAAAAAAAACAGGCACCATCTAAACAAAAAACAAATTGGGAATGTTTTTTAGTACTTTAATGTTGTAAAATGTGTTTAAGTACTACAATATTGGCTTTTTTGGCTTTGGCTTTGTTTTTTTGACCCGTCTTTTGAACATGTTTGTCTTTTGCTATTGCAATGGTCTATGTAATGAATACACCAAAATAATAATATTTCAATATTCCAATTGGCATCAATTATTGCGACAATAGATTTTAATGTACCAATGAATTATTATCACCCCAATAAATACACAGTAATAAAATATACACATAATGGCAGTGAAGTTATTAGTGAAACATGTAATTTGCTATGACAATAATTATTCAATAAGTCATGAAACAGATACAATTTTACAACAGGCACGGCTGAGGTAGAATTTAAAAATAATGCAGCAAAAAAAAAAAAAAAAATTTTTCTTTAGGCTAAACACTTTGTCTCAAAATGTACTGCTTCGGCAATGAACAAGATGACCAACTTCACACTCCCAAAATATGTTGTTTGCAAACTCCCTAGATGTTACTAGCTTAAAGGTACATACAAGTACCTAAACTGTATATATTAAATCTTTTGAAAGATACCATCCAGTGACAGTTTTGAATTCTCATTTCGTAAACCTTTATCTAATTCCAACCGTGCAACCTACAAATTCCTCTCTTTTGCTAGGCAGACTTCTCTTTCCCTTTCTCAGATATTTATCTGAACTCTACTCTCCCACTAAGATGTTCCCTGCTCTGTCAGAACAAAAATCTGAAGACGAGTCACATCTAGTCTCTATAGCCTTCTTTAGACCGGTGAGTCGACGGCTAAATAAGCTGTGCTTCCTTCTACAAGAAAAATACTAAACTTACCAGACACGACATCTTCATCAATAAAATTCAAGAAGACAATGAATCACTGAAATTTTCACAACAAATATACCATTCATAAATAATTAGGAATAACATACACTACTGTTCAAAAGCTTTGATTTCAACCATTTTAACCATTTAATTGATCAAACGTAGTGCTGTTAAACAATTAATCGTGATTAATCACATTCAAAATAAAAGTTTTTGTTTACATGATATATGTGTGTACTGCGTATATTGATTATGTATGTATAAAATACACCAACACACAATTGTATATATCTAAGAAAAATTGTTAGTTTATATATTAAATATATTTAGAAATAACTATAAATATATGAATTAGAACATACAGTGGGGAATAAAAGTATTTAGTCAGCCACCAGTTGTACAAGTTCTCCCACTTAAAAAGATGAAACAGGCCTGTAATTTTCATCATAGGTATACCTCAAATAAGAGAGACAAAATGAGAAAAAAAAATCCAGAAAATCACATGTAGGATTTTTAAAGAATTTATTTGCAAATTGTGGTGGAAAATAAGTATTTGGTCAATAACCAAATTTAATCTCAATACTTTGTTATAATACCCTTTGTTGGCAATGACAGAGGTCAAACGTTTTCTGTAAGTCTTCACAAGATTTTCACAAACTGTTGCTGGTATTTTGGCCCATTCATCCATGCAGATCTCCTCTGGAGCAGTAATGTTTTGGGGCTGTCGCTGGGAACACGGATTTTCAACTCCCTCCAAAGATTTTCTATGGGGTGAGATCTGGAGACTGGCTAGGCCACTCCAGGACCTTGAAATGATTCTTACGAAGCCACTCCTTCATTGCACCGGGCGGTGTGTTTGGGATCATTGTAATGCTGAAAGACCCAGCCACGTTTCATCCTCAATGCCCTTGCTGATGGAAGGAGGTTTTCACTCAAAATTTCACGATACATGGCCCCATTCATTCTTTCGTTTACACGGATCAGTCGTCTGGTCCCTTTGCAGAAAAACAGCCCAAAGCATGATGTTTCCACCCCCATGATTCACAGTAGGTATGATGTTCTTTGGATACAACTCAGCATTCTTTCTCCTCCAAGTTGCTTGCATTTTTTACCAAAAAGTTATATTTTTGGTTTCATCTGACATATGGGACATTCTTCCAATGCCTATTCTTGGATCATCCAAATGCTCTCTAGCAAATTTCAGATGGGCCTGGACATGTTCTGGCTTAAGCAGGGGGACACGTCTGTCACTGCAGGATTTGAGTACCTGGCGGCGCAGTGTTTTACTGATGGTAGCCTTTGTTACTTTTTGGTCCCAGCTCTCTGCAGGTCATTTACTAGGTCCCCCCGTGTGGTTCTGGGATTTTTGATCACAGTTCTTGTGATCATTTTGACCCACGGGGTGAGATCTTGCGTGGAGACCCAGATCGAGGGAGATTATCAGTGGACTTGTATGTCATCCATTTTCTAATAATTGCTCCCACAGTTGATTTCTTCACACCAAGCTGCTTACCTATTGCAGATTCTTCCCAGCCTGGTGCAGGTCTACATTTTTGTTTCTGGTGTCCTTTGACAGCTCTTGGTCTTGGCCATGGTGGAGTTTGGAGTGCGACTGTTTTGAGGTTGTGGACAGGTGTCTTTTATACTGATAACAAATTCAAACAGATGCCATTAATACAGGAAACCAGTGGAGGACAGAGGAGCCTCTTAAAGAAGAAGTTACAGGTTGTGAGAGCCAGAAATCTTGCTTGTTTGTAGGTGACTAAATACTTATTTTATCGAGGAATTTACCAATTAATTCTTTAAAAAAAAAAATTTGATTTTTTTTTTTTTTTTCATTTTTTCTCTCATAGTTGAGGTATTCCTATGATGAAAATTTCAGGCCTCTCTCATCTTTTTAAGTGGAG
Source organism: Sinocyclocheilus anophthalmus (assembly GCA_018155175.1). Classification (NCBI taxonomy): domain Eukaryota; kingdom Metazoa; phylum Chordata; class Actinopteri; order Cypriniformes; family Cyprinidae; genus Sinocyclocheilus; species Sinocyclocheilus anophthalmus. The sequence continues at coordinate 258,763 of JADLZN010002827.1, forward strand.
AACTTGCACAATTGGCTGGCTGGGCGACTAAATACTTTTTTGGCCCAATGTCTATGAATGTAAAAATTATTTTCAAAAATGTATACATGCATGCATGTGTTTGTATTTATATATGTATAATAAATATACACAGCACACACACATATAGGTCTATTATGTAAACAAAAACTTTTATTTTGGATAAGATTAATCGCAATTAATCATTGCCCAGCACTAAAAAAAAGACAGGAAAGACCAAAGACAAAAACACAAGATTTATATTTTAAAAAAAAATGTAACATGGCTTCCACAAAAATATAAAGCAGCACAAATGTTTTCAACATTGATAATAAAAAATGTTTCTCAAGTACCAAATCAGCATACTAGAATGATTTCCGAAGGATCATGTGAAACTAAGGACTGGAGTAATGATCCTGAAAATTCAGCTATGCCATTAAATGACATTTTAAAATATAAAACTAAAAACAGTATTACATTTTAATACTAGTACAGATTACAGTTTACTGTATTTAAATGAAATAAAATGGCAAGTATAAAAAAACTCTTTCAAAATATATTTTAACAATCGTACTGACCCCAGACTTTGAAAACTGTCCCGTAAACTGTTCTTCTACTCAGGCCAAACTATTATAGTGGTCTACAGTTGGGGCCAAACACTCTGTTCAAAACTAAAATGATGTTCCTTAGTGTTTTACACATAATAGCACCACTGAATAGTCAGAATTCCACTTCCCTGCACACAACGCACTCCACTGCCCAACAATCCTAAACACATACTGTGTGTTCTGGACTGTGACAATGCTTCATTCATTTAAGCTTACTCTGCTTATATTGCTTTCTCTGGAATTTTCCAGAATTAATTGATAAAAAACAGATAGATAAACTAAATGACAGTGGTGTGCAATTACTATATAGAATATAATATATATATCTATATATATATATATATATATTAAATCTGAGGACTTTTAAAAACGAAAGAAATTCTATCTATTCAGGTATGACTAAAATTTGTTAGCCTGAATATTAGCATGTTATTGGTAATCAAAATACCAAAAAAATGTTTTAACATGATAATCATAAGAAAGGTTTTCATGGCACCAAACAACATATTAGAATGAATCTCTGGACACTAACACAGGAGTAATTATGCTAAAAAATTCAGCTTTGCCATCACAGGAATAAATTACATTTAAAATATATTAAAATACAAAATAGGAAAAACATTATAATTCAATACTTTCACAGTACCATTATTTTACTGATTTAATAAGCAAGCTTTGGGACTATAAGAAGATGTGTTTTTTTTTTTTGTTTTTTTTGTTTGATACCTAAATAAAATACATCCAGCAAAATAGATGCCAAAAAACTTATACCGGTATTCCAACACTCCCAATGGCTCGTAAGTGAACTGTATGGCACTTGAGGAATCATACACATAGAATTTAGATTTCCCTTTAAAAGAAATTAAGTCTGACAGTAGAAATAAGTATTTAGAAACAGGTCATACACTTTCCTGCTGGTTTGTACATCTGCCATCATGAAACTTCAACAAGAAGTCCAGGGCTGGAAGAGGGAGTGCATTTTCCACAATAACCCCCACATATCCCAGAAACTCTACTGCCATCCTGTGGATACATGAAGAAGTACATGTAAAGTTTGCTTAATCGTTTTATAATATAGCTAAAACACGCAAAAAAAAATCATTTTGAGAAATTCAAAGCCCAAGGGCAGGAAAACACACCTCAACTGACTTCAACTAGAGATAAAAGATAAAAAATTCTCTCTCTGCACGTCCTCCAGAGCTCTTGACTTAGAACAGTGGATCATTTTGAATGGATTCTGTTTAATCTCTGCCAAAAACTGTCCCTCTGCTGACTTCAAGAAGGACTGGATCTACACAGCAGCTGCTCAGTTGTGTTCCATCAAAAGGACACTTGTACCAAATAAGATGGATGATGTACTACATGTGCTTCAAAACAAATTCTAAGCCAAGAATGGACAATATACTTAATTTACTATTCATTCAGAGTTGGAGGTTCCAGAAACAACACATGGTCTGGTGAACTTGCACACATTTACTCAGGCCTTCTAGTCTTCTTTAATCATTAGGCCTTCTAGTGTGTATTAATTAGAGTATCTTTTGTTTTATAAAGTTCTTAAAAATGCTGTTTTCATACTACCAAAAAAATAAAGACAATTTTATCTTAAAAGGCAAATGTGCAATTACAACATCATAATGGGCTAAATAGAAATTGTATAAATTTGGTATAAAAATGTATTACAAAGAACAGTATAAATGCATGATTTTATGATTTCAATGTGCGAGTTAGTGTTCTTTAAGTCAGTGCATGGTGGTGGACTTACCTGAGACCTGTGAATGTCAGCTGTGGCGTAGTTCCCTTGGGAAATCCACCTAGTGCTTTCGGTCACCTTAAATCCTGTTCCTGAGAGGTTGATCCTGAACCGGCCCTGAAAAAAAGAGCACATTGTTTGAGCAGTCACAACATTTTACCTACTAGCAACAGGTGGCAATAGTAGGAATTTTAACCTCATACAATCTGTACATTAAAATCTGGATGAGTAAACTAATCAAAGACAAACATGTCCTTCATATATTTATTTATATAGAACGAGTAAAAATAAGATAATAAAATAAACTTTTCACACTGCACTTGTCCCTGATTATCGTTATTATTAATCCTGGTTTTAACCCTGGATAGAGGAATTTTTCACAAATATACTTTAGCTGGGGTAGCACTGTATGTTACCTGGGGTTAGAAACATTTATGCACTGTTAAACGACACAGTGTTAGAATGTTATGGCTAGATGCTAAGCAACAGACAGCCAATTGCATGTCTCATATTCATCTGCTTTGAACAGTCAGGGAAACACTGCGTGTTGTTTAAATAGTAATTTCAACGTTTAAGGGGAAAACGTCAAAAAGAGATGTAAATTGCAATGAAGAAGAGAGACCTTTGTAGCCCGAAATCTCCACTAAGGAAAAACTTCATAAAGTCGGCAATATATACTGGAAATATGAGGATGTCTTTATGTAAACAGGTTTGAGAAACGAGTGTGAAAAGCCCTGTGGTGTGCTGCCTACCTGTGGGCAGCGAGCAGCACTATAGCAATCTCCTGCCGTGGCAAAAGGAACCCTATGCCCTTCATGGAAAAAGGCAAATTTCCAGTCTGTGGCTATGCAAAAAGAAATAAATGAATGAATAAATAAATAAATGACATTTATAAATTTAAGGTAGGCGTATTAAAAGGGCAATGAATAAATGAACAAGAGACAAGACATTTTTCAATAATAATTTCTGGCAACGTGTGTTAGCTAGGCTTACTTATAATGGTCATTGTGCTGAGGTCCATTCTAACTCTTGTGAAGGTAGAAAGACCAGCAGCTGTGTAGTCTCTTCTACACTGGCAATCTTCTCTCCTGCTTAGGTTGAATGGGCACTGTGTGGGGTCCATCAGCCTGGACAATAACACAAAGAACATAAAGAAATGTTGTTTCTTTGACGGAAAAATGAATAATATAAATACATAATACAAGTGTATTTTGTAAAAGCACACAAAATAATGCAATAATGCATATTTATACACTCGCAATGGAAGTCAAAGGGGTAAATGTAACCTGTATCCGAAGACCTCAGAGAAGTTCTCTTCTTCTCCGGTGATCAGCGTGATATACTCCTTAGGACTGTCAGTGTTCATCTCCGAACAGTAGATCTGAGCAACAGAGGAGGTAAGTGTTTTTTTGTTTTACAATGTCTAAACTAAGAAATTCTTTTAAATCAGGAATTCATTATTTGTTCCAAATTTCTCTCGGAAATGTTTCATATTAACAGAAATTCAAATGAGACCTAAAAATTAATCGTACTTTTAAAATTTTTCCATCAATTTTCAACGTCTGTTCACCATCAGAGACAACATCTTTCTGGAGCCGTACATCTCTGCAGTTAGTGGGGAAGTGGCCTGAGAATGAGAGAGGAAAAGAGTTTGTACGGTACGGTACGGATCACGTCTGATCAGTGGCATGTAGCACGAAGCGAGATGAACAAACTCAGCGTTGCAGAGTAAGTTTTGAGTTGATAAAACCCAATAAAGCCAGCTTGGTTTAGATCAGGTTCACTGGGCTCACAAAGCTCGATACAAACTTTCACTGTCAACTCAGAGTTTGTGATTAAAGGAGTAGTTCACTTCAAGAACAAAAATTTACAGATAATGTACTCACCCCCTAGTCATATAAGATGTTTGTGTCTTTCTTTCTTCAGTATTAACGATAAATTATGTTTTTTGAGCAAAACATTTCAGGATTTCTCTCCATATAATGGGCTTCTATGGTGCCCCCGAGTTTGAACTTCCAAATGCAGTTTAAACGCAGCATCAAAGGGCTCTAAACGATCCCAGCCGAGGAAAAAGGGTCTTATCTAGCGAAACGATCGGTTATTTTCTAAAAAAAAAATTACAATTTATATACTTTTTAACCTCAAACGCTAGTCTAGTCTAGCTCTGCGTGAACTCTGTTTTTTCCGGTTCATGACAGTTAGGGTATGTCGAAAAACTCCAATCTAATTTTCTCCTCCAACTTCAAAATCATCCTACATCGTTGTTTTACTGTTTTTTGTAAAGGACGGTTGACCTTCTTTGCATGTTCACTTTGTAAACACTGGATCGGTACTTCTGCAGCGATGTAGGACGATTTTGAAGTTGTTCATTTCAGTCAGGACCACTATGTTTGAAGATTATTATAGAGGTCCTGAACTTTATATTTGGCAGTAGACAATGCTCTGAAGGGTTCAGATTCTGAGCTATCCACAGGCAAACCTCGCTGAGGTTTGAACCCTCCGAAGACTAAGCAATTGCCAGATATTTTATATGCAACAGTTGTATATTTCAGTAGAGTAATACAGTACTGTGAATAAATGAGCTGGATATACGATATACCTCCGTGGGCAAGCAGTTAGTGATCATGTATCTGCATAAGGAGGAGTTGGGGATGGAGGAGGGTAATCGCATGTCTATGCGACAGACTATGGCAAGTGTGAGTACGGATGAACTTATATATCTTATTGATTGTAGTGGGAGGAGTTACGGTCAGCTGAGCGCCAGCTGATGCTGGCTGTCACACCATGGTCTGCCTGAATTACGCTTGAGCTCCATTCGTCACTCAAACTAAATTTAAGTATACTTATCAGAGATGTATTCTCAGCACTGAAAATGTAAATACTAGAAGCAGCTAAATTTGTTCTACTTTTTAGAATTGTTTATAGACACTTTCCCTGTTGTAGTTTTTTTTAACTAGTTTGGCTGTTTATATTTTATCTTGCTCAGACTTGTAAAACATTTGAATATTTATTAAAATAAAAAACTGGTTATTTAATTTAAATAAAGTTTAGTACTGTAATTAAAATCAGAACAGAGTTAATTATAACAGTAACAATAGTAACATATAATAATAGTAATAGTAACACTGGTGAACTCAGTAGAACTATACTGTCCATAATATAACTTTACAGCAACTTGAGATTTTTTGCCACTTGGTGGCAAACCTTTAATTTCTACCACTATATGGGCATAAATAAATTATAAGGACATTCATTGTAATTCATTGTCCTGCTGCTACTACTAATAATTTGTTACTCACAAGAAGGACTGATGCAGGATTTCCGTTCCTCAGGTTTGGAGGAGGAGGGACATTTTTCAGAAACCTCACCCTCTGCTGATATACACTGGACTTGTCTCTCTGTCCAACCACTTCCACATGTTGCAGAGCACTAATATACAAAAAAGGAGGTTTTTAAACAGACATTATGGGTTTAGTAATGACATTTAGTATAATTTTATATCTTGTATAATTATTCAATTAGGTATATATTATTATCAGTCCAGATCTGTCTTAAATTCAGCAAAACTACATATTATCAATTTTTCTTTTCTATTTTTAAAAAAAAGTTGTTATTTTTCTTGTACAAAATTTCATTTTTCGATTAAAGAGTTAGAGCCATTTCTTAAAAATGTAAAAATGTATTAGACAAATTCAAATCATGAATAATTACTTTAATAAACTCACAGGTCCCCATATACCCACTCTCCAAGCGTGTGGGACAGAACAAGGCAGCCGAAAGCAGGGCAAGATGTCCTCAGGAGGGGTGCCGGGGCAGTCTAATGAAGAGTTAAGACTATACTCATAATTATCAATCCCAGCGTGAACCTCACTGCAGGACACCAGCCTCCTCTGATACCCCAGACCACACGTGACTGAGCACTAAAATGGAAAACAGCCTTGATGGAAACGAAACCCAATCTACAGTGTCTAAAACTTTACTGTAAACTGTCTATTGGTGAACCATAAATGTGCACTTTACAAATTGCATCTATTTATTTATTCAGTATAAGTAGTTATTCAGGATTCAAAACATCTATTGGCATAGAACCTAAACTGTTAAATTATTTCCAAAAATAATTTTCAAAATAACTGTATTATTTCCTGTCTCTCACCTCAGACCATTCTCCTGTAATCCAGATGAACTCACAGGGTTGTAAGTTACAAGGTTCCTTATCAGCCGGTTTTCTTTGGTTCATGCAGTACACCTCAAGCACCTCATCTTCATCCTTATCCAAACACACCACTGCTCGAACCTTGTACCCAGAACCACATGTTTTGCTGCACTGAAGGAAGTGATATCCAGAAAAGTGATCATCAAATTCCAGCAAGCAGGATAATACTGATACTAATTTGATCAGCCAAGATAAGGAGTGAGATGGAATTACATCACAATCTTGTACATGTGCACCTTTCTGTTTAAAAACTACATAACTTGAGATACACTCTGTGTTTTGGTAGGCTTAAAAGCAAAGTTCAGCTTTAGCTATTTATATAATGAAAGATGAATGCTAACCTGGACTGGAATCTTTACTATGGTGTTAACTGCAATGTAGAGAAAGTAAAAGAAGTGGGAAGAAAGGTACCTGTTTCTGGGAATTCTGTCATATGCTGTAAAGTGTTGACAGTGAGCAGCACCAAGCTTTGTGCGAGGCAACTTGGCCCCTCAAGCATCCGACAGGCTAAGTGAGCTAGTCTAATAGGCTCCAGCTGCCTGTGTCTGCTGTGGAGGGGGGAGAAGTGGAGGTGTTCTCTAGAGCAGTGCACTCAACTAATTACACTTCTTTTAAGTGCTGTGATTTCATGCTGCTAGATGACCCAGATTCGAGTCTTATGGAATAGTTTTTGTTGTCTGAAAAGTTTTTCTGTAGACCAGTGGTTCTCAACCTTTTTAACTCACAGACCCCCCCCAACGGTCTAACACAATATTTAAAGGCCCCCGTGTAATATAATATTAGCAGAAATACTGTGTAATATATTATTAGCAGAAACTGGGGGTGACGATATTACCACAATTCATTTTGTGAGTTCTTAAGATAGAGTAAATATATATAATGCATATAGAATATGCAAAAACATAAAGGTAAAATTAATTAGATATCTAAAAAAGTGTATTAAGTACTAGCCAAATTTAACCAAACTGCACCAACAAAACTAGTAGACAAATGTTTCGCAATGTGGCATTCTTCTTGCTATTTTTATGACGTTGATTATTCTGGAAAAATTGGCATTCTTTTATGAAATTCAGAAATGTATTTTATGAAAACATACAGGTTTGGAGCAAAATGAGGGTAATAATTAAATGATGACAGAATTTTTTGGTGAACTATCCCTTTAAAGGAAAAAAATACTTCCAGAACTGAGGACAATAAAAAAGTAGGCGGTCACTTGTGCTTGATTGCATTTTGCCCATATCATCTGAGAGAGAACGGTTTGAGGTGCACTCGTATGCTCATACACACACTTGCTGCTGCTCATACACATTTATTTCATTCTCACACTTTGTCACATATTCACCTCTTGCCAGTCTCCTTTGCCCCAGCTGTAGTGTGAGACACAATCGGTGACCCGGCAAGGCTGTGTAGAGGGCGGGCGAAGGAGACGGGAACATTTAGACTCCTGCGTCCTGCGCTCGTCACCACTGACACAAGAAACCTCACGATGCTGCAGCCCATTTCCACAAGATGATGAACACTATGGAGAACGACACAGGTGGGTTAATGGAACTCATCAATTCTACATTTCTGTGATCTGTTTACATACTGTAAGCCTTAACAAATCACAGCTGTCCTCTAGTTTGTTCAGATAGTAATTACTTCCATTGAAAGTCATAAATCAAAATGTGATGACAGGATTACAATGAAGAATCTGTTGAGAGGTTTGCACAATCCTGCTCTGTTATAGCTCAGAAAAGTGCTGCTGTACCTGAATGTATGCGCACGACTTTCAACAGTAACCAGCATTTTTTTTTTAGCTGGGGCCACTGAAAAACCATGGGTAAGGTAAAAGGTTAACTAATGTCTTTATCATGCATATTCTATTGTCTTTTACAGTTTTGTAAATATGATGAGCCTAGGTGGGTTTTTCATTGCATGAATGCCATCCAAATGCAGGGAAGGGTAAAAGCGAGAAGAAAAGAAAATCAACTCTTCCATAAAAATAACCATTAAAGTATTTTTGCCAAACAAATTTTGCCAGTTTACTTTCAACTCTCATTTTACTGTATCATCAAGCCTGCTTGTGGTTTACACAGAAGATGAAGTTTGACATTTAGCTAAAATATCAGTGATACTGGATGAAATGAAATAAGATGGAATTGGGCTCTCCATTCATTTGCATGAGTTTAAATATTGTGTGTAGATCATGCTGAGTCATTTATGCGTGTTCGGTTGTTGATTGGAAAGGTTGTTGAATTGCTTTTTATCAAGAATATCTTAAGATAACAGGCAGAGATATTCTGTGTATGGGAGTAATTTTCATAGAAAATAAAGATTTTCAGTGCTACTGTATCCTATTGGGAAATATATTAAAACTGTGAGTGATCTCTGAACACATCATACACTATGAATATGTTTGCATTGGGAGAAACAGAACAATATACATTTTAAATGACTTGTTAAATATATTACATTGGTTTTGGTGGGGCAGTATTCAAATGATTGAGCAAAAAAGTATGCATGAATGGATAAGTAAAGTGAAGATTAAACGAGGGCTTTAATAGATTTGTAACTGTGAAATTGGGACATGCTGTGGAATACAAATACATATATCTTTCTGCATATCTGCTTTCCTTCTCTTCAGTTATTTACTACACAGACTGCTCTTGTAAATCTCTAAAACTTGATATATAGTTACATTACCATTCAATTTCTTTAATTAAAGAATCCTGAAAAAAATCTATGAGGGTTTACATAAAAATATTAAGCACCACAACATGAGATATTGGAATCTTGAGCATATTAATATTAAGTATTATTATTATTATCAATATTAATATAATAATAATACTATCTTTATAGATGTATTTTTTATTCATAATTAATGGTTATTTCTAATACGTTTATCATATTTATACATATTTTAATACATGTTATATATATTATATTATATTATTACTTACTTATTAACTGTTTTCCTTTTTTTTTCCCCCCCCCCCCCCTTTGACACCAAATCATCATATTAGAATGATTTTTGAAGGATCATGTGACATTGAAGACTGCAGTAATGACTGCTGAAATTCAGCTTCGCCATTACATGAATAAATTACACTTTAAAATATATTAAAACACAAATAAACCTTACGGACCCCAAATATTTTTAATGGTAGTCCGTATATACACGCACACATTGTGATATATAAAGTGTGAGTTTTACCTCTCCCCAGCTTCCCGTCTTCCACTTGGGGCACCTCCCACCACTGCAACGCCTTTGCTTTTGGGGGAGGGGCAGATGTAGGCAGTTCTCTTCTGGGATTGGCTGGCCCAAGTGACTGACACAAGTCACATTTCGGTACTTGTATCCTCTCCCACAGGACGCAGAGCACTGCAAGAAAGGGAAAAAAACTGCTCTCGTTTTCTTTTCAGTTACCTCAGGTTCCAACTGCTTGATATCAATCCCACGGGAATCCCCTAATGACCACGGCTCGCTTGTGTTATTTGAGGTGATTATGTTTGATTATGAAGCTGATTATGTCTAATTATGTGAATTTATGGGTAAGTCAAAGTAAACAAAAGAATAGATAAGTCCTGTGGTAATCATTGTAATTACGTTCAAATTTATTACCATTTTGACAGCACATCATGTTATGTGGAGAATTAGTATATGGACATTTACATTATAAGATACCAATAACATAATACATGATATACAATTGGAGCAGCATAAACAAATAATTTGTTTTTACCTCAAATACTATTTACAGTATAAAAAGAGGAAAGAAAGTGTCTCTGAATCATAATGAATGGCCATCGCTACATCTGGTTTCTGAGCCGAAGAAACAGTGACATTTTCTGGCACCAGTGGATGAAGAGAAAAGAGAGAGAGGCTTCCCTGGACCCCAGGATGGGAGAGGAACGGATAATCAAAGGGCCCCGTAGAGGGAGGATGGATATGATGCGACAAGCCTGAAGTTGAACGAGTCCATTCCCAGCATGCATTCACGAAATACAGGAACTAAGAGAACAGAAACTCCCCAATTGGATAATATGTTCCTGGGGATACTTTTTCAAGCAAGTTTAGCAAGTCAGTGTGTCACAGTTGTATTTAAGGTAGATGGAATTCATTTTGAACAAAATAGGTCTTGGGCTGGTTTAACATCGATATATATATTTCTTTTACAAATATTTACGTACCAAATTTATTACAGGTTTGGTTCAACTGATTGCATATTATACTAAATTAAATACCGACAACATGGACAGTTGCAGCAAAATAACAACAAAAAAAAACTTTACATAAAATGATATAAAATACACTTTTATCTTTAAGGCAAGACCTCCATGTACCATTGTTATAATGATCCACTTTAATAATTCATTCAAAGCCCTAAATATTGATTCATAATAAATCATACACTTGCTTACTCTGCCCCAGAATGTTACAGTGTGTGTTTATGTGTGAGAATGTGTAATATATATGTTCTTTTAGGGATTCTGTTACAAGTGTAAAAGTTGCATGCTTAGTTTTGTGAGTGTGTGAAGGTCTCTTTAGTTGATATGAAACATCAATAAGCATACATTTAATCAATTGTATCTTGGTGCTAATTTCTGTAATCAGCTCTAAAACACTTAATGTGGCTGGTATTTTAATTATTGACATCTGAAATGGTTTTTACATTCAGCAATAATGTGTCTGAATATTAAGTGGCCATATCATTTAGTTAATCATAACATATATAATTTCATTTGTTTTCAAATGGCAAGGCCTTTATTTCAGTCGCGGTTAAGGTGTGGAAAGCTGCCATACTGTTGTTAAATGAACGCACCACTGATTTAATGAGCACAAATTACCAAATTTTCACACTCAAGAGGATTCCAATGCAGGGTAATTTACTTAAAAATTCCCTTCATCTAAAAACCACCCATAATCCTGAAACGCACAAGCTTGAGTTTGCTTCCCAGAGCAAAACTGTTTAACCAAATGTCATCAAATTGACAACAGAAAAATAAAAAAGTGTATATGGGATTTTTTTTGTCAAAAATGAATAAAACATGCATATTTGTTATGCTAATAAAACATGTTCAAAACAAATATTCCAATTCATGACATCTGAATGCAATCAAAACATATAAGTTTAACTGTAATGCCACCCTTCAGTTCATTGATCATAGCTTTTTAGACCATGCAAAATTGCCTTGTTTTTCCTTTCAATTGTTGCCACAAATGATCAGTCCAGGAATGGCAACGTACTTGGCCACGTGCCTCACTACATTCCAACGTGAGGACTTCCAAGTATCAAACTGCACACAGATATCCAGACCACAGAGGCCTTCATGCTATGTGGGGCCATGCCGTTCATTCTTCCCATAAGAATAAAACTCTTTCTGAGAAGTGCGTCCATTCTGATTAGATGAGCTGGGAAGGCCGGTAAAGACCTTCCCCCACACATCAAAGGCCATCCTTGGCCCCCCCATGCCCTTGCCATTGTTATTTTGATGTATGCTCATTGCTCACTCGGTTGACTGTGACTATATCACCACTATCAGGGCTGGTTAATATCCTGTGCCATCAAAAAGGAAATAGACAGCGGTAATAGACTTCTTCTGTAGGTATTGAGGTGAGTGAGCACCAAAAAAAAAGACCCCCATTTAAGGATCATTAAAACAGGTAAAAGATGTTGAGTACTCAGATGAGAAATGAAATAAAAGCAGCAGGATAACACAAAAAAGTTATACAGAATTGGAAGTTTGACTCACGAAACAACACATATTAAGCTCAGTGATTTTGTACCTTCTTTGATTTGAGAACATATGCTTAATCGGCAAATAAAATGCTATCTTTTTAAAAACCGAACACCTTCAGAATAATACAAGGCATTCAACATTCAAAGTAATTTTCTTTTCTAGATGACTAATTCACAAATCAACTAGTATTATTAATTAATTACAAAAATGTGCCTACATTTTCTAACCACATCAATAATAATAAAAAAAGAAAAAGAAAAGCGTGTTGTTTAATTTGACCATCATCATCATCATCATCATCAACAGGTTCAAACAAATATGGACAAACATATGGCACCAGAAATAAATACAAATACATACAATAATATACAGAAATGTTCATGCACACCTTCATCAATACTGCCATTTGATTTAAACCACTTAATTTTCAGTCTGGTTACATTAACAGACCATGTCATGAAAGGGAATAGCACCATAGACACTATAGCACCATGACGTTTTTGGAAAAAAGAAATGTTTTGTATAAATACAGTGCTGTGAAAAAGTAAGTACACCCCATGAAAAGTGTCGTATTTAGGACAGATATTGGATTGACATTCCGTCAATGTTAATAGATCAAATAAATTATAATTTAATAAATCATATTTTTTTTATAATGATTTGTGCCATTTCTTTTTTACATCACTGTATGTTTCTTGAAATATATACTATTATATCCATGAGAGATTAGAGATCAAATTAAGCAATGAATGGTTGCTTATGGATGTTATAGGATAGCTTAGCATTTGTTATCACTATCCACACATATAAAGTGGATGGAAGATGTATGTGGGGCTCTTCATTACGACTGAGGTAGACACAAGCAACTGGCCAACAAGCATATTTAAAAAAAAAACGGGCCTTCCCTGGGTCTGAGGGAAATGCAATGAGGAATTTTACACACTAGACTAAACATGTTTTTTTGTTGACTACTACACACAAAAAAAGAGAGATATTACTGATTTTGTAAATAACCTAGAAAAATATTAGAATTGCAGAACAAATCAACAGACAAAATGACACAAAACTACATTTGATTTCAGATTAGGTCACAAATTTTAGTATTTACTTAAAATGTACTTCTGTAAATTACCTTAAATATACAAAAATATAGCAACTATAGACAGATTTTCACATAAAGTCTCCCTTGTACTGATAAAGCACCATCATCAATTTAAAAAAGGTCAATGGCTAGCTGAGTTCATGTGAGGTATGGTTGAAAAAAAAATCAAGAGAAATGAATTATGAAGATCAATAGAAAAACCACAGAAAGATTGTTTCAATATAATAAAGTAAACTGCCTGTGGTCAGATGTTTTAGCTCTGTAGTGGAGCAATACAAGCGTTGCTGCCCATGTATTCTAAATACTATATACAACTGTACTGTATTTTGAACACAAGCCACAGCAAAGGGCATCACAATGATTTGTATTTATCCAAAGTACAGCTGCATTGGGCAAAAGAATCCTAACATAGAAAATGAAATGGAGAAAAAAAGCAAGCAAAACAGCATTCAAACTTAAACACATCGACCAAAGAGATGCTCACTTTTTCAGTCAGGAAATAAACCTCTAAAACAATATTTAACTGCATGTTTGGTAGATCTTTAAGTGCAACCGAAACTCGCTAAAAAGCAGCTATTTGCTTCCTCAAAGATCAAACCATTTGAGTTTCAGTTTGTGTTCTTCATGTCTTGAGCGTAAAGAAACATCGGCATGTTGTGAGAATGAGAACTTATGAAGGGAAAAAGTTAAAATAGTTACGAGCGTACCGAGCTCCATTGGTCTGTGCTCCAGTGAGGGTTAATAGAGCAGGACTGAGTATTGCACTGTTCTCGGTCGGGTGGTTTGTCAAGAATTTCACAGCTCAGATCGTTAAAGCGCTCCCCGTTGGGCCGCTGACAAGCGACCAACCGGGTCTTTATCCCTCCTCCGCAGGATTTTGAACACTAGGGAGGCAGAAACAGAGTATGGGTGAGAGAAAAGAAAGAGTGAAAGTCTGGCTTTATTAACAGATACAATTTTTCTGAGAGCACATTTTTCAAAAGACGGCTTGAACCACATATATAATGTCAAAATATTATAATCTCACGGTCTTCTCTTGAGTAGGCACACTTCTAAAGCTTCGTTCAAATAGACAAAACAAGACATGTCGGCCTATCCTACTCAAATATACTTTGTATTTTTGTCTGAATGGCAAATAAATCCTATATTGACCCTAATGCAAGAAACTGATTTTACAAACCAGTTGTAAATGTGAATAAAAATGTTAACGCATGATTAAAATGGAAATCGTGTAATGTAATAAAAAAAATGTCTTACTTAGCTAATGGATAGCATATACATACATGCATACACCAATTCAAACGTTTGGGGTTGATTTATTTTCTTTATTTTATACAGTATAAAAATTTTAAAATGTAATTGATTTCTGTGTTAAATTACTCCAGTCTTCAATGTCATATGATCCTTCATAATCATTCTGATTTGATGCTCAAAAGACATTTCTTATTATTATCAATGTTGAAAAGATCTGTGCCGCTTAATATATTTGTGGAAAAAAACTTTCTGGATTTTTTGATGAATAGAAAGTTCAAAAGAACACATTTGAAATATAATAAAGCAATAAGCCCCAAGAAGCCATGGTTTACAGTGAGTTTATAACAGCTAAGCGGCATTGTTAGGCACGATGTGAAGCAGAGTGCCTAAAACCCCCTTAGCTGTTATAAATTCACTGTAAACCATGGCTTCACGGGGCTTATTGTTTTTATAAAACGATTATTCCATATAGTAAGGTTTCACAAAATAAAACAAGCAAACAACAGTATTCTCCACCACAATATAGTTCTCAGAATCAGTTGTTGTTTGCAACAAATGGCTCCAGCAACGACAAACTAAACAAAGGTTGATTTTTGTATAGTAATTTACAACAGCTTTTGGACGTGGCTCAGCCACTCAGAATCAAGGACCCGGAACTATCCTTGTTTGAAATAGAAGTCTTTTGTAACATTATGAATGTCTTTTCTGTCACTTTTAAACATTTAAATGTGTCCTTTCTAAATAAAATATTCAAATATTAATTTCTTGGAACAAATCTTACTGACCTCAAACCTTTCAACAGTAGTATATATTTGATTAAAGGGGTCATATGATGTGATTTCAAGTTTTCCTTTCTCTTTGGAGTTTTAAAAGCTGATTGTGGATAGATAAGATCCCTGAAGTTGCAAAAAATAAAGTCTCAAAACCAAAGAAATATTCTTTATAAAAGTTAAGAGTTACCACGCCTACCTAAAATGGCTCGTTCTAACACGCCCCACTTGTCTATGTCATGATGTGGGAATATTTGCATAACGCTGGCCAAATGTTCACACAAAGAAAGAAGCGTAACTTTTATTCTCGCTGTAGTATTGGTGCTGCCGCCATGTCGTGAAGACGCTGTGTTTCGTTGTGAAAGCGAAACTACTTTGTTTGGTCTTCCAAAAGAGGATGATATCCGCTTCATCATGCCTAGAGCTTATCCGTGTGCTGAGTCGCTGAGGAATACATCAACTTAGTACTGCTGCAGCTCACGCTTGCCCGCCCGCCGGCTGTTTCCGTGACTTCCCGTTTGTAATACGTTTTTTCATTTAAATGGATTTGCCACTGATGATTCAAACGCAAATTTTGAGCAGTGTAGAGTAACGTTAACGCTGGTTTGTCATTTCTGATCACAAATCAGACTGTTTTTGTGTGTTACCATCGTCGCGGCGCGAATGCCAAACGCAACATTAAAGACCTGTATAAAGTTGTCATTAGAATCCTCATATGTCCCCCTTGGATGCAATCAAATGCCGTCTGTCTATTAATCAAGAAAAAAATAAAAAAAAATTTTAATGTTTTTGTGTCGTTGCTCCGGCCGGACATGGCATCAACAGTATTTGAGGGGCGTAACATTTCCATCTCACTCTTGAGGTATTCGGCCAATCACAACAACGCACTGGATAGCTGGCCAATCAGAGCACACCTCGCTTTTTCAGACCGATGAGCTTTGTAAAAATCGAATCGTTTCAGAAAGGCGGGGCATAGAGGAGAAACAATAATGTACAGTATGTGGAAAATAATGTGTTTTTTTAACCTTAAACCCCATAAACACATTTCAATACACCAAATACGCAAAATAATGTTCTTTTTTTTAGCAGCATCATATGACCCTTTAACAAATAAAACCAATTCTTGATTGAGAGCATCTCCTCACCCCAGCTGCCTAGAACCATGTGAGGGCAGGGGCCGGACTCACAGGAGCGTTGCTCTGTGGGTTGAGTGCTTTCATCACAGCTGTTGGCAGGGTAGCCGTTCTCATCCTGACACACCACTACACGCCTCTGGAATCCTCCGGCACAGGTACTTGAACACTGAGAGGTGTGAAAGAGAAACAGAAGCTACATAATGAGAGAAGGGCCACACACACATGGCTTCCATACAATCACAAACACACAACAAGCAGGCACATTCCACAATAGACCAATTTCCATTCCATAGCCTTGCTCAGAAAAACTAGTACATCAATACATAAACAACCTGACCAACCCTGACCAAAAAGTCCCCTTTGATCGAATCTAGTTGCGAATAAACCACGAAATTACTGGACTGTAATCGATTTGACCTATTTCCATAATTATTATTTTTTTAGAAAATGTTGGAACTGAATGACATTTCGTTTTATTAATGCTTGACTCTTGATGGCATGGCAAAAGAAATTATGTTTTAGCTAAGTGCTGAATAAGCTGAATTAAATGTGATACGTTCGTATGAACTAGAGAATGGCAGAAACAATACAAAAACATTAATAATGTAATGAGGCATTCGTGCTTGAATTTCTTACCATTCTACATAATGCTAAATTCTGTGACCATTTAACTTTTTTTTTAATGCTTTTGAAATACCGTCTATTATGCATACCACGGCTGCTTTATTTAATCAGAAAAACGAAAACTATATTAATGTGAAATAGGATTACAATTTAAAATAAGAGTTTTTTATTTGATTACATTTTATTTATTTTATTAGCAGTCTTCACAATTCAGAGTCACACGATTCTTCAGAAATTCTAATATTACCTAAACTTTTGAATGATATATATATACCGCATATATATAGTGTATATAGTGTGGTTTGTGTATTATATATAATATATAAATACTATTAATTATAGATATATTATATATATATAGGTCAGCGTTCTCGCTCAATAAATTAAAAGTTGTGGGAAAAAGATTCAGTTCCTCTTTTCTAGTAATTCAACTCAAATTGTGAAACTTTGTATTAAATAAATTAAATGCACACAGACTTAAGTAGTTTAAAGTCTTTGGTTATTTTTTCACTGTGTGATTTTGTCTGCCATGGTTTACAACACCCCCAGCTGTCCCTATCTTAACATGACTTAGAATCTCAGTTCCTCAGGACCATAAACAAAAACATATTTTAGATGTAACTGGCTCTTCGTTGGCCTTCCCTGGAAGTATGTTCACTTTTATCCTGGTCAGCTTCCTGCTTGTAACTCAATACTTGGTAGTGTTGGCTCCCATTTTGCTTTAAGTACTCTGGCCGGTCAATTCTGGCGTCGTCCTCTTCCTCCTCGGGGGCCCGAGGCGCAGAATCCGCTCCCGCGCAGTTGCATGGTTTGGGCTCTGTGTTGCCCAGTTTCCTCTTGACAAGACCCATAGGTTCAAGGTCTGGTGAGTTTGCTGGCCCGTCACGCACGACCAACACCATGGTCCTTTTAACCAACTTTTGGTGCTTTTGGCAGTGTGGGCTGGTGCCAAATCCTGCTGGAAAATGAAATTTGCATCTTCAAAAAGCTGGTCAGCAGACGGAAGCATGAAGTGCTCCAAAATTTCATGGTAAACGGATGCAGTGACATTGGTTTTCAAAAAACACAATAGACCAACACCAGCAGATGACATTTGCACCCCAAATCATCACAGACTGTAGAAACTTAACCCTGGACGGACTTCAAGCAACTTGGGCTATGAGCCTCTCCACCCTTCCTCCAGACTCTGGGACCTTGTTTTCCAAATAAAATGCAAAATTTGCTTTCATCTTTAGAGTGGACTTTTGCACCCATTACTATGGGTACATCCAACAGTGCAGTTCTTCTTCTCCTTAGCCCAGGTCAGACGCCTCTGACGTTGTCTGTGGTTAAGGAGTGGCTTAACAAGAGGAATACAACAACTGTAGCCAAATTCCTTGACACACCTGTGTGTGGGTGTCTCTTGAATTTTTTTTGCCCCCCCCGTTGTTGGGGACCCCAGCCCTTGGCAGTCCATTCCTTGTGAAGTTCGCTCAGATTCTTGAATCGATTTTGCTTGACATCCTCATAGCTGGGCTGTTCTCTGGTGGTTGGTTGTGCATCTTTTTCTTCCGCACTTTTTCCTTCCACTTAACTTTCTGTTAAATGCTTGGATACAGCACTCTGTGAACGAGTCAGCTTCTTTGGCAATGAATGTTTGAGGCTTACCATCCTTGTGAAGGGTGTCAATGATTGTCTACTGGACAACTGTCTATCTATTCGGCGGCCTCCGCGTCCTTTCCTCCCCAGTGTTTGTTTTCGTAGCAGCCTAGTGAAACAAACTGAGAGACCATTTTGAAGGTTCAGTAAACCTTTGCAGGTGTTTTGAGTTGATTAGCGGATTCTTTGGTCTCAGCTGTGATGCAGACCATATTCTAATTTTTGAGATAGTGAATTGGTGGGTTTTTGGGTTAAATGTGAGCCAAAATCATCACAATTAAAAGAAACAAAGACTTAAACTACTTCTGTCTGTGTGCATTGAATTTATTTAATAACCGAGTTTCACAATTTGAGTTGAAACAATATGAACTTTTCCCTTACATTCTAATTATTGAGATGCACCTAGTATATAATACTATTATATATGAATAGATTATATCTTCTAGATATAAACAGATTTAATGTGACTAATGGATAGTAATCATTAACAAAGTATCATGAATTATATCCTTAATAAGTGGAATCAGAATCATTCAATTGCTCATGATTACTATCACTTGGAAGGATGCAAATTATATATAGCTATAAAGGAAGCGCTTTTAGAAAGGTCTACAAATACCTACAAGACAAAAAGGAAGAGCTTCCCAAAAACTGCACAATATTTAGCTGTTCTTTGAACTCTAAAGACTATTTAAAGCAATGATATCATGAAGGAAACAGGAGCATTTATCAGAAAGAGGAAATGCTGCTGCTTGGGTGTACTGTTCATGTACTGGTATTCTAACTCTTAGCTGCATTTCTGCTCTCTTCCTTCGTTTTCTTCCTCCTTCTCCCTCCCTACTGTCTCCGTTCCCCTCCTGTGGGGTTCGTGCCGTCACGTCCGCAGGCCCATCGAACAGGCGGAGATTGACAATCTTCTCGGTGCGAACAGGATATCAGAGCCACGTGGTCCATACTCTCCTAAATCACCGGCCTCCTTTTCAGATACGTGCGCTCACCGTTCACCCCGTGTGCCCCGCCCGCGCTAGGGGTATGGGTAAGGGTCAGTTCGTCCGGCGGGAACTGTTTTTTTCCGAGAATCAGTGTTAGGTGAAAAGCCCCCGTGGTCGCTGGAGCGAGACGGACACTGGGGCATGGCACACTCCTGCTCTGTTGCTGGTTGATCATCTGGGTCACACTCACTCATTTCCACAACTTGATCACTGATGTTCATGCACACTACTTGCCGTGCAGTCTTACCCTGACCACAGGATACGGAGCACTGTAAATACAGACAGATACACACACAAACACACACACATGATTGCACAGAAAACACATTATACTGAACAATAACACCATATATTAAGATGGTAACTGACCACACCTAAGTTTAACCTTAAAACTGTCAGGATTTGTATTTTTGAATGAACTATTACTTATCTTAAAAATAGAAGAAAAATAGTCCCCTTAGTTTAGTGTGTTTGACTTTTTCAGATATCTGAAAGTCTTGATTTAAAAACTAAAAAGCAGGAGAACATTGGCTAAAGCAATCCCACCACACTAATACTTGTCTTCCTGTACAAATGTGAATAGTATGCACACCGAACCACATCTGCACACAAGAGCCACAAAAAATTAACTCTCATCAGTTTCCAATTACAACTGAGCTCTGAACACCAGAATGAGAGCAGAATGATCAAGGTCAATGGACTATGATATTAGGCTGCAGAACAGCTGTGAACGAAAATGCAAATACTTGCAGTATTGAAACAATGTTGGCTAACACAGTGATATGTTAATATTGCACAAATATACTGAATAAATACAGTGGGGTCCAAATGTCTGAGACCACTAATTGTACTTTAAACTTGAAAATAAACAAATATTTATATTAAAAAAAAGAAAAAATGTATGCGGCACTATTTCTAGGTCACAGATGAAATAAATACATTTGTGATCTTGACCATGTGAACTCTCTCTGCAAATGATTTTCCTTGTTCCATTGAAATACAAAAAAAAATATGTAAACTATGCTGGATAAAATCAGGTTAATTTTTCAACTTTTCACAAAATAGCTAAAAAATAAAATTAAATTAAATAAAATTAAAAAATTAAATTAAATTAAATTAAATTAAATTCATTACATTTGAGATAAAAAGGTATGTTTTATTTACCGGAGTCCATTCCAGGACCTTCCACTGTCCGCATGCCACTATGGAGCAAACCTCACTAGCAGGAGGTTTTGGAAGATGGGAGCATGCTGATTCCTCTGCTACTCCACCCTGCTGGTCACGGCAACTTACATAGCGCATCCGGGTGCCCTTTCCACAGGTGGCGCTGCACTATTGTAAAGAACAACCATTTTACAATATCTACAGAACCTATTACATCGTCTAGCACAATAACTACTAACAGTAATTCATATACATGACATTACTCAAGAACGTACCTGTGTCCAAGATCCAAAGCGCCACTGTGTTTTATGACCAGGATGTGACATCACTTTGGTCTCTGGGGCAACAGGATGAGTAACAGGACACTGCGAGAGTTCACAGTCCTGTGGAAGGGAGGAAGTGGGGAAGGACAATCAATTTTCGGTAATGAAGATCCGTGACTCTAGGGGTGAGGCCGGTAGGGTTTCAAGGCTGGAGCCAGTGTGCTTGATTTATGCTTGACTGGCTGAAATCACTTGTTCTGGGTCACTGCGCCTTACGGCAAATAGAGGATTTAAAACCAGGGGGCCTCCTGCTTTCTCGTTCTGTCTGCCGTATCCCTCCTTTCGGTTCCTGACTCTCTCACACTCCCACCTACCTCCACTTATTCCCCCTTGGTTTCTGCCTTCGCCAATCATTTTACATGTCTCTCTGAAATACCTGACCCTGATTGGTCAAGCACGGCGTTCTGCGGTCAAATAGTTTAGTATAAAGACTGTATAGTATAATTGACCAGTTTTCTACATAGCAATCGATTTACTGCTGAGCTATGCTTGTTCTTTCTGTTTATGTTTTATGTAACTTTATAATATCAACTCAAATCAAAATTTTACTTTGGTAAGTAGCTGTGTAATATGTGGGATAATGTAGTCATCCTGGTATTATCATAAAATAAAATCCTTCAGGGTGATACAAGATCCTTCCACTTTCGCGTCCGGGTCCTGATCATCCTGCTTAGGTTTATTTTGCGATAATCTGGCTGACTGTAAAATATCCCTTATTTATTAAATTATTTTCTCTCTCTGTCTCTTATAGTGTATATTACAGTATATGTCTTATGTATACATGTTCTTAGGCTTTTATCAACCTGGTTGGCTTGACGGTGGGAAAAAGGGCTCTTTCTTTCATCTCCTAAAAGCCTTGTGAAAATGAAGCTCTATAAAACCAATGCCTCAGGAAAGTTCATAAAATACTCTGTGAAATGTAGCGTTCAGCCACTCCAGCTCTGCAGCACAATTACACTGGGGGAGGGGGAATGGGCTAAATGTAATTTTGCAGGTATGTGCAGATTGTTAAGTAAATAAAATCAAGATCCAGATGACTGCAAATTAACTTAAATGACTATTAAATATAAATCTGCAGTGGAACTATATAGACATGGAAGTTATAATCACAACAGTTCATACTGAAAAAACGACACATGCAAACACACAAGTTAATGGTGCACACACACATACAGGGTTCCCACACTATTTGACCAACGTATTTCTTTATTTTTTCCAGTCGTTTATAATAATAAAAATTCAGATTCAGATTAATGAATCATCTGAATAAATATTTGACAGCCCTAAAAAACATACATTTTAAATTCCCTACATTGGGAACACTTTTAAGGTTCATTTCCTATTAATGGCCTGATGAAACATGTGTTTGTATGTGTAGACCCATGCTTTTCCTTCAGACAAGGCTTTATTGAGTGCAGGTGATAAATATGCTGGATGAGAAACTTCCTTCCTGCCTTTCAGGCTGTACCTGCACGCACTTTTTTTTCTCTTTTCCAGTTTCTCATTCCAGGATGGTGTAAAACTACTTAGTAAATTAACACTTTGTACATACCTAAAAGACAGCACCTCTCTTCAAATTACTGCACAGTCATTAATATAACACCTCAAAAAATAACTTATATCGTACAAACTGAGTGAATAACAATGTATAAAATGCACAAGAATAATTTTAATGGATAGTTCACCCAAAAAATGAAAATTCTGTAATCACTTAAAGTTTTTTTTTTTTTTTGTTTACAAACTTAAAGTTGCTAATATTCACTTACTTCCATAGTATGGGGAAAAAAATTACATGGAAGTCAATGGCTACGCTACCGTCAACTATTCGGTTGCCAACATTCTTTAAAATGTATTTTATGTTCAACAAAAAAAAAAAAAATTTGTAAAGGAAGACAGAATTTTCATTT
Source organism: Sinocyclocheilus anophthalmus (assembly GCA_018155175.1). NCBI lineage: Eukaryota > Metazoa > Chordata > Actinopteri > Cypriniformes > Cyprinidae > Sinocyclocheilus > Sinocyclocheilus anophthalmus. The sequence goes on from JADLZN010002827.1 coordinate 281,968, forward strand.
TGGGATGAACTATTCCTCTAATGTATCAGTGCCACAAATCATGTCCATTTCAAGGCAAAACAGTGTTTGCAATAACGGTAACGCATGATCTCCAAGGTTTCTTAATTGTGCTGTGGTTCAGCTATTAAAAGCAACTTTTAACCCACTCCCTGGCTTCTTGCTCTTTCATTTCATCAAGCATACAGCAAATTGAACCAGGAAGACTGGTTCACCCCTTTATGGTTTTCGGTAGTTATATTATGAAAAACTAACACCGTTCTTAGTTCGCACTCAATAATGAGAAAGAGAAAAATGAATGAGAGTCAGTGTGAATGTTAGAGATCAATGCTCCTACCTGAGTGTCTGTTGGACGTGTTGCTGCATTACATTCAGAGTCATCCATGACAGAGCCATATGAGCCAACCACACACTTCACAGCTCTCATCTGATAGCCCGGGCCACATGTGGTGGTACACTACACGCACAAATAAAGAGGGAGGTCAGTTAGGGACAGTATCTCATTTAATGTTACATTGTAATGCCTATGAATTACCCAGGAGAATAAGTTGAGATTTAAGACTGCCACTATGGACTGCTTGCATCAATCCAGCACTGATGTGATAAGCACCCGCATGGGCAACCTTGTAGGGGGGGGGGGGGGGGGGGGGGGGGGGGGGGGGGGGGGGGCGTGGGGCCAGTAATTTGTCCACCTTTCTGCTTTTCTTTATCTCTTTTCCTCATCGTTGACTTGACTGCAACAAGGTCAAGCTTATGTGGCAGCATTTGCAGCTAGATCACATATGCTTCAGTAAAGCACCTCAAACATGCATTTATCAGGATTGTTTAATCTATGCAAGAGCGATGTCTAATCTCTATCATACTTTAGGACTTAAAGATAGTTTGCCCACACAAATGCTACAAATTATATGACCCCCCTCTGGGTGATCTCTGGAAAAAATCTATTTGATTTTCTGAAGACAGTCATAAACTGCTCGAGTGGATAGAAAACAGATTATCCATGAATAGATGATATTCACACAGTGTCTGCAAGTTTTAAAAAGTATTTCAGATGGATTTTGTAACAAAAAGCTTAAAAAAGATTTTAACACCACATTCTGCTCAATGGTATGATTTGCTAAAAAAGACGTTATTATATTAAATACTCTTAAATTACTTGATTTTGTTTTCTTTTATTTTCAACTAAATTCTTTTGAACTGATATTTCATCTAAGACTTCTGAAAAAGACTACCACAGTCTCCAAAAAAAAAAAAAAGCATCTGTTTTTAACATTAATAATAATCATCAAATGTTTCTTAAGCACAAAATCAGCATATCAGAATGATTTCTGAAGGATCATGTGACATAGCTGCTGAAAATTGCTGACAGTTATGAAACAAATTACATTTTTAAATATATTAAAATAGAAAACTGTTATTTTAAATTGCACTGAAATTTCATAATATTACTGTTTTTTTGATCAAATAAATGCAGCCTTCTTTCAAAAAAAAAATAATAATAATCTTGCCAACTCTATACTTTTTGAATGGTAGTGTATATACTACTTTTTTGGTATTCAACAGTGGTTATCATATAAATCAGAATGAAAAAAGTCTATTATCACCTTTGCGATAATATCAAATATCTTGCAGTACAAGCTCAAAAAATGGCACATTCACACAGATGTTTTAAAGCAGCACAGTGTTTTGCACTATTGAATGTTGATTATTAATTTCCATGTATAGCTGACAAAAAAAAACAAGATGAAAAACTTTAAACTTGCTCTGATGGCATTTTATTTAAGTACATGCAGCAAAGCATCTAGTGAGAAGCAAGTTTTTCAATGAACTAATGTGGGACTTCTGTGAACAATATTTAAAACAAGTAAATGAAACACGTTTTAATACTTTTCAGGGATCCATAGACCTTATTAACAACATAGTTATGTTTGTTTCAGATGTGTTCCACATCGACACAAAAGTACCAAATGTTGTTATTTGGCAGGTCCCTAACTTCGTTCAATTTTTGTGGCCGCTTTCCGCCCACACAGCAGCTGTAATAATCTGTTTACAATATCTGCCAGCTATGACTGCACTGACTCCTGGAAATTACATTGCATTATCACAATACATTTGAATTTTCATTTCACAGGCATAAGCATCAAATATGTCTCATGTAATACCTGACATACCTGAACATGAAGCATCAAAACAATGTTTTATTCACAGCAATGAAATAAATAGTTTCTCTCACCTGTCCCCAGGGTCCCACCTGCCAGGAGGCACATTCTTGCTGTTGGCAGGCCTGTACTGACTCTGGTTTGGAGGAATCACAGAAGCGGTCTTCCAAACGCTCCTCTCCAAACTGACACCAAGTCTGGCGGTGCTTATAGCCCTTGCCACATGTCACTAAACACTACAAAATGAATTCCAAAGTAGCATTAGAATAAGTCATGGTGGATGACGAGATTTTTACTCTAATGGTTTAAAGAGCAGATCATATGGGTTTTTGAAAAATATCTCTTTTGCAGTTTATAATGTAGCTATCCTTAAATGAAAACAATCTGCAAAGTTGTTAATCAAAAAAGTGCATGATAAATAAAGATATTGTCTCTCAAAAAGAGAGGTCGGTTCTGAATCTTCTTAACGAGTCGTCATATTTTCGAATATTCTTTGGCCTGTTCCGGGTATACGTCACTGGGGATAGGGTAACACATTCATAATCCCCACCTGCCCAGGGAAATAGAACAGAGGTTCGACACTGACCACAAAACTTCAGCTAGTTAATGTGTTACATCAGTTGAGAAGACGCTGTGTTCTAAGGCACCAAAGAAATACTTTTCGAACCTGTTGTTGTGTGTGTCATTTTTACAAAGGACTGCTTATATAATCTTGGCTTTATCTTTGTTGGCGGGGGCATTCTTATATATTCTTATTTGATAACAGCTCTCCGAAGCACACTGTAAGTACGACTTGATAACGTTACGTGTACATTTTCAATTGGAGTGCCTCAAAATATTCACTTTTTGTGCAATAGTGTGATGTACACTAGTGCAGCCTTAGGTTTCCAGTAAAGACGGGGGTTTCCCTTTCCCCCCGGGGCGCGGGGGCCCGATATTACTGTCTTACTGAAATACGTTAGTTCTGATAATTCGCTGTGAACCCACTATTTCCTAAGAATGTGTCGATTAATGTAGACTGACGTTGTTCTAATCACTCCGTTTAATAATAAAGAATGTAGTGTAGCACACAGAAATAATCATTGTGAATTGCTGTTATTTGCATGCCACCGACAGTTATAGGTTTAATGCGGGGAGAGACGAGCGAGTGGTCTGTGATACAAAGTTCGTTGTCTCTGATTAAAAGTTAAGACACAGGAGTGTCTTTTTCTGTCGTTATGTATTGTTTCAATAAGTTAGTCACGTTATCACTCTCGTAACGTTATCCACCATTATTCGTTTTAAGTGTTCACAGTTGCAGACAGCTAAACTTAGCTGTGGGCACGATTCGCTGGCATAAGTGTTTTGTATTTTATCATTATTATAGAAAGGATTTGGAGCCTATATTATTGTTTTATGCAAAGTGGTTTGGGTCGTTCTGAACGATTCGGTCTTTTTGAAGGAATAATAACCAACTCTTTATTACCTTTTTTACAACATTCATTGTTATGGAAAAGAACCATAATGACAAAAATTCACACATTTATAAACTGTAAGAAGTAAAAAGCTACAAATTTGAGACCAGAAACACATCACCTAACTGTAAGAGTAAATAATAATAATAATAATGATGATAAACCAAGATTAATTCATAATAATTAACGTGCAACCCGTTTGTAAGGAGCTTGGCAAATTAACTAATTTCTTATCCAATGCTGTCACGTAACGTGACAAATGAACGACAGATTCGAAGACTCGAGAGATGAACTAATCAATTCTCTTTCCGACTCAGACTGCATTGGTTAAGTTTATGGGGCTGTTTATGGGGCTGTTTATGGGGACGAAGACTTGTCAGATAAGAGGTGGTGAGCTAATCATAGACTGAAGACCAGCGTGAACAATGAATTAATATTTTCAGTTTCTTATAGCAGTTTTGTATTGTTTGTAGTGTGATCAACGTTTGCGTAAGTAGTAGACGTGTTAGGGAAGTAAAACGTAACATTTTAATTATATTTTGCTAAAATGAAAGAAATGAACGAAATGACTCGAAAAAAGATTCGTTAATTTTGCTGAACGAGACTCAAAGGTCCAAGTCGGTAAAATGATCCGAACTTCCCATCACTAATGCAAAGGTGCTTTGTCAATGGTAGCACTCGCTAACTTGCTCAAGGACTCCTCTCTCTCTCTGTGCCAATCACAGCAGGCTTGGCCAGCTGAACAATCTGAGCAGAGTAGGCTTATGGAAGGGAGGGGTTTGCTCCGAACTTGCTTGGAACGAACCGTTCAGAAATCATTGGCAAATGACTCTAATATTAAATGTATATTCTGAGAACATTACAATGTTTTCTGACCTTAGATGCATTTAAACCTGTTGTAGGGGACTCCAACACAATATTAGGACACTATAAAATACAATATGACCTGCTCTTTAAGCATAGTCTGCATGAATTCTGATTACATTTGAAGCTGCCCATGTTTTAATGGGATGCATTGGTCGTTGTTTACCTCAGACCAGTCTCCAGTTTTCCACTGAGGACACAGGAACTCATTACAAGGTTGGACTGTGAGCTTTTCTTGTGGGTTGCACTTGGTTTCGTCATCAGTTTCTGCTGACATTCCACATACTACACTCCTACGACGTGTTCCTCCTCCACAGCTCCTGGAGCACTAGAAAACCAAGAAAAAAATCCTCATAGTAAGTCACATGTGAAAAATGTATACAGTCCACATTCTTTCAAGCACATGAATATATTTAACAAGAGCTGTTTTGAAACCAATGAGATTTTTCGCACCTCAGACCAGGAAGAGTACTCCCATCCACCAGGGTTGCAGTCTCCATGGCACACCTCCTTGTCTTCAGGCTTGTGCTGGTTGCTGCAATATCGGTCGTCAACCTTCTGGGTTTTCCCATCCAACCTGCTCTGTTTGATGCAGTAAATGTACAAAGTCCTGAAGCCCAGACCACAAGTGGCTGTACATTCGCTTTTGCGAACAACCTGCCACCTGTAAATTGAAGAAATGCAACAAAGTTAAACCCCATGTACCTTATTTCTGGTTTCATTACAAAAACTAACTAAATAAATAAATAAAAAGACTAATTCAAAAGATTGTCGGGTCGGTAAGATTGTTTTTGAACGTTTTTGAAAAAAGCCTCTTATGTTCACCAAGGTTGCATTTATTCGATCAAAAACAGTAAAAACTGTTACATTGCAAAATATTATTACTATTTAAAATAATGTCATTTATTCCTGTGACGGTAAAGCTGAATTTTCAGCATCATTACTACAGTCTTTGGCGTCACATCATCCTTTAGAAATCATTCTAATATGCTGCTTTTGTGCTCAAGTAACATATCTTATTATGTTGTGCTGCTTAATATTTGATCATTTATAACATTATAAATGCCTTTACTGTCGCTTTTTGATCAATTAATTGTACCCTAGCTGAACAAAAGAATTCAAGGGATAGTTTACCCAAAAATCAAGCGTATAGCGTTAGTTCTGGCCGCTCACTTGAGTCAAGCTTGCATCGTCTGACTCTCAGATGATCCACATCTACCTATAGGAATACAATGCCTATCACGGCTTTCCTATATACAGTCTCTTCAGTATTATTCAGAAGCTTTTTTGCTTGCTCAGGAGAAAATTACCCTCCTCCATCCCCAACTCCTCCTTTCGCCACCATCAGGACTTGGCTTTCTAATAGTCCTCATTGAATCAGACTCCTTTTATCTTGAATCATGTTGTTACACTTAAATATCATTAAGAACATTAATGATATCTAATATCTGATATCTGTTTGCCCAGAACAGAACCATACCGCCAATCCAAACTAGTGGTCGACCGATATTGGTTTTTTGACAGCCGATGCCGATATCTTGGAAAGCAGGGTGGCCGATATAAAGCCAATATAATTTTATTTAATATTTAAGAAATTTTAAATCATTTGAAAATGGATTTTAAAATAAATGTGTAAAATAAACATACTTATTTAGATGACAAAGTATTTTTTACAAATAAACAAATATTTAATAAAAAAATATAATTAAAAAGGAAGTAAAACCAACAGGGCCCTCAGTATTCTGGGAAGTTTGTGTGCATTGGGAATCACATTTTTTCAAATAAAGCCAAGGTAACACTAATTTTACATACAGCACACAGTGAAAATGACATGAATATGACATTGGGCAAAAGCATGAAGTGCAGCATAATTTGAAATCACAAGTTTAAAGTTTGTCGATCGCGCGTCTCAATGAAGCTGAAACTCTCCTCCTGTACATTTTCAATTCGCACGGACCGACCGTCACGCAGAAAACTTGCGATCATGCAGGATACAAATGCACATTCCACAAGATCTCACAGCTGGATTCGACAAAGTCTGCAAGGTTTGTAAAATTAAATGTTCATTAGTCATTCAAAGATTTGTTTAAACGATATAAATGCATATTTGCTGAATGCTGACGGCAAATGAGAAAGTATTTTAATGTTTGCCTTTCTATTACTAGCAATATAAAAGCAATCTATATAATTCTTTTTTGTATTCATTTTAATTCCTTTGTTTAACAGTTCGATCTGATTATTAGACAGACTTTATCTGTTAAAGACGACAGCGAACAAGAGGGAGAATGTGAGCCCTGTGTGCTCAGGCTGCTGTTCTCAGTGCCGTCAAAATAAAAGTCACGCCTCGAACGCATCGGCCAAACAGAAAAACTTATCGGCGATATATCGGTCGACCACTAATCCAAACTGTATGCTAAGTGTTAATCATTTTGCCGTTAGTTTTGCTGAAAAATCTAAATCTGTCATTAATTACTCACCCTCATGTTGTTCCAAACCCGTAAGACCTTTGTTCATCTTTGGAACACAAACACAAATTAAGATATTTTTGATGAAATCCGAGAGCTTTCTGACCCTGCATAGACAGCAATGTAACTGAAATGTTCCCAGACCCAGAGAACCGTTTGCTAAGGCCATTGTTAAAATATGCCATGCCAATCGCGATTAACCGTAATTTTATGAAGTTACCCTACTACTTTTTGGTGTGCGGATGTTGTGAAACAAAAATAATGCTTTATTCCACAATTAATTCCTCCGCCCATTATCGAGCGTACACGACGTATGTGTGTGCATTCTTCTGTTTGTAAACAAGGTGCAGCGCATGCGTGTTCTACAGGATCAGAAAACTCTTGGATTTCCTCAAAAATATCTATTTTGTGTGTTCCGAAGATGAACGAAGGTCTTTAGAATGACATGAGGGTGAGTAATTAATGACAGAATCTTCATTTTTGGGTGAACTATCCTTTTAACTTCTTTCACACACACACACACACACACACACACACACACACACACACACACAAACACCACACAAACTAGGAATGTGGACATGTACCTGAGTTCACAGTCTGTGTTGCATGGCTCAGAGATCACAGCTGGTTTGGGAGAGCCATGGCACCGCTGATCAGACACCACTACTCGATCCGACTCACGACTGCACAAGATCTTCCTCTTGCGCTCTCCTGATGCACATAACATACAGCACAAGACATACACAAGTTTAAACACATGTTTGTGATCTAGACAAAGAAAGAACAAAAAAAGTTCCTCATTGCATTCTCCGAATTTCCAAGAAACACTAAACTGGATGACCCCGCCAGCATTAAACGTCTGGTTCAAGTTTACTGAATTCTAAACGGACTTTTCTGGCGAATGTTTCCCAAAAACTATTTGTTGCTTCACTCACACCCACCTTGGCACAACAGACTGCAATCCTGCCACGGGCCGTACGCATCCCAGAGAAACTGCTGAGGTTTGTCCTCTATGGGAATGTTGTAGGAATACCTGACGTCAGGGTTATAGAGGTTACCTACGGATAGCACCTAGTTGGAAAAGATCACATATAGGCCAAAAGTATGGTGTTACAAAGATTTTAAACATTATTCACATGTTGTTAAAATGTGAGGTTTCACAATGTAAGACAACATAAAAGTTTAAATTGAATTCATTGAAGCCATATTACCTGGATAATAATCTCCTCTTCAATGCGGTCAGTGCAGTTGATTCTCTCAACAACATGGTCAGAGCCGCTGTATTCAATAACAGCATTCCCTACTCTGACTTCCCTTTTAAACATACTGACCACAAAATCACCATTGAGTAAATATTCTCCACGGCTGTTGGACAAGGCTGCAAAACAAAAATGAAACAACATGCATGCTTTATTTTCTTTATGTTTAAGCACAAAAAGCAAATATATATTCATGCCACAGGATAAATAATTAAATAGCGTCCATTTGTTGAAACACAAATATCTCTCACTACAAGACCTGCATGACCTAAGGAATAAAACATTTTCATTTACAGTCAGATTTAGCAACAGTCAGGGCAGATTAGGCTAATCGGGGTAAAGAAATCCAGCATTCTGTGTAGAGGCCACATCTTGCTCTACTGAAGTCAGTGTGCTTCAAAAATGTGCACTAATGTGATTATGTAGCTAATTTCCTGAGTTACTTCCTCACTACTTCACACATTACAACGGCCAGCCCCTGGTCCTCATACATAAACACACATAAATGCACCAAATACACATAGGCATGCAAAGATATCAATAAACACACAAGCACAGCTCAGTAATCTGCTGAAAACAGCACATATTTCCTTAGGTTTGTAGAGTTCTGCAGCATTAACACAAAAACGTTTATGAAAACAATTACAAAAGCCTCTTGTAAATAAGCTTGCAGTAAATCTTGACATCAGTTCACCTATGGCACATCAAACCATAGGATTAATTTAATTAAGAATTGATCATGATGAATATGCAAATCAATTTTCCATTTGACAACTGTCTTGTAATGATGCATAAAGCATCAGCACTAACTGAATTATAGCATGCTCTATAGACTCTTGTCTTGACATAAATATTACATTTTTACAAGGAATGCATGGTAGAGGTCTGCGCGGGACTATTTTTTTAGTCCTGTTCCCGCCAGGTTATATTCCGCTCCCACCCACTCCCGCTATATATTCACTCTTTGTTCACCCGCTTAGAATAATTTTCTTCCCGACCCGACCGTTCCCACGAAATTTAGATCTCGTTTCCAGAATCTCACATTTAAATTTCCGCTACTGAAAGAAAGAGAGATATGCTAACACATAAAAGTGTAGTCTGCACAAAATTGTATGTTATTTTATTAGTCTTGTCAAGAGTCTTGAATTTATTGACTTTGACTTGAATTTATATGAATTATCTTAAGACACAAAATTCATTTAATATTTTATGCAACACAGTAGGAAAAAAAGTGTCAGAGAAAATAAAAATGTTGTACAAAAATTGTATTTCTTATTTTTACTCGTCTTGTCAGGATACAATTCGTTTAACATTTACAACACAATAGGAAAAAGTGTAGCAGAGAGAAAAATAAAATAAAATTGTAGGTTGTACAAAATAGCATATTAGCTATATGTATTCGTCTTGTCAAAATACTAAATTTGTTTGACATTTTTCTGTTAACACAGTAGGAAAAGTGTTGCAGAGAAAAATAAATAAATACGACATCTTTCATTTAAAATTATAGGCTAAGCAAAATATAAACAAAACCGAGTTGAACGTTCTTCAAGGACAGCGCATCCACACTTTGCTCCATCCTTATTCTGCTCTGTCACTCATCGACAACCTGCCTGTTCTGTCTGAGGGTCGTATATTTACCACCGGTACAGCCTGTTCTGAGCATCGTTATGCACATGCTGCGCACAGACCCCGCAAATAAAATGCGTGACGCAGAGAGCATGCGTGCAGCGCGTGCATAACAGTTCTGAGCGCAAGCTGTACCGGTGGTCAATGAGAATAAAGTGCAGATATGCTGTTCTGAATGGACGTCGGGAACGGGATATTGTTAGACCGCCCGCTCCCATTCAAATTACACCAGAGTTACCGACCGCTACCGCGTTTTACTCGGGAAAATTGATCCTACCGAGGCGAAAAAAATTGGTTAGCGGTCCCGCCCCCCCCGTGGTTCCATGCAGACCTCTAATGCATGGTATTTTAGTGCCATATTGTTATCTGTCGATTTTAGAGATTATTAAAACTTGTCAGCCAGTTTTGGATATTTAATCGTATGCTTATTTGTCATTACATTTGCCAACATATAATCTTCATTTAAAGTTCATCTTTAAATAATTAAATAACGGTTTTTAAAAATTCAATACTATGTAGAATTTAGTATTTTACAGATTTTAGCATTTTATTAAAGAATATATAGGGTTTTATTTTAATTACAAAATAGTATATCATTTTCTTTAATATGAATATAATATGAAAATAATTATCAGCATGTTTATCAGTGCATGTCTAATTTTTATTATTACTTCTCCAAGTTGTATTTAAATCCTCTGAACTACCATTGAACTACAACTGGGAAAAAAAATTGTAGTTCATGTTATTGTATTTAATGTCTAATGTAATTTCTTATCTTACCGAGGTAGTTATCGTCCTCTGGTTTCCCTGAGTAGCTGTGTTGTCTTACATCTATGTTTGTAGCACCACTGGGAATTTGCACCACAACATTGTAACCTGCAAAAAAGCAGAAATCAATAAAATACTCCTCCAAAAAATATTATTATAGAGCAAATATTATTGTTCTTTTGGTCTGTAATTGGGCTGAACTGTGTGGAACTAAAGCGAATCAAGTTAAATCTGAATTAAACTGCTTTGGGTTGCTTGACTAACATGAAAAGAACTGCGCTAAAATAACGGCCTGTGTCACCTACCATAATGCACTATGTTGAATGTTCCTGCCACAGTCTTGCAAGATGAGTTATCCCCACCACACACTCCACACTTATCTCTCCTGGCCTTGGAGTTTAACACGTGGTCACATCCTGCTTGCTGCAGAAACAGAATGTGGAATTAATTCAAAGGACACTTGAACAAGACTATACAGGACGAATGCTTCAGATTATGCAGTATATTCACTGATTTAGGTGCATTTTCACACCATATAGACACACAAATGCACCCACCCTGCACAGGCCCTGCACACAGATGTCATTGGTATCAGGCCCACACTGCGTGCCATCAATAACTCTGTCCCTGAGTTGGTAGTAAGCTGTACTGCCCGCCACACGACAGAATAGCTTACAGCGATCCTTCATCAGAACTACAGCACACACAGCCATGAGAAAGAGTTAATACAGTCTGACTTACTGTATTTAGGACATGTATCTCATCACAGCTATTCATCTTTGTACCACACAATTATCAACTTAATTAAAATCTAATTGTGTTTGGTAATTTGATTTGTCTCAAATCATTAGGAAAATCTGGGGAATTGTTTAATGTGGGTTATACATACTGAAAGCAATTATATATTAGTCGAACAATACGTTTGAACTTATTCTATTGGGATATCTTCAACAAATACTGAGGGCATATGAGCTACTTTTCAAACATCAAAGTAGAAATTTGCAGTATTATTTCAGCATTATTTGTTTAGTATAACAGTATATATTCATATTTTGAATGAGCTTTTGTTTGTATATTTTCAGCTTTCATTTAGTTTGTCTTTTTTAATACTTTTAAAAATATTTCTATTTATCTTGCTGATTATTATATTATTACAGTACGTCGTTTCGTGGACCAAAAAGAAGATTTGTTGAAGGAGCTTTTACAATTGTACTGATGTCTTTTAAGCTCCCACAAATGACACACGAGCACCATCCTAACCATCCCTTTCTTTTTTTTTGTGCCAAATACTGGTGTACTAGTACGCTTTGTGTGAGGAACAGACCACTGATGCGGTTTCTCAAAACGCATTCATAAACTAAGTTGATTCGTAGAGACCTTGGGTTACAAGATATTTGGGAAATGCGCCATGTCATAATATTCAGTAAAATATTATTCTCTAGTAGCTGTTAAATCCAGAATGCTGTTATTGATCATTGAATCAGTGAGTTGAAATGGATACAACCTTCGGAAGGATGGTCTTTTAATTGATTCAGACTGAATAATTTGTTCACATCTGTTTTTGTGTCACTTTTCAGAACTTAACAGACATGGCCACTATGATCTTTCGGGCGCGGGGGGGGGGGGGGGGGGTATTACAAATTTTAAAAGACCTGCATTACCTTATTTTTCAAAAATTTTAAGGTTTGGAATGACATGACGGTGAGATTTTAATATGAATATTTAAATATTCATTTTTGAGTGAACTATCCCTTGAATTTTTTATTCTACACCCCATTATGTGCCAGCTGCAACTTACTTCCGCTATACTTTGGCACCCAGCGGACATTTGGAGGTAGACCATTGATGTTGAAGTGCCGCCCATCAAAGCTGGCACACTGTTCCTCCCTGAAGTCTTTCTTTTGCTTGGAGCATGGCTCAGAGTTACAGGAACGGAATTTCATCCTGCGTCCAACACAATACTTCCCCCCATTTCTGGGCCTAAAAGTCATGGAAACACATAAACAGAGTACATATTCACATTGAGAAAATGTAACTACAGTATAAATGAAACTTTCTTTCATAGAAAGTCCCTTTTGCTTTCTTGATGACGTTTGTGTCTGACTGCAATTTAAATTGAGCAAAACCTGCTGTCTACCCATGTGCATTAAGTAAGCAATCTCTTTTGAAGAATATTCTTCTTCAGGATGGCTGTGTTGCTGTCATTTGTCAAGGAACATTGAGAAACCTGGTGCCAATTCACAGTCCAGTGAGGATGCAAGACTACAAAGAGCGGCAGCTTACACGGGTCGGTTGCACTCGCGCACAGCAATCTTGATTCCCCCTCCGCAAGTCCTTGAGCATGTGCCAAAGGGACTCCAGACGCCCCAGGCCCCCTCAGTTGGAACAGATTCATGCTCTTTATGGATGCACAGGCCATGTTTACAATGCTGCAAGCAAGGAGCAAACACAGAAAAGATGAGATCATTGCAGAATCAGTAAGTGCAGCCTGCTTGCTATAAAGTCCACCAACTAGAATGACCAGGAATGATGTTGATACACAGACAATATTCAAGCATCTAAGTTATCAATTATCAATATAATCTATTTTAATTTCAATCCATGGTGATTACGTAATAGGTTCTGGGACTCCACCTTTTTTGATGCAGAAATCTTCTCTGAAGATCCCTTTCATACGATACATGTCAACTTCTTTCAATGGCAATAAACTTTATGGAGCAAAGTGCCAGGCTACAGCACTATTCCGCCATAAAACTGCACGTGAGTCAAGCGTTGTGATGCAATGCTTAGATTTAAAACAGTTTCACCCAATGATTACCAGACAATCCACATATTATGGGTGGTCCCTGCGTGAAAATCAAAACAAGCTGCAAGAGACCGGTCCTGTGCATATCTAGATACATCAAGCCACATGATACCCGACGCAGTTGTCATTTTCACGTCCAGCGCCACGTTGTTTAAATAGCAAATGCAAATGCACCTCATCTGAAAACGAGGTGTGTTCAGGCGCATTGCTGGCACGTTGCTATTTTGAGGCAACTGAAATAGACTGCGCTATTGACCAACAAAAACCTGGTCTAAAGTCAATGGTGCAGTAGTTTTTTTTTGTTAATTAAAGAGTGCTTTAGTAATATGCACCTATAGGCGGGTACACAGAGAGTATACACTCTGCTTATTACACACACAGGGATGCACAGCAGCACACAAGCATGCCAAATATAAAAAAATAAAGGATTACAATGTAAAAGATTATTATTGTGTAGGCTACATTTCCGTCAGGACCACTATCATCACAGCTGATTGGACAATAGCATCAGTTGGATTGGCGGTATGGTTCTGCTCTGGGCAAGAAACTCACCTGAGATCCAATTCGGCTAGCATGGATGAGACGCAGGGAGAGCAGCGATACCCCTGCTGATAATAAAATGTGATAAAATACTGGGGAACTTTATATTTGAATGCTTAGATAGGTTGTATTCCTATAGGGGAGGGGATCAGATGGAGTGCCAGCTGAGGCAAGCTTCTTGACTAATTGTGACCTGTCAGAACGAACGCTACGATGGTAACACTTTACAATAAGGTTCATTAGTTAAACATTAGTTAATGTATAAACTAACATGAACTAACCATGAGCAATACATTTGTTACTGTATTTACTAATCTTCACTAATGTTAGTTAATAAAAATACAGATGTTCATGTTAGTTCACAGTGCATTAACTAATGTTAACAAGATTTTAATAATGTGTTAGTAAATGTTGAAATTAACAATAAAAGATTAATGAACGCTGTATAAGTGCAGTTCATTATCATTTCATGTTAACTAATGTAGTTAACTAACAAACCTTATTGTAAAGTGTTACGCTACGCTTGATAAATATAAAAATGCCTACATGTCATAATGGATAGTCATTGCATGTATCAGAATTAGGTTACCTATTTGCTTGCACACGAGCAGCTCCGTTTCTTCTCTGGAGATGCGTTCTGTCTTTGCTCTTGCAAATTCCGCCATGTAAATAGCAAATCCGCCATGGCACGAGCGCAACTGGCTCTTAAAGGGAATGGGAGATGGGACTCTTATTGGTTTATTGCACGTTATGCCCAAAAAACACCCATTACTCATTAAGAGAATAGGCACAACCCTTTTAGACCGTTTTCCCATCGTTAAACTAGCAAAAGTGGATTTGGACACGCCCTAAGTGCACCTGCGCCGTGCGCTTTAGACCATGCGCTTAGATCATTAAAATAGGGCCCCTTATCATTAAAAGGACAGTTCACCCAAAAATGATATTTCTATCATCATTTATTCACCCTCATGTCATTTAACACAAAATAAGATATTGTTGGGATCTAAACAACACTGGAGCCTAATGAAATTTTTCTAAATATGTTTCCCATTTATTTACTGGACGTGCCCTTACCTTTCCAGGAGAACATTCTGTCCCATCTGCCCATGGCATGTGTTGGGTCCTGTGGTGCAGACACTGGTCTGGACTCCTCTGGAATGTTTTTGTCGCAACACAACCTTCGGCACTGTGTCTGCACAACGTCCAAACACTTACTGTTAGCTTAAAAAACTCTTAAACACACACACTTACGCACAAATTTGTACTGACACTTGTTTTTTCTGCTCGCGTAACATGCTTTGAATGTCACTTTGATATTACCAACTGTACTATGGATTCTGTTTATTTTTTATTAAAAACATCTCCATAAATAATATTAGACAGCAGATAATACACAGTAGAAAACGTCCATGTCAGTATGTTATGCAATTCCCTGAGGGATCTTCTCACCATATATGGGCACACTTGTGTCCCAGGCCCAAATATCAGCTCACATTGTTTATTGACACTGTATATCTGTCCAGGCAGCTGCTGGGACAAACTGTATGGCCTAGAAACTGGCTCATCGAGCAAACACTCGCCATACCCTGTGCTAATGATAAATGATAAACAAATGAGCTGAAGAAAAACAAGACAAACAAGACACAAACAACACAAATGATATCAGTAAGTGACAGAAGACAAAAAAATGTATCTGTTCCGTTTGCTACAGATGACGTTGTTTCCATTCCAATTGAGAATGTTTAGAAGAAAACAAATGCAAGTTGACACTGGACATGTGGGGCTCAACATCGAGAGTTCAAACCAACATCACAGGTTCTGTGTCTGTGTGGATTGTAAAAGGGGGTTTACATACTCGAGGAACTCTGTGATGTATTTCCGACTGCATTTGGACCACATCCAAGGATTGGTGTAATAGTTGAGCGTAGGGGCCATCACATGTTGCTGGTTCTTGACTCCATCCTCCTTGCATTTGTTACTGTCATCGTGAGGCATGTTGAACCTAAGGGCATGATTGAAAACACACATGCACACACACACAAACAGGACAATATGATGAGCAGGGTCAGGACACATGTACTCTGATCTGCACACATCTGTAAGACTGACCAAAACCAGGTATTTTCACATTTGTAAAAAAAAAATTGAATTTGCAAATAAAACAAAGAAGTCTTTCAGTCTTTCCACAAAATTTCACATTTATTTCAATGTGTTACTTGATGTTTCTTTTTTACAAAAATTAAAAAATCATATGTATATCACATCTATCTATCTATCAATCTTATGATGATGGCAAGGTAACCTAAATGAAAAAATAGAAAATAGGGGAAATGAGAATTAACAATTAAATATCCTAAAGCATTAAGGACATTTCAGTAAATATTGAGTGAATACAGCATAAAATAAGTTCATTTTAGTTCTTTTTTTTTTTTTGTTTCATTTGTCTGGCAATAAACTGGATTATTATAGCTAGCACATAAATCCGCCTTTGGACACCCCGGTCTCTCATTATTGCTAGCAATATTGCCAGTATTTAAAAAAAACTATATCAGTTGGCCATCCGTAAGGAAAGTAATAATCCCATGAGCAGCAGAACATATCAAATTCTGGGACAACCATAGGGGAGAGAGGTGGTACGTGCTGCATAGCACTGTATAGCACCAAGACTAAATCCTCACTCGAGCACATGGCACTGATGTCACCACCTGCCACCGGATAAGAATGGAATTCAAAAAGAGAGTTCATTTAAAGGCCTTTTAGAGGTCAATTCCATATGACTGTACATGCAAACTTAGGCCTAGATCCATTTGCCAATACTGTGGCATAAATATTGGCCTTTTATTGAAGATTTTTACCAAGCTGAGACCACTGTATGAGCCATGACCTCATTTGTTAAGATAATTTACCTCCAAGACTCTATTAAGCTAAAAAAAAAAAAAAGAGCATAACTGAGCATGTCAGCAGGGGGAACAGACCTTGAGAAGTGCACAGGATATTATCGAGCTGTAAAAACGGCAAGCCATCTCCCCAAAACATACCAAAATAAAAGACTAAAAAATAGGACAAAAGGCAGTGAAGAGGCCTGAGAAATTTGCAGACTGGTGGACCTTGAAGAAGTTCTACTACAAAAGTAGAACACAATAGTAGATAAATTATTTAAAGATAATTTAATCCTCCTCCCGGGGGGGGGGGCCGGGGGGGGGGGGGGGGCCGGGTTTAGGTATAATAAGAGCTCTTCTCAACAAAGTCAGTGTGACAAACAACATTTATAATGTAGGAGATGTTACAGCTCAAAAAGTATTTGGACACTTAAGCCACACTCAAAACTTAAAAATAAATTATTTAAAGACAATTATTTGGACACTTAAGCCACATTTAAAAATGTATACAAAATGCATATGGCTGTCATCTGTGTAGAAAGGCAAAAAACTTAATTCAAGTTGGCATTTTTATGTTGTTTGTTGTTTATGTGGTGTGGTGTGAAAGTAAGTATGCGCACATTTACAAAGTGAAATATTTCACAAAAATAGTACTCACACATGGCCAAGCTCATGAGCGATGGTGAAAGCAGTACTGAGTCCATTATCCTCATTAATACTGCAACTTCTGTAGGGATCACAAACTGTACCCAGCTCAGCAAGACCTGAAAGTGCATGAGAGAACACCGTAGTTAAACTGTCAACTTTAATATGATCATAATCACCATTTTCACACAAAGATGATTTACCTAAAGTGTCACACTTGTCCCGAGCACGACAGATGTCCTGCCTAAAATCAAAAAAAGGACAAGGCTTCACAAATTTGGACACCCTTTTATCTTGCATTTGTGTCTGTGCATGCATTCATGGCCATGAAAAGTACAGCCTAAGAAGTTGTAGCACTATAAATAATTACTTTGTTACTCAAATAATTTCTGTACTGTTTTGCTCAAGGTTCACACCAAGTATAAAGTTTTTGTGTTGCCAAATGAATGGCACTGAAATCATACTGTGGAGAGAGGACACAAAACATAGCACAACTAGACTTATCGTATGTTTTATATTCTACAACACCTGTGAGCAATAGGAATAGGTAAAGAGAAAAAATCTAAACCATTCCATAAAAATCGTTCTTACCTTGTGATTAGGATAGCGGTGTCGTGATGCGAGTGATGATTGTCATCCGGGTGGTTCTGACTCTGCTGCCATATGCAGAAGTTTTTCAAACTAGCTTGTGCATTGAAAGAGATAGTGGGACCATCCTATAGAAGACAGATGATAACATTTGAATAAGGTTAAGGTTTAACTGTAAAAAACTGCTTAAGTACATTCTAAAAGCGCCCTTAATGCAACCATTAATTACCACACTTCCACACAAATAACTCTTACCAGCTCATTCTTTATGATGACCAACTTCACAATAACAATGTTAATCAGGTTTCCAATGCTGGGATCCTTATAAATGGAGGAAACCTAAGCGAGAGAACACAAACAACTGGAATTCATTGTCAGGGCTTATAATTACTTTACAGCAGGGGTCTCAAACTACCGGCCTCAGAGAGTTTCAGCTGTTATTATATTATACACTACTGTTCAGAACTGTTCGGGGGCAGTAGGACTGTGAGAAATTGTACTTTTATTCTGCAAGGATGCATTAAATTGCTCAAAAGTGACAGTAAAGATATTTACAATTTTACAAAAATATTATATAACTGTTTTCACCATTGATAAGAATAAGAAATGTCTTTCTGAGCACCAAACCAGTGTATTGGAATCATTTCTGAAAGATCATACGACACTGAAGACTGGAGTAATAGCTGCTCTAAATTCAGTTTTGCCATCAGACAAATAAGTTACATTATTTTAAAATATATTAATATAGAAAACAGTTGTTTGTTTTTTAAATCACATTTAATCTTACTGTAATTTGATCAAAATATGCAGCCTTGTTGAGAGTAAGAGCCTTCTTTCAAAAACCTTTTAGAATGTTTTTAGATCTTTTGTAATCATCAAAAAATATTTCAATCAAAATATAATCACTCAAAATGTGAAAGTACTTGGTAGGGTGGTTTTTACATTTGCTGTCTTGATTTTTTTTAATACACAAAGACCTCGTTGAACATGTGATGTTAACCTCGGCTGTTGAAAAAAAAAGTTTCTTGGCCATTGAGAACTAGCTTGTGCTGCCAGATCCTGCTGAGAATTCAGCCTTTGCCAAGATCAAAATATAGGTCATCTAACCTCCCTGTGAGTTCCAACGAAAAAGCATCTAAAGCATGCAGTCCTTACAACATACCTGATTTTATTTGTTTTATATTCAACATTCATCAAGTCTGTCAGACATATTCACCCCATGCTAATAATCTGTCCCGTAAGAGCATAGTAAGAGCAAGAGCACCAGACCTAAAGCAGACCCAGACACAAACCAGGAGGCTATTGTTAACTGGGCAGAACTTACGATGGACATCAGTGTAAGAATGTAGTGCTGGAGGTTGCTTCCATGATGTTCCACCATCTTGCTGTCTGCAACAACCATGACTTCAACAAAACGGGGGTAGGAGAGGAAACGCTTTGATCTCCGGTGTGGCTTGGAGTCACTGCTTTCATTAGCGGAGTTGTGCTTGTTTTCTGAGGAGGGGAAGGGGGCAGAGAAGAGTCTGGAATTAAGAGTCTCCAGGTCGGACAACATGCTTGAGGGTGACTTTCTCTTCAGTCTGTTCCTGTGTCTGCGGTGTGGCTCTTTATGTCCTGCATTAAAGGAGGAAAACAATACATAAAGTGAAGTGATTATGCATCCAATGAGGGTTAATCATTATCTATATTAGATGATAATATGGATTGTAGACAGATGAGCCTCCATAAAAGTGAATGCATGCAACCGCTCAGGGTCAGTAAAAGCTAGTTTGAACTGAAGAATGTTTCTTGAGTGCCAATCAGTCTATTAGAATGATTTCCGAAGGACCATGTGACACTGAAGACTGGCTAAAAATTCAGCTTTGCCATCACAGGAATAAATTCCATTTTAAAATATGATCAATCGCAATAATATTTCACAAAAAAGTGTACTGGGAATCAAAATGAATCCTATTCCACTAGACAAAAAGAAAGCCACAATGGAGCTTTCAATAAAACTCTTGCAAACTAAAGTAAGTTCTTCTCCCAGCACTTTTGGGGGCTAAACGTTTCCTTTACATAACACAATACCAAAGAACACCAAAGGGGTAATTCAAAAAGCAAAGCTGCTGTTGAGTGCTATTGATACGCAGCAGGGTGTATTAGCCCTGTCCAAATTTATTTTTGTAACACTGAATTTACAAACACTTAAAACTGGCATTGCTTTACTAGAATGCATCTCACCATGTGGCTTTCATGGTATTGGGCCTCTTGAGTTTCCTTATCTTCAGGCCACAGGAAGTGCAAGAGTCAAAAGCATTTTGTGGCAGTAAACTAATATTGGAATGATACCAAGAACTTCCAAAATGATTTTTCCTGTTCCACTGACTTCTACTCAATGACATTTCAAAATAGAAAAGCAAAGGATGCAAAAGTAACCATGAATAGCGCTATGAGTATTTCAATGCCAATGATAGCATATCCGTTTCCGTGCCTAGAAGCGTTGTGCTGTGCTTATATTCATAATCGTATTTAGATTTACAGAATTATAACTGGTTAATTGAATTATGCATTAACATATTATTTACAAAACTACATAGAAACAATATGGTAAATTAATGCTTCTTATCTTGAATATGAGTCAGTACAATGCACTGGGAGTCACTGAATTCACTGCAGCGATGCAAGATCCAGCATGGTCCAGGACAGTTTTGTTATTGCAAATATTACTGATTTTGGTTTACTTTAAAGTTTAAAATCAGATGTTTACCTCTCAAAACTGTTCCACTCAAAAGGTAAGACGTGCGCATCTTCCTGCTTACCTGAAGTTTCACATGTAGTTGAGTCATCCACAGTCTTTTTTGAGGCATCTTTTCTGTACACGACATGAGGTTTGATGTGTTCTTCTTCATAATGTTCACCATTGTAGCTATGAAGGGGTTCCACAAAAAACTCCCCTTCTGGTGACCTGAAAGTGCCAAGCTAAAACAAACAACAAAGTTTAAATTGGTCCGCAGCCAGTGAAGTCTATAGACACATTCTGTGTGTGACTGTAAATTGCCCTTACAACTTCCCCCTAAGATTTGATTTACGCACAAATCCTAAGTGGCTGATGGAGTGATAAAGTAAACATACATTGCATGCATATCAGTGTACTGGCCTCAGGGGGGTAATGAATGCAGAATGTTGTTGATAACTATCAGAACATTCTGCCACACTTACGAAGCAGAAAGGTTTGAAATGTGAATTTCCTAAAAGCCAGCGAGAAGCACATTGGTAAACGCTCTCCTTATCTTCAAGAAGAAACATATTGAACAGGTTTGAGACCGGTTATTGTATTACAGATAGCATATTTTAGACAAATTGTTTGTATACACCTGAGCATTAAGGGATACAAACTGGCCATCCCAAACAAGCCTGACAAATTTACAAAAAATTGCCGGAGATTCTGCATTAGAATACATGTGCAATAACTTTAACATTAAAATACCATATAACCATATAATCTCCCGGCTACAGGCACTCTATACCAGGCCTGGACACCGGCCCTCCAGGACCGAGTTTGGACAGCCCTGCTCTATACTAATGGGGGTAGTGTTATCTAGGCAGGCAATCCAAACTTCATAGGTTCAAACCCTGAAAGGAGGAATAAATGAATCACGTTGTGTCAGATTTTCTTCAATGTGTAGGTTAAAATCTAATCAAATGTTAACGTAACATTTTCTCTTTTTGGTTTTGTTAAATGTTTTGAATATTTTAAACCAACATTATGGTTTACGTTATGGTGCTTGAGGACAATCAAGAGCAAACTAGAATGCAAACATCAGATTAATTAAAAAGGCGGCTAATTAGGGACACAGATTCTTTCACTTTCACTGAAAGCCTAGTTCTCATGATAGCACATTGAAAAATATTGGACATATAATGCTTTCTGACAATCTCCATTGACAGACATTCAAAAGTAACCAAATATTCTTCCATAGATATAGCCTCAGTTAATTTGAGCATTGTTTAGCATCACCATCTAAACGTTTTATATAGAGCGTGCATTGCCTGGATGTCAAGGACAACGTAACAACGAAAGCATCACTAAATACGGGTTGAATAGGTTCTTTGAAACGATTCGGAAGAACCGATTCGCTAGTTCGTTCCCAACACTACTTCTGATCTGTGAGAACCTGCGTTACATGGCACGACCTCACGTTCACATCATCAGATGACATCTGAGTCCCATATATGGACTGCCGATGACGTCGGGCACACTACTGCTGCTTATGCCACTGATGAGTGTGCGTCACCCAGCTCATTTACAGGGCGTAATTTTGTATGATACCTGATTTAACATGTTGGGAAAATACTTTCGAAGCGATCTGTCTCAAAATTGGTGCGCATGTATCCGACTAACTAGCTCCAAACTTCTTGGTGCGATTGTGTGCGAGTAATTATGTAACCACATAGAAAGGATCTGGGGTGCGTATTAACATTTGCAAAGTTTCTGAATGCACGAATGCATATTGCGACCTGTATCGCATAAATTATGATTAAGATAATTATTAGTAATAATAAACGTTTATTAAACTCACCAAACCGGAGCAGAGGTTGATTACTGCGGTATGCTCCTGCCCAGCGTTCACATGTCCTTTATAAAAGCAGTGCTGATACTCCGTGTCCTCCTCCTCCCCCTCTTCTGAATTATTACCTTCACTGGATTCTCCGAGTATCGTGACAGTGTAAACCGGCGCAATAAATCCCGACTCGAGTGTAAGATTAATGTAATAGTCCTGCCCAAAGGCAGATAATTGGTAATAGACGTGCGGAGAGGTCCAATGATGGGAGATGTTGCCGGTTACTGGGTCGGTACTCCGCTTTCTCCTCTTGAAGTGCACGCCCGTTGGCAGTTTGTCACCGGATTCATTCACTCTGGCCGGAGTTACAATCTCATACGTGCCAAAATGCGATAATTTCGCTGTGGTAGAAAACAGAGATTGAGTAGTAAAATTAAGTAACAACAAGTCAGTCATTCTATAAATGTCGTTTGCAGTGACTTGTAAAGTACATTTTTGTGGCTTTTAAACATTTTTTTTCAGACAAACTGTCTAAATGATCAAGTATTGCTCTGCGCGTCTATGTAACAAACAGGTAACAGGGTGGACAGTTTTACATTTTAATTTGGCATTACAAAATAGAGAAACTACACTTGCTAGAAAAACAATTTAATGTCGAAATTTCTTGAAATACCTACTAATCATGGTAACAGGGTTGACAGTGTAAGATCGTGTCTACTGTTAAACATAAAACATAAAGTAATGAAAAAGAGAACACTTAAACCTGTCCTTGAAGAGCTCACTTAGAGAATTATTCTCAAATAGGTAAATATAGCCTAATAGTAACAGGGTTGAACACAACTTTAAGTTTTATTTAAATAATTCATTTGTCAGCCTACACTACTTTCAAAATATATAGAGAAAAAGCTCCATCAAAATAGTTGCTGACTGTTTTTTCCCCTGAGACTCCACGAGATAAATCAGGTGTCAGTCAGTTACTATTACTCGAAGACTCTTCATACAGCGCGCTATGAGCTCTGAAGCAAGCAAGGAAAAGTCATTCATTCTCCGCGCCTCAAGGTTCTGAGTTGATTCAGAGAGTAAAAGATCACGAAAAGAGCTCATACCTTTCTCTGAACCTCGCGGTGTCCCTGCTGAAGCTACTGCGTTCATAAAATCAGAGAGTAATACTAAAAAACTTAGTCCCCAGAAGAACAAAAACATGATTGTCCACGTTAAAAAAAATCAATGCAAGCAAGCCCGAATTCAGTATTCCGCTGTCTCTTGAAACCGCGCTCAAGCCGGGATTTCTGCCGTACGGTTGCCACATCCAAAACGTTTCTCCTCTACTTTATAGAAGTGACTTCCATGTCGCTAACAAGCGCTCGGTCGGAGCTCTTGGTTTGCATGCATAATACCAGAAAGGGGGTCGATGCAACTGTGGTGGTCTCCAGTTTGCTGATTACTCTAGCCGAGACTTGGGCGTACTCTAAGAGACACCCCTCTCTCAGAAAGCCACTCCTGCCATATGTGTCGCTAATGCAGCGTGCAGACTAAACTTCATTTTAAAATCACTGAATATGTTACTCATAACGATCATGCACACGTGCATTATGTTCTTGTTCCTACTTCAGACTGTGCAGTTATGGCTACATTCAGTTCCGTTGCCTCTCTCTCATAAGATAGTTCTTAGACTAATTGACGTTTACATTAATACAAACAGCTTTGGGTCAATAAATAAACTTCTACATTTAAAGAGCAAGGAGCGCCCTAAATTTGACCACCTGACCTTCAACATAATCTTGAATAGAATATGACATGATATATATTACTGATAAAGTCCACAGAGTTTCTCTTGTATATGGTAGTTTCCCACTTTTCGGGCTGTTTTTAAGCGTTTGTGTCTGTCCCAACACCTGTGTCCCAGCAATGTGCATTTATATGACTGATAAGTGTTTTTCAGTGGCCAATGCTGATACCAGTTATTAGGCAGCAGGGTGGCTGAATACCAATATACACTGAACAAAATTATAAACGCAACACTTTATTTTTTGCCCCCATTTTTCATGAGCTGAACTCAAAGATTTAAGGCTTTTTCTATGTACACAAAAAGCCTATTTCTCTAATATGTTCACAAATCTGTCTAATCTGTGTTAGTGAGCACTTCTCCTTTGCGAGATAATCCATCCACCTCACAGGTAAGGCATATCAAGATGCTGATTAGACAGCATGATTATTGCACAGGTGTGCCTTAGGCTGGCCACAATAAAAGGTCACTCTAAAATGTGCAGCTTTATCACACAACACAATGCCACAGATGACGCAAGTTTTGAGGGAGCGTGCAATTGACATGCGGGGGGGGGGAACGCCCAGGATGTCCACCAGAGCTGTTGACCGTGAATTGAATGTTAATTTCTCTACCATAAGCCGTCTCCAAAGTCGTTTTCAGAGAATTTGGCAGTACATCCAAATGGCCTCATAACCGCAGACCACGTGTAACCACACCCGCCCAGGACCTCCACATCCAGCATCTTCACCAACAAGATCGTCTGAGACCAGCCACCCGAACAGCTGCTGCAACAATCGGTTTGCATAACCAAATAATTTCTGCACAAACTGTCAGAAACCGTCTCAGGGAAGCTCATCTGCATGCTCGTCGTCCTCATCGGGGTCTCGACCTGACTGCAGTTCGTCGTCGTAACCGACTTGAGTGGGCAAATGCTCACATACGATGGCGTCTGGCACTTTGGAGAGGAGTTCTCTTCATGGATGAATCCCGGTTTTCACTGTACAGGGCAGATGGCAGACAGCGTGTATGGCGTTGTGTGGGTGAGCGGTTTTCTGATGTCAACGTTGTGGATCGAGTGGCCCATGGTGGCGGTGGGGTTATGGTATGGGCAGGCGTATGTTATGGACAACGAACACAGGTGCATTTTATTGATGGCATTTTGAATGCACAGAGATACCGTGACGAGATCCTGAGGCCCATTGTTGTGCCATTCATCCACGACCATCACCTCATGTTGCAGCATGATAATGCATGGCCCCATGTTGCAAGGATCTGTACACAATTCCTGGAAGCTGAAAACATCCCAGTTCTTGCATGGCCAGCATACTCACCGGGCATGTCACCCATTGAGCATGTTTGGGATGCTCTGGATCGGCGTATACAACAGCGTGTTCCAGTTTCTGCCAATATCCAGCAACTTCGCACAGCCATTGAAGAGGAGTGGACCAACATTCCACAGGCCACAATCAACAACCTGATCAACTCTATGCGAAGGAGATGTGTTGCACTGCGTGAGGCAAACGGTGGTCACACCAGATACTGACTGGTTTTCGAACACAAAAAGTGTAAAACAAAAACAAAAGTGTTGCGTTTATAATTTTGTTCAGTGTATAATGCTGATATTTGTGAGAGACTATTGAGTTAAAGCAATTGAGACATATCCTTGTATGCTGAAATTAAACATTTTACGCAGGATTCACTAAAATATATTTTAATAACCAATGTTACTTTGCACTCTGATAGCTAATTATGCAAGAATCACTTTTAAATCACTGCATGAGCAGTAAAAACATATTGGCCCAATACATATTTTTCCTTACAGCCACAAAATCTTCTGGAAGGTATTCTCTAATTACAGTTACAGTATCTTATCTGAAGTTATCATAAACCTGCTTCATGGGATTCATTTGGGTTATAGATTTGGACAGAGCATAGTACAGTTTTCCATTAAGTTTAGATGAAAAGAGTTGGAGATTCTATCTACACTGTAAGATTTCCTGGAGTGAATATGATTTCACCATGCACCAGCTGTAAGGCTGCTTAAAGGAAAGTATGAATGAGCGAGAGAGAGAGAGGCTGACTGTAGCATGTCGGACTTGCAATCGTGTAACAAGGGTGACCTCAAGTCAGTGTAAACTTCACTTCCTCTTGGATTTGATGAGATGATAAGAACTAGAAAGCTTGAATGGATGCTGAAAGTTGACTCGAGTGTTCAAAGAAGGGTCAAGATGTGTCACTGAATGTCCCTGCACCACTATGCTAAACTTTACCTCACAATCATCCGAAAATCAGACATAAGGCTAGATTCCCAGGTTCCTTTTTTTCTTTTTCTTTCAAGCTTGATTTTTTTAATGGTGGAATATCTATCGCCAGGCTTCAAAAGAATTTAATTAAGGTTCACTGAGGCAAAGTCTTGTGCATTCTCATGAGAAAAAAAAAATGGGGTTGAACGAAGTATTTGCACTTATGATCCAATTAAATACAGTTTGCTAATCGATTGCACACATACTGCATATACAATTGCATTTCTAGTATGTTGGATAAATTCAACAAAAAGTCATTCAGAAATGTATGGAAGCCTATTTCTGCCTCAGAGTAAAAAATCACAGGAAACAGTGTAACATTGTGTGATATAAAGCCCCAGTTGTGGAGTATAAAGTTGCAATTATCACATTCAGTGTCACATTCTGAAATATATAGTCTCACTTACAAGAAACAAAATCAAGAGAAACAACATTACAGTGGTACTAAAGGTCAATTTGGTGAGTAAATTTGCAATTCTGAGAAACAAATTCACAGGTGTCAGATATAAAGTCACACAAGGAACAAAGTGGCAGTTACAAAAAAAGTAATGTGAGATTTAAAGTCACAATTATGGGAAACAAATTTGAAATTGCAAGATATAAAGTCACATTGTGAGATATAAAGTCACACTTACAAGAAACAAAGTGGTGATTACGATAATCAAAGTCACATAATAAAGTAACAATTGCGAGAAATTAAGTCACAAATGTGTGAAACTTTTTCATCTCACATTGTAACTATCTCAGAATCTTAAAGGGGACATAACACAAACAGTTTCACCCAATCTCATGTTAATCGTGAGTACCAATAGAGTAGTATTGCATCCTTCATATCACCGAAGAGTCTTTAGTTTT
>JADLZN010002827.1:310919-338273 GCA_018155175.1 Sinocyclocheilus anophthalmus
ATGTAAGTGCCTCAATGCAAAAAAAAAAAAAGGGGGGCAAGTGAAAATAATTTTTGTGGTAATCAGCATTATGCCACAAGCGCTGTCAGTTAAGCTTAAACTTGTATTGTGTATTCTTTTAATGATAGTTTCTGAAAAGCCAATCAGATTATGCCTCCCCATTTTTTACACACAGTAAAACTCTTTCTCCAAACTGTACATCTTTACATCAAAGCCATGTGCCTGTAGGAAGAGGAACCATGAGGAAATATGCTTGCCCTCTCCAGATGCAGTGGCCG
This sequence comes from Sinocyclocheilus anophthalmus, assembly GCA_018155175.1. Classification (NCBI taxonomy): domain Eukaryota; kingdom Metazoa; phylum Chordata; class Actinopteri; order Cypriniformes; family Cyprinidae; genus Sinocyclocheilus; species Sinocyclocheilus anophthalmus. Next base: position 311,198 of record JADLZN010002827.1, read on the forward strand.
GGCCTTTTGTCATATCATATATAGCTTAGAATTCTGGGTCACAAACTCCATTCTCTGGTTGTCACTGGGATGAGAATGGCCAGGCCAGAGTCCCGCTGGCAGGAGCTTGGAGACCCGGGACTCACTGTGACTTCAGCCCCTCAGCGTCTGACAGGATCGCAGCGGTGCGGCGCTGGGGCCCCCGCTTGAGAAAAACGGCAGCCCAAATTACCTCTGCACTCCTGTGTGAACGTGGGCATTCATTGAAAAAAGACGAAGGGAGGGGTGGAACTTGTGGGTCTGAAAGAGACTAAGAAAGAGTTAAAGAGACATGCTGAGAGAAATCCACTAGATTTATTACAAAAACTGCAAATTTCCAAAAGCATACTTTAAGAACACAGTCAAATGAACAACCTGGCTGAGATTCAAGACATCAATGATAATGATCATGAGCCTTCACTCGTCATTCTTTACAGACAGCATAATTTGTAACGTGGCTGTCAGAAACATGAGCAGATTATTCTTCTTTTGTGAAATCGTGCAGAGGCAGTGCTTCTAATCACTGTGATTGACAGCTTTTCAGTCCAAAACATCGGAAGCTGTTGTTGCATGTCAGATGATCCAACATTCATAAACGGAAGTCTGACAAACTTGAGGGAAATGTAATTTATATTTGCAATCGGTGTAAACTTGCCTGATTAGCCTCAGCGCAAATTAATTTGCAGCCACAACTGAAAAGTACCAAGATGATCGACAAAGTTAAGAAAATGTGGAATAAAGTCGTTATTTTTGTTTTCTTTGCGCAAAAAAGTATTCTCGTAGCTTGTAACTTTACAGTTGAACCACTGATGTCACACGGACTACTTTGTCGATCATCGTGGTACTTTTCTGGACCTTGAACGTGGTAGTTACCTTGCTGTCTATGGGAGGGTCAGAGAGCCCTCAGATTTCATCAAAAATATCTTAAATTGTGTTCCGAAGATGAACGAAGGTCTTACGGGTTTCGAACAACACGAGGGTGAATAATTAATGACAGAATTTTCCTTTTTGGGTGAACTAACCCTTTAATGCTTATCCTGTTTTTGAATAAGGAGACTAAATTAAAAAATAAAAATGTATATTTCAACAGCATTAAATAAACCGAAAAAATGGCAAAACTTGAAATTTCCAAAACTCTGAAATGTAGCTCCTTGTAAAACTAACATCAATCAAAATATTTCAGACAAGACATCTGACATTTCCCAAGATGCAGAAGCAGAAAATCACCATGGATCTTCTCTCTCTCTTCTCTCGCCACAGATTGTCTTTTGTGTAAGTTTCAGTTGTGAACTAGATGGCTGGAGAAGTACAGGAAATATCATGTAACAGGCTGAAATTCCTATACTTGTATACCCTGAAACATTCATTCCTCAGGAAACAGCAAGCGAAGCACAGCACTTTATTAAACAGCAAATCCTTCTTTGAGGCCAAAAACATTACATGAAGCTCTAAATAGCCTGTTTTTATAGTGTAAGCTTTTTCAGGTATAAAAGGAATGTTGCTCTGATTAAAAGAGGGAGGATGTTGTGCCCCCCAAAAATTACTGTTAGTATAATAAACTACAATCAATCATACACCCTTCAGAGTCTCACCAGGAAACAAACAGAGCCTACAGATTAAAACATGTTTTTCAGATTGTCACACAGTCTTGAGAATGAGTGCAAGATGCAGCAATTTGAGTGTGCTTTTTTTTTTAGAATGCTGAATTTCAGAAATAATGGTCCGTGAAGTTCATGTGTCAAAGGTCAATGTGCTGTGAGAGTCAGCAGAGGCCAGAGGTTTAAAGTTACTAACACTGTTGTTACATCATCTACAATAATATCTACTGTTTCGTCCTAGACAGAATTCTATAGGGCAACAATACTTCCGTCTCTCACATTTTCAACAACCTCCTTCCAATTTCGTTATGTCCTGTTTACAGGATATAACATTCCAACAGCACTGAGACTTTTCACTGTTTTTATCACTACGCTTGTTTTTTTCCAGACTAGCCTGTGTATTAGTGATGGGGATTTTCAGAAACTCTTTCTACAGGTTACATTGTTATGCCAGTACATGGCGTTCTCTATGAGTGAGTCATTGAATTATTCATTCAACCGATTCATTTAAGAACACCGATTCATTGAGGAATGAAACAAATGACTCTTTCCCTGCGTTCCATTCGGAAAGGCTCATCCCTATGCCCTAATCCCTTCAAAGGGTTTACCTTCCGGAGTGAGAGCTTCGAAGTGTTGAAGGGTGTAGGGGACCAAACAACTGTTCTGGAGGCTCTGCTCTCATGAAACGGTGCCCACACGGAGGCTGTCGTCATCATGGCAAAGACATCATGCGCAAAGGATCATGGGAGCCCGAAGTGTCCATCAGTTGCTACGCCTTCGAAAGTATTGACATAACCAGAAGGCAATTGGAGTGGCCAGTTTTGCGCACTTTGTTTGGAACGACCCTTCAATATGGCGGCCATGATTGTTTTCACTCCAAAGTGCCCTTCGGAGGGCAATATATGCCATTTGGAACGCACCGTTTATATGTGAGTTATTGAATCAATCATTCAAATTATTCGTTCAACAGCACTGATTCATTTAGGAAAAAACATGAATGGATATGCTCAACAGTGAACTTTGCTTTTACTTTGAAAGGGAAAAAGTGAAATTGACGTGACATGTGGCTAAGTATGGTGACCCATACTTGGAATTAGTGCTCTGCATTTAACCCATCCAAAGTGCACACACACAGCAGTGAACACACACACACACCGTGAACACACACCCGGAGCAGTGGGCAGCCATTTTTGCTGCGCGCCCGGGGAGCAGTTGGGGGTTCGATGCCTTGCTCAAGGGCACCTCAGTTGTGGTATTGAAGGTGGGAGAGAGCGCTGTACATTCACTCCTTTGGGTTAAGAGTCCGACTCTCTAACAATTAGGCCACGACTTAGTTGCGTACCATGACTTTGTCAAATTAACCTGGAAATACTTTGTCTAAAATGTAAGTCACTTATTATCAATTTAATTGAACTGTTGTATAAAACCAGTATCCCACTCTTAATGGAGTAACTGAGGATGTGCAACCATTAAGACTATGCTTTGTTTCAAGACAAAGGGATTTTCCAGCCTAATTTGTTGTTACAGTCATTGCCCAACAAAGAGCACAGTTTAGGCATGATGCATTCATGTGGCCATGTACCTATTCATTATTAGACTCTGCATCTGGCCTGAAGAAATTGTTTAGGACAGGTAATTATCAACGATCAGGCGAAGGAGAAATTCCACAAATAATGCTGTACTAATGAGGCTTTGAAACTTGGCAGGAAATCAAAGAGCAAATAGTTGCGTACCCCATAATTTAGATGGCCCTCCTAGTTCACAAATAGTTCCTTAATAAATTCAGTCCTAAAGGTTTGCTGCATATATACTATGATGCAAATCCTAAAAAAACATCTTAAAATCCTAAATTAAAGGCAGATTCTCTCTTGCAGCACACCACATATAGTCAGTCTATGAGACATCCCATAAGGCTTCAATTTTATTTCAGCTTTATTTTAACTCTTTTACAAGGATACATTGGTGTCCCCCCTTTGTAGTTTGCACACCAAATGCTATGCCAAATCCCTTCTGGGCTTGCGGTTTCCTGTGACTATCCATCTGTACAAGCTCTGCAATGGACTCAAAAGGAAAGCACAGATGAATTGATGTAAATTTGAGCTCCAACGATACATTTTATCTCCCAGGGATGTTTTACTTGATTGGGCTGCACATCATCCTTTGAGCATAGCATCTTATCTCATGCAATCATGAATTTTCTCTTTCTGAAGTCACAGAAAAACGTCATTTTTTGTCTTCAGAAAGGTAAAACGTTGCATAAGAAAATCCCAACTACCCTAATGACCTACTTATCTCCGCTAGAAGGAGGGGACAGAAAATGAGAGGAGCAGTGAGTTCAACGGAAGCTACTGTCACTGATAAAAACATGAAAAAGGAAGGAATTCGGAATTAAAGGAAGGAATTATGTCCAATTCAGTGAGGTCAGGCACTGATGTTAGGTGATCTGTCTTATATTCAGCATTTCAGTTCACCCTAAAGGTGTAGAGTTGGGTTCAAGTGTGGGCTTTGAGCAGGCCAGTCAAGGCCTTCCAAAAGACCCCATTTAAACAAAATGTTTGTCTAATGGAATTGTTTGGTTGTATGCTTGATTTTATGCACATGTTAGTAATTAGTGTAGCTGAAAAAGCCAAATCCATAATAAGAATGTTTTCTTTAATAAGAGTTTTTACATACTTTTATTTTGATGCACACACAGGGACATCGTCTTTTTCCGAAGTAAATTAATTGCATTCAATGGAAGATAAGAGCAATGTAGTCTTTAGTTATGTCAAAGCAATTATCCGGGATCCTGGTCGTTTTGATGTTAAATCAGTATATTAACTAGCTGCACATGATCAGAGCAATTAAATAGATTGTACCGGCCTTGCTGTTTATGCATGCTGTGAAAGAGACAATAATGATGGGAAATGTCAGCCTTTGAACTAACTTTGAATAACCATTTCTGCATCAAGATCACTGCACTTAAAATGCTTCGGTTTTGTTCCTAAATTACATACCCCATAATTTAGTTATTCTTAGTCTAAATTGAGAATTTATTTGAAAGCCACAGCAAAACAATCCCAGTTGCGGAGAAAATAGCCTATAATGTAACTTTCCTTCTCATATATTTCTGCCTGTAATTTCTGGAAATACACGACCGGACACTTCACAAGTGGTTTTTATGAATTAACGCCATCAATTCGACTTCCACCCTTATCTCGTTCTTTTAACTGCATTTCATTCAAAGAAGCGTGAGGAATGTAATGTATAAACACCGTCCGCCAGCACAACGTTTCAACCTGAGAATCCGAAATTGTCTTCTTCAACACCAGCATTATTAAACGCTTTCGACGGTCATGTGATACTGAAGACTGGAAGTGATGTGTTGCCAAACAAATAAAATCTTTTATTTTTTAAATAAAATTTGAAATTATGGAATCTTTTATTTTTTTTGTTTTTTTTTTTTTGTTTGTTTTTTTTTTTTGTTTAATTTTTTTTTTTTTTTTTTTTTGAATAGAAACAGTATGTAAAATGCTCACATTTATATTTACATGTGGGACTCTTTTAAAAAAAGATATAATACATCAGACTTAACCTTTAGTCTATACTATCAATACATATATATATTACAATTGCAGATCTATGCAAACAAAATATCGGTAATCATTCACATCACAGAATCATATTATCATTGTGTTTAATAGAAAAGATTGGGGTAGCAAGGGTGGGGCATGTGAATTTGCCATAAAGGACTGTGACTACCACCCCCAATCCTGCCGATGTGAAAAGAGTCCAATTTGATTGCGATTACACCGAACTCTGCACACTTTCATTCAACTTTCGACCAGAGCCAATGTTTGCTGAAACTTTGCCTATGAAGATGTATTTCATCATTTCTTGGTGGCAGTATTGCTTGGTGCGCAGCGAGGGATTCCCAGTCGGTCATTAACGTGCTGTTTAATCTTGAGGGGCTTCCCGATGTGCAAACCAGCTGCTCGAGGAAGTAGCTCTCGCTGTTTAAGCGGATTTTACTCTTTTCTCATCTCATTCCCCACACATTTTTAAGTGTATGATAAATATCATCACAGGGGTTGAATGTCGATCTTGTGGTTTGTTTAACATAAAATATAAAGCATAAGTGTGAGACACCTTAAGTCCTTAAAGGGGTCATTTGATACTGCTAAAAAGAACATTATTTGTATTTGGTGTAATGAAATGTGTTTATGCGGTTTGAGGTTAAAAAAACACATAATTTTCCAAATAATGTACATTATTGTTTATCCTCTATGCCACGCCTTTCTGAAACAAGTCAATTTTTAAAAGCTCATCGGTCTGAAAGGAGAGAGTGTGCTTGATTGGCCAGCTATCCGGGCGATTACCTCGGGAAAAATACCTCAAGAGTGTGAAGGAAATGCTCGCCCTTACCATTACTGTGCCCCTGTCGGACGGAGAGACGATCAAAAAACATGACAAAACATTACCCAAAACCGAGGCATTTTGTGCATCCAGTGGGAACATAATACGATTATAATGATTATACTATCTTTTACACATTGCATCGCACCGAGTTAACATAAAACCATTTAGAATTGGGATTGCGAAATTACCACACAGCACGACCTACACTGCTCAAAACTTGAGTTTGAATCGTCAGTGGCAAATCCTTAAATGAAAACGTACTTACAGTCTGTGAGTCAGAACAGCCGTCATTGTATTCTACTCTACTAGGATCAGGAAACAGACCTCCATAAAAAGCGCTGGACACATCTAAATATTTGGGTTAAACTGTTCTGGAAAAGTGTTGTAAATAAAAATTAACCACTGATTTCTAGTCGTGTCCAATATTTTGGAAGACCAAACAAAGTAGTTTAGCTTTCACACGGAAACACCAGGCGGGATAGAGTGAGTGCGGAGGCCCGGCGGCTAGATGTGACCGCGTAGCGGGCGGGCTGAGGCGGATCGACGAAGGAGCATCCGGAGGGCTTGCAGCAAACCACATGTGACGACCGAGGGCTGGACTCCGCTTCGTCCACGGTAAAATCCGATCCAGCGATCCACAGCGCGAAGTTGAAGTATTTCCTCAGCGACAGCACAGATCAGCTCTAGGCATGACAAAGTTGATATCGTCCTCTTTTGGAAGACCAAACGAAAGTAGTTTTGCTTTCACACCGAAACACACAGCGTCACACACGCCATGGCGGCTAGCAACAATACTACAGCGGAGAATAAAAAAGTGCATGCTCGTTCTTTGTAGTGGTAGTAATTTTTAGTAATGAGACGTGAGACATTTTGGGCGGCATTATGCAAATATTTCTACATAGTGAGGTAGATATGTGGGGGCGTGTTAGAACGAGCCGTTTTAGGGGGGGTGTGGTAGAGTCTTAACTTTGATAAAGAACATCTCTTTTGTTTTGAGACTTTAGCCTTTGCAACTTTACAGATTATCTTTATGCACCAAGAGCTTGTAACACTCCAAAGAGAAAGGAAAAATTGAAATCGCATCATATGACCCCTTTAAGTCTTTTGCTGTCTAAATGTTGAAAACAGGCCACAGGCTAAATTTAATTGCCAAGACAGGAATACAGTTTTTATGAGAGCTGTTTTCCAAGAGCTTTTAAATATAATGTACTATGATCACTACCATTCATGCAATTTCAGTAAAACGATCCTGCTAGAAGCTTTTTAGCAGTTTGGTCAAAGCATGGCTTTGTGCCTCATAAAATGTGAGCTGGGTAATAGTTATAGAGAAGAGCAAAGTGTATCATAAATAAAAAAAGGAATTACTGCATTTAGTGGAATTTTACCCATTTAACCTCTTTTAAACACACTGTTTCTTATTTTTCAAACAGAACAATCAAAAGCATCTGGCTGAGCACACTTCTGAAACCCTATGGAAAACCAACCTGACTGTAACCTTTACAGAAGAGAGAAAAAAAAGATAAGTGCTTAGTCCACAATCTCCCTTAAATTATCATCATGTTGAAGAGAATCAGCAAAACTGTTCAGAAATTAATATAAGAAGGCATCGTTCCAAAATATTATTTAATACACCATGTACAGAGATACCAGATTAGACCATATGGAATTCTTTGAGAGCTATTTTCATAACAGCTCTTTGAATGCTGCCACAGTCATGGTGAGCCCTTTTACAGGCTTATCCAATACTACACTTGATTATGACATCAGCTTCAGAGCCGATATACTGTGTCAACATGCAGACGCGTCACAGTAAAAACACATGCACAACAAGCAACGCTGTACATTTAAAAAGTCTGCTGAATGTTGAAATGTGTTTAAAACCATATGTTTTTGCTAATTATGATCACCACAGTTGATCAGGGAGTATGAATTGAAAATGAATTCCTCAGGTTCTGCAAAAAACTATTGTCTGGACAACTTTTTTGGACGTTGCATATGGGATGTCGGAGTATGATTAATACCTCACAGCTTAGTTAAAGAGGATATTTTGGTTTAAAGAGTCAGTGACAGTCTTGCAGTTAGCAGAGATGTTAAAACTATTTTATAGATTCATTATTTTAATCAAAAATAACTTGTTATATTCCAGTCAACAAATTATTGAACATATAGGCCAAGTAAAAAATAAAAAAATGCATGCACACACATGGCAAGGAACTGTATGCACATGCATAATAACATTAGAAAATGTGAAACTGCTCTACATTAAAGTTTTCTGCTATAAAACAATTTTTTTTATTTTTTTACCAATCAATGCTTAATTTTCCATGTGTGCTACTGTGACTTTACAGGATATCAGTCAGCTACACTCTAAAAAAAGATACCCAGCATACCGCACACAAAGCTCAGCACAACAGCACCTCATTTTGAACTTCAGATCAGATACAGACACTTCAAACAAAAATAATGCATTGAAGCACAGATATTTTGTCTCCCTAATGCATCCCTCCTGTAGCTCCATTCAAAAATAGAGCTTTTAAATCTCTGTAAATAATATATAATAATTGTATATATGCAGTTGTCGAGAAAGGAAGGAGCTGTAAAATAAATAAATAAAAGTTCAAATTTACAGAATTGTGTGTGTGTTATGTCTTTTTTCTCAAGCATGTCATGTAGCATGCAGTTTTACACACTCATTCAATTGAAATCACTCTTGAGAATGTCTTTAGATGAGCAGAATGTTCCACAATGAGTGTGGAGGAGTGCATTTCATGGCTTGAAAACCACCTCAGAGCCATTTTACATATTCTTTACATCTTGTTTTGTAATTAAGAATTTTAATTAAAAGCTACCCTTAATCTCATAGTGTGTGACCACAGCCCTCAAACACAACCAAACAGGCCTGGAATTCTGCAGTATGAAGGAATCATCAACTCCTCACTCAGTACAACAGATAATCCGCCTGCAAAACCCAAAGCAGTCTGAAGACAAGAACTTTTGGGAAATATTAGATTACCCGTCGTGTTAAAACCATTACAGCCTATTTTAGTGGGTCGTGGTGAATAAACATTCAGGAACTGCTTTGGAGAATGAGAAAGCAACGTGAACTGACACAGCCTGATGAATAAAGTAGGGAAATTTGAATAAACGAATGTGTTTGCATACTGATTGATTACTCGCTATGTGTTCTTGATGCGGATGCATTATGAATTCTTCCTTCCTGCCATTTCCCATTCTCTGCTTGCATTGTGTGAAAGTTCTCCTGATCAACAGGGGAGTGCATTAAGGTGGTGATGCAGTGAGCATTCAACAGCACTGGCTCAGGTTCAAAGCAGACTGCCTGGGCCATTTTGAGTGTTGGTTAACCACTTTAAAAGAGCTGATATGCAGAAGGTTTCAAAGCGTTGCTGGGGTTCTTTGACTTGCTGTTTTTTTTTTTTTTGTTTTTTTTTTTACTTCTATTTCTCCAGGTGTTTTCTGTCTCTGTATGGGGCATGCAGAGTTCCCATGGCATCCTGAAAGCTTGCACAGCACTATAATAATAAAATAATAATCATTACATTTATTTAGCGCTTTTCTAGGCACTCAAAGCGCTTTACACTGTCAGGGGGTATCTCCTCATCCACCACCAGTGTGCAGCATCCACCTGGATGATGCGACGGCAGCCATAGTGCGCCAGAACGCCCACCACACACCAGAGGAGGTGTGAGAGGAGCCAGAGTAATGAAACCAATCAGTAGATATGGGGATTGTTAGGAGGCCATGATGATCAGAGGCCAATGGGCAAATTTGGCCAGGATTCCGAGGTCACACCTCTACTCTTTTCGAAAGACATCTTGGGATTTTTAATGACCACAGAGAGTTTAATGTCGGTTTAATGTCTCATCCGAAGGACGTGCTTGTTGACAGTATAGTGTCCCCATCAATATACTGGGCTGTTAGTACCCACACAGACCACAGGGTGAGCACTAGTTCCTAAGCGATAAGAAGCCACATACCAGCTTTCCTGAGAATTCGCTGAATACTTTTGGTTCTTTTTGGAAGGCCACAGGAATACCAGAGCTGACTCAAGAGGTCAGATCTTTTCTGAAACCATCGACTATGTGAGAAAATGTCAATCCACTTTGAATCAAAATCAAGGAAATGCCTTAACAGTCACTTCTAAGGCACATTTTGCATGCTTTTTCCCTTAGCTAGGTTTTGGTAAATGATTTTATGTCACCGTGAGATGGTTTAGAGTTGTTCGTTTTTGGTCTTCAAAAATAGCCATTGTTCAGCTTCATTTGGGCAAAAATAATACCTCATCACACTTGTGTGTGTTTATAGTGAGAAACTGCAGAATTCATTGACTACATTGTGGGAGAAGAGGCAAGGAATAACAGCATGTTTGAGGTAAGAGCAATTTTTCTGCATGCAAAATTGTTAAAAGATGGTTAACAGAATGCACGTGTTCCTGCTCAGAAGGGTGATATCAGAATGCGGACACATTTCATGTCAAGACGTGGTTAATCGAAAGAAGTGACACACATACACAAGTGCACTACATTCAGCAGAGTGGGAGACAAACCACAAACAAAACCGCTGAAAAGCAGTCACACTTGCACACACTAGACTACATGTCCAACTTGAGGCCAGATTATTTGCAAAGTCCCTGGGGCAAATGCTAGAGATAATGGTTCAGATTTATGGATGAAGAGAAGACAGAATGGAAGAATGAAGCATTAAATAAAGAAAGAGTCAACAATCAGTGTCATGAACTGTTTAGCATGCATGATTTTTCCCCACACAAATTATTTCCACAAAAATAAGAAAGGAAAAAAAATGGATCTGAGAAATAAATCAGAATTGGGCAGTGTAAACATAGCCTGTTTGTGACGATAAGATCCATCCAAGATTTTTCTGAATCCTGAACTTTTCTTAAAAGGTTCTTGTCTGATTATGTTGACCAATGAAATCTGGGTTTGCATTTAACTGACTGAGAAAATAAATCCCACGTTTTACATGGATCAACAGATACAAACCAACAGAAAGCAGGATCCCAGATGTGCATGCATTTCAAATTGGGAAAATGTACACTTGTGTAAAAATTGCCAATGGAGAATCGAAATTAGTATATAGCTCACATTCAAGCCCACTCTCATACTCTCGTGCATCTAAAATCACAGAAAAGTGGAAAAACTGGCTTACAAAATGTCTGCTTCAATTTTCTCAAGGCTTTTTGGGGCTGCTGTATGTCATTCAACACCTCTAAATGATGTTCTTTGTTAAGAATGAGAGAATGAGGTTCGAAGAGCTTCAAGAGTTTGTATGTGGGTTGTGTGTGTGTATTTGAGAGGAGGGAGATATGCCCTGTGGGCCTTCAACAGCTGGTACCGCTGAGGTGGCAAGCTTTTGGAATATGTCACTAGCATCTGTCAGTACATGACAACATCTCTGGTAAATCCTACAAACAGATGTTTACCTCAACTTTTAGTCACATACTGAAAAATTAACCACATCTCATTATTCCATGACATCCTCATATACAAACTCTCTGTTGACACTATACAATAAACAACCCACAGAGTCAAAATTGATTCATAGAGGCATATTCTAGAAAAGCTCTAATCATACACTAGAGTGTATCTGTAAATATTGTTAATTCCATAGTCATTTATCATAAATAATAAGAAATGAAACTGCACCAGTGCCATAGTAATATTAGTATAATAGCTGCACGTGTGTGTGTGTGTGTGTCCGATAACCTGTGTTAATGCTTCTCTGTGGTGCATCTGTGTGGAGGTAGACATATTTCCAAAATCTTTGAGGAAAACTAGACAAATTGAGAGATCAACAAGGAGAGTGAGGGGGATGAAAAGAAGCAAATGAAACTGATAAGAGTAGCCAGATGCCCCACAGGGAATTATAACAAAGTAATTCTGTTCCAAAACCTAGTGAGCTGCACCACTACCTACTAGCTGCATATACAGCTGCCTTCTAAAGTAGAATTCTAACTGAAACAGAAGCTCATAGTCATCACGCGTTAGTGATTTGACGTGCTCTACATAGCATGTTGCACAAATAGAAACCCACACAGGAGACTCAATTGACAGTTGTTTCCAGCAAAGTTTGATGCTTTGATACTAGTGTAAGCAAATGCACCACAAACATAAAAATTCTGAGTAAAAATACAGTGAACTATTTTTAAACTACACTTTCAAGTATTCAGTTACTGAAATAATTAAGACAACTCAGGCTCATTGGACAAATGTGCCTTTGGTGTCAGTTCTTCAAAATTATATTATGGCGTTTCTTGCATGCTTTGAGACACTTTTAAAGTGAAACGTCCAGTGAGTGGCACTAAAAGCACATTCTGTTCTGTTTATAATAATCCAAAACTCTTGCAGAATTTTATTGTGTTAGTTGTTGTATATATCCTGACAGAAATGAAATTTTCAGTGAGCCAGCTTTCCGGTTAGGTTTCCTAACCGATTGTGTTAACAAGAGCAAATGTGAGATAAATAGCATTCGCTGAAGCAACTATAACATTTTCGCTTGCTTCTCCAACTCTTTGATCCGTTTTATTGTGACACATTTTACGGGACTCATACCTGAGCGTTCTGCATCACAAGTGCAATGCTGTACCAGGTGAGCAAGTTTACTACGTCAAAAAGCCTTACATGTGGAGCTAGTTATGAGATGCAGACGTCAGATGTATTAGTTTACAAATCATGCATTACAGTAAATTATGTTTTAAGGTCATAAAATAGTATTGTGCAAGGACCGTACAAATTAGTCTAATTGATCATCTGTGACCTGTACTCCTCATTTCTGTGAAACGTGGGAATAAAGTTGTTGCCATTTTACTGCCATTTCAGCTGGATACTGTAGGGAATTGTATGTATAGGATAGAGGCATGTTTTTCCAGTGAACCTGATATAGAAAGAATAGCTACTAGAAACCAACAGCACAGCATGTTTTGGAACAGGGTGATAGTTTCCATTTGACATAGTATATTTAGCACTACATATGAAGAATAGCAGTACCATATTTTTACTGTGCACCACCTGTAATGTCAGAGTATTCTCTGTAACATAAACTATCTTCTGCCTCTTTGAGACGGCCCTTTCCAGCTGGGCTGGCATATCTGTCTCCTCTCAGCTCTATGCTCACACACACAAACAGCCATTCGTCTGTGCTGTTCACTCCATCGTACCGGCTGATAGTACTAACATCTAGGGAATGTGCTTTTACAACAACAGTCTCCCACGTACCTAATGGCAAAGCAAGAACAGTGAGTTGAGCAATGTTTCTCTTTCTCCACATGTCCTCTCGCATCCTTTTCTTCTCAGTCTCCCTCCCTTGACAGCTCTGCAACTAAAGGGGATAGCTGTGGAAGATGAAGCAGAACATGCAGGTGTTTGGAGGAATACACAGAAAGAGTATCATTGAAAAAATAATTAGGCCATTTTGAATGCTATAACTGTGTATAATCTGTTCATCAACTGGATCGTTTGTCTGTCTCAGGTTGTAAAAGTCTTATAGTACCCACCAACGTCTTCAGAATTCGGCTGACGATGAGGAGAATGTGAAAAGGAGAAGAGAAACAAGCCTATTCAAAGCTTTATGGGCGGTTATCTTATAATCTTTGGTAATGTTTAAAGTGGTTTGTGGTGTAATTCAACAGTCTGGAAGACAATCCTTCAGGGTATGCACACAGTGTTAGATCACTTTGAGACACTCATCCTGACACCTACCCTCTTACAAAACCTCAAACACAAGCTCACACACAGACCACAACTCAAAACAGACATTCCACCTAAATATCTGCAAAAGCCACTGTCTCACATCTTAAATGCAACAGCAAAACTAATGAAACGCTTATTGTGAGCTGTAAGAAATTGTTAGGTCAGTGTGTTTAAAGGAGACAGAAGCACTCTTGGCTATATTTGAATAGACTTTGTCTACACTATAAAGACCAAGTGTGTTCAAGAGATTAAGTACTTGTGCATGTGAACAGTACAGACCGCCCACGCTAAGTTTATTCATTTTTTATTTTTTCTCAGTCACATTGAAATTATCATGTCTGTTGCTGGTTTTGTACTGCATATGTTTTGGTGCATTTTTGTCCCAATTGCCACTCTACAGTAATCTTTCTATGAAATCATAATAATTCCTTTGGGTGCGATGCAGATTTAAAAAAATGCCACATGTTGGACTCGGTTTGGGACAGAAATATTATATTGAGTTGTGCCTGTTCTTAATCAAACTGAGAACTCATGGAAGTATTTTGCAGAGCAACAGTTTAACACTCCCTTGCCTGTCATTGGCCAAACAAACTGAACCCACCTCAGAGTTAAATCATTGGTTGAGCCAATGTTGCTGTTGTCAGGCTGGTCATGATACTCAAACAGACAGGGCAATGTTTTGCTGACAGCACCACAGAGTCAAAGTGATACTTCTCAGCAAAATCAACCTACAAACGGTTTACTTGTTGTCTCTACATATCAAACTTGGACTGAAATGTTTAGCACAACATTACACACAAAGCTGATATTACGGTAATTCTCCTAAGACTGTGCTCACAAAATTAGGAAAAGTGAGTAGTGACTTATGCAACTTCTCAAGCCCCTTCATGATGTCTTCCCATAACTCCTTTCTTCACATCCCTTTCCTTTGCCATCTTCCTCTTCTCTACTCGCTGGTCTGTTCCAAACACACTTGGCAGCTGCAGACGTCACCGTGCTCATACGCATGCACAGAGATATGAGAGGACAACGTCATCAGGCTCCTCAGCATCTGGGAAACGATGTTGCTTGAGTGTTCTTACGAGGCATAGCTATAACTCTGAAGGAACGACATGGATTTTACAATAATCTGCGTAACTTCAGCTTAAAGCAACATTTGTTGAATAGATGTGATTTATAGTAGCTATGTACTTCTGTGCAGTGTTACGTTAGTGCGGTAACAATAACACTGAACCCACTGCACAAAGTAATTGCAAAACAGAACATAGTAGGCAGAATCAAGCCAAAATAATTATAATAAAATGCTGAAAAGAAAAACCACAACACTATTATTCATAGTAAACTGATGTATCACTAAAACGGTGGTATCACCTAATTGTAAACTTGTAGAAGTTCACCACGGAAATGACACACTTTTCAAAGTTTGGGGTCATTAAGATTTAAAAATAAATCCAATAAAAAATAAATTATATATATCTATATATATATCTTGTTTTTTTTTAACACAATATTTTTTTCTAGGAAAATGAATAAGATGAAAAAGTGGCAGTATAGACTTTTCTTGATTTTACTTTAATTGAAATAGAATTGTAGTTATATTATGCATTTCATATCATGTCATTTTACTATACTTATTTTAATATGGATTTCCAGTACACAATAAACTCTATTTTTAAATATAAATTTTAAATATCATGTTTGAGCAGACGGAGGGATGTTTATGTATTATTTTACCAACTTGTCTGCTGCTCTACATTTCTGTTTTTAAATAAAAATGTTTACAATAAAATTACACTTATTTATGCATTTGTAAACTTGAACAAGTATAAATGCATAAAAAAACAAATATAAATAAAATAAATGCTGTACAGTAAGTAAACCATTTTTTTTTTGTATTTCAACTCACCTTGTAACAACTTTTTGTAGCCTACTGGACCATTTACCCAGTTTATAGATTTCAAAAGCAACTTTAATTTGTAGCAGATAAAAATAGGAACATTAAATCAAAGTTTAAAATATAACTATTTAACACATTTAAACAATCCCTGGCCTTCCCTATATTACTGTCATTCTCAACTTTTGGCTTTACTCCTGAAATCATAGCTGGTCTGCTCAGAAATTCTCTGTGTATTTTGGCTAAGGTTTTTGTGTATTAGCAAGTGTGTAATCGTTCTATTTTTTGCGCTCACAGCAGGCATGCTGAATGAGATCTGCTGCTTGTCCCGAGAGGCACAACCATTGGCCTTTGTTCTACAAGGCAGCTGAGCATGCTCACTTGGTTTTTCCCACAGAACTGGGCCGCTTCAGCACTCATAACATTCACACCGGCTCCCTCCCCTCGTGTGCAGAGCGTCAGAAGCATGTAGCCCAGTCACTTCCTCCTGTCAGCCCAACCAATTATTGTTCAGGACATCCTGTGAACACCTCCATATCTAGCATCACTTCCTACCTCTTAGATGGTTTAACAACATGTCTAACGGCCATGAATGGGATGTGACAGTGCCATCTTAGCGTAAGTGACCCCACCTCAGTTTCATTGTTCAGGCCTTTCCACACGCCTCTCCCAGCAGTCTAGCATTGTCATATCGGAGATGTAATCATCCTGGGAGGATGCGACCTCCTCCCTACTAGTACTCCTTACTGTAATAGCTGAAACATAAACCAGATTCATTAACCGAAACATGTAGGCAAGCTTTGAGATGAATTTGTGGAAGGAAGTCCAGGCAGACAAGGAGAAGAGAAAGATCCAAAAGGGAGAGACAAGCAGCCTTGCCAAATGTCCCGAAGCAGGAAAGGAGAGAAGATGACCAAGTTTGATAGTGTTGAAGAAGAAAGTGGAGGATTAGATCGAGGGCTGGAGCACATAAATGCTGCATCTTCTGGAAGATATTTCCTTTCCAAAAATGTTATCCTTAAAGCTTGTATGAAGATATACATCTCACCAACCGCTTTTGGGGGGGGGGGGGGGAAAAAACTTATCAAGCTGTTTGATAACATCCCTTTGATATCTGACATTCAAACATTCGCTGTTGCAGATCTACAAAGATAAGATAAAGAACATTTACAGTGAGATCCAACTCTGAGACTATACTGAAAAACACGTTTTTTCTTTTACAATTAAACCTGGTAATTAAATGTAAAATAATACATCTGTACAAATTCCCTCTTATTACATGCCACAAACTAAATAAAAATATACTTTGACATAAAATATGGGTATGAGTTGAAATAATTGTATAATTTTGCTTGTACATTAAATAATCTGAAAGATTTTGCCAAAAAAAGAAAAGGAAAAAAAAGGTCAATTACGATGTACAAAGGAATATACTAAAATCAGGTTATTTTTCACTAATTGACTTTGCGACGCGTCGCGTCCGGCGGTTCTTTGCCTCCACGTCCTGCATTTAAAATCATTTAACACACGGCTAGCCGTTGATTATCCCGCTTATTTCATGGTCATTTGCCAAGTTATAGACAAATTAAAACTAGTATTGCTCTTTGCAGCAAAATATTTGACCGAATGGGTAAAAATGACGTCAGTTTAAGCACGTTAGCCTTCAAATCATACACAGAGATGAAATAGTGCGGTAAGACCACATTTATTTGAATGAATTATAGCATGTATTTCAATTAATTATCGATCGATCGTTTGAGAGAGAGAGATGTGTGTACATTTAGACTCTCTCTGTACAAACAATTACTTCAAAAACGTATTTTTATTTTTTTTATTACTTATTTTATTAATGAAAATCCCGGGTAAGTGTTGACAACAAGTTTGTGTGTGTGCAGCGCAATCAGCGATCTCTGACCTCTCTCTCACTCTCTGTGTGTGTGATGCGTGTTGGTTAGTGTGCATCAATTAAAACAGCGCATTAACATAGAATAGTGATTAAACTGACTTGGATCTACCTGTGCATTAAACGGTTTTAATACATAGGCCTACCTGCCAGCCAATCAGAATCCAGTATTCAGACAGACCATGGAATAATAAGAAATAACAGCTGAAATATATCTGGTATTCGATAAGTAGGCCATAAACCCTGCCCTCTCCATGTAAACGAATGGGATGTAAGCCAAATTAAAAAAAATATATAACAATTTCAAATAGATTTTGGTTGGTTTCTGTCATTTTAGGAAGTTCTTATCACACTGATGTGTGTTTTCCCAATAACGTTTTAAGTTAGTTATTTGATGCTATTTAAATGGAGTGTGTCATTATGATTGAGTGCTTGCGATTAAGTCTGTGGAAGTATGAACAGGACCTTGATACCGCGGTTCCACCTTGGCCATTTCTGGGACATTCTGGCTTCATTTTTCTACAGTGGATGGAAATAGAGACTCGTTGTCCATCTTTTTTAACAGCCATGAAGCATAGCAAATGACAATCAAGTCAGGCTCCCTATGCTCTCAAACTACTTAAATATTTGTATTTTGTTATTCACTTTGTAGCTGGTTGTTTTGTTTATGAATCTTAAAAGAAAAATTGAATGGAAAAATACTTCTGGAACCAAGGCCGCTGAAGGAAACTGTAGCGAATCTGAACAAAACCTTTCACATACCGCCTCACTGCACAGTGAAATTAATTTATTATTGATAAGTTGTAAGTAAATGAAAAAGATAATGTCTCTGGAAGTGAGCATTCAGTTGACAGCTAAGATCAATATTTCCTGTGGACATCTTATCTAATGAGAGTCTCCAGATATAATTTTTCTTCTTCGCTGCCAAAACATTTTGGTCTGTTCTGCCCATATTTTGCTCACTTATCACTTGTTCAGAGTCCAAACAGTCTGTCACGGTTTCACTGCAACTGATTAATCAACATTAGGGAGACCAGTTCAAATGACCCCTAAAGTCAGGTCAGTGTTACAAATGAACTGTACAGTGAGAGCAGTCAGTCTGATGAATCGAGTGGAGGAGTGAGACTGTTCATATGTAAGGATTCATAGCAGACTCCAGGCTTGTACAACATCTCAGTCTAATTGAACTATTCTTACAAAATCAGCATATCAGAATGATTTCTTAAGGATCATGTGACACTGAAGACTGGGGTAATGGCTGCTGAAAATTCAGCTTTTCCATCACAGGAATAAATTACATTATAAAATAGAAAAAATTGAAAAATCACCTAAACCCCCCAAACTTTTGAATGGGCATTGTAAGTGTAATCAGCTCAATTTAACAGATTTCACCATGTTTGCATACATTATGCAGATTTTCTCCATCAGAACAGAAACTACTCAATAAGTCTGCAGATCCAAACTAGGCCTGTTCCTCGCCTTAACCAATGCTGACAGAAATGGATTTCAGATGGTTCAAGTCTTGGTTTGATTTGATTGCGGTTTCAAAATGGGCGAATCTGTTTCTAATATGTTGGTATTTCTCAACTGTATACAACTGAGGGCCCTTCAGCAGTAGGTGTCTGTCTCATTTGTGTATTTTCCTTTGCAGAAGACAGCTTGAGTCTCAATGGTGTTGCTCATGTGCATTACCCCATGGTGCTTTATTTCAGCTTTCTGGACCCAAACTCAGACTCAGTAACTATACAAATGCCATATTGCAATCACAACATGCACACTACTTCATTTCAGCATTTCTCTCTTTCACACTCACACACACACACACACACCATGACAATATAAATAAATAAAACTAAAATAATGCTGATTAAAGCATTAATGTCAAATTAAAGCATAATGAAATGGGATGTTTGTTCAGAATGATGCACAATTCAGTAAGAATCAAAATACTTTTGCATTTTTAAATACCAACAAGCAAACTGATCATGCTCTCATTAATCACTGAATTGAAATAGATGTTAAGATTTTTGTAGCGGCTTCCACTAAGACGCTAGTATTGGTAATAGGAGCAAGCAAGTAATTGACGTGTAAAAATAAGTCCGTGCAAAACCGAAGTAAAATGCAACAGTGTCCTTCTTTATTGTGCTCCAATGAGTAAACATTGCTTCCAATTAGCTTCCCGTGGTGTCATTTTGTCTAGTTCGTAGGATACAAAAGTCCATACCTTGTAGACACAGCATACAGTTCAACTCAGTCCAAACACATACTCCAATAATTTGGCATGATGAAGCACGATCCAAACCGGATCGTGTGCTTCTTCCCTACTACCAATACACCTGTCTCATTAACCAATTGCCCTAATATACTATTTCCAGTGCGTCACCCAATGGACAAACACATAATTGCATTAAAATGGCTCATACAATTTTTCTTAGGCAGAAACCTGAAGACCTTAAAACACTTTCTAAGAATGCTTTTGAGGGCTACTGTGGAAAAAAAAAAAAAAAAAAACAAAACAGAAAAAACAACCCAACAAATTAAGCAACTGGACAAGAAGAGCAATTGTCTGGTCAGTTGCAAGACTAACAGAGTTTCAACACTCTCTTGCTAAAATTGGAGAGACTATCCAGACATCAGTAGCAGTTCTTCAACACTGCTCTTTGGGAGATGGAACCTAAAACCCTTCAAAAGAAAATACTGCAGTGACAACACTCAAGCTGACCTGAAAGCCAAATGTTGTGTCTGGCATAAACCAAATACAGGCTGACACCAAAGTACCAGTATGGCCATCAAGTGTGACAGAATCTTATTTCAGCGGGGGAAGGAGAAAGCTGTCTACCCTCAAAAAGAACAAGAATGGTGTCATACACAGCAAATACTTCTTAAGAATCTGATTCACTCAGCAAAAGATTGTCAAATTTGGAACTACCTGGAACAAAGGATGGATGGCACATAAATAAATGCACTGTATCCAAATGAAGAAATGCCTGGGACATGTTTAGAATTTATAAAAAGTAACATTTTGCGTGGTGCTTAATTAAACACACTACTGCCTTTGGTTAGAGGCAAACCGTACATGTCAAAGAAACAGACTGTTACTACCAGTTAGCACTAAAAGCTTTTGATCCTGACGTATTAATAACAGAATAATGTACAGTCCTGTTTTATCCAGAGAACCAGCACTAAAGGACCCAGAGAGAGAGATAAGAGTGCTGTTTAAGACACACAGGAGGCTCTGCTGATGTGAGAAATCCTTTGTTTGGTCTTTCTGTGTCACAGGCACAGATAATTTAATACATTTGAAACACAAGTGCATGTACAAATACTCATCAAGAATTATATATAAAATTGTAGGTATAAATTCAGCTAAATAGAAACGGCCAGAAATCGATAAAATAGGAGTACTAAGTGAAGCATATGAAATTATACTGAATTAAATCTAACCAAACAAAACAAAAAAGTATTATTTCAAGGACACATCGCTGTGAAGTGGACTTGGTGGATCCTTCTTTGAAATCCAGTAAATCAAAGTGCTGACTCATACCAGTTTACAAATGTGACAATACTAAATAAATTGCATAAGGTCAGAGTTCATGACAAATTTATAGACTGGTCACACTCTTGCAGGGTTGTGTGTCAACAGTAGAGGGCGTGTCTGCATTGTGCCAAAGGAGGACCCCTATTATAGGCCCCCATTGTTTCCCATTCAAACTACTCAGTGCACTAAACGTAACATTTCTGTAAAACTGCCTATATGTTATGATCATACATCAAATTTACAGCCAAAAGTAACATAAACTGACAAGATAGAAATGTTTAACATGATGATTTCAACATAAGTTGCTGGATTTCAGGGATGCATCATGTTCATAACTAACTAACTGAAATAAAATTGATAGAGAAACTGTCAATTCAGATATTCACCACAAGATGGCGCGTGGGAAGTTATTGGCCAAGAAACGCAGAGGGTTCATACTTCATTTCTGTTGATGTGACATCATGTTTTCAGTGTCTCTTCATGGAAAAGATATTTAACCATTTAAAAATATAAGTATGTTTTGAATTTCTTGTTGAGAGAAATATTAAATGATAGCCTTCCTTTGTCTCCAGGGCTGAATACCAAGTAAAACCTGACTAATACAGTTATTATTTGTTGAAATCAAATAATAATACAAACAAATTGTCAGACAATTACATTTTAGTTGTCTACTGTCTGAAAAATTCATAATCCTCCAAATGTGGTTCATAAATGATATATGCTATAGCAATATGATATAAAATAAAATATAACTATAGCATATACTTGTATATAAATTATAATAATATAATTATATATTGTTTCCTTACATATCATCTCTACAAAGCTAATGTTAAGGCAACAACTAACAATCCTGAAACAATATAAATCTGTAATAAATAAAGGATTATGATGATTATAAAAAGTTTTCCTCTCTGACTATATCAAGGTTCAACAGCTTTATAACATTTTTTATATTAGCGTTTTGAATTTAAGTGGATACACATTAAGGTCACATAGTTCAATGTGTTCAGGCTAGTTTGCAAACTCTAATTGTAGGCATAATCATTAAGCTATAAACGGAACAAAAAAAAAAAAACTGATTAACACTGGTTAAGCAAGACCACATATAGAACATTAAAAAAATTATAATCTTTCACTTTTATTTAAAAAGTAATGTACAGTTCATTTTCATGTTCATTTGTCTACTCTTACACTCTTTAGTTTAGTTGTGTCTTTGTGATAATTATAAATAGATGTTTTAAAGATGAAAGTGAGACAACGTGAGGTGTGTTGTTTTAGAAATTGATCTATGCACCAACTGATCTGTTTAACCCAACTGATGTAGACAGATTCAATCCACATAACCTGATCATACCATGAGCGTTTAAGTGCAGGCAGAGATTAAGATAAGCATTACCTGAACCAGAATTCTGCTGACCAGTCAAATATGCTAATCTATAATCTGCCCTTTAAAGGCACCCGAGCGGAGTGTGCTCAATTTCCCAGACCAAACACACCGTTCGTCAGGATAGGCACGGAGGGACCAGACTTTTACGTTCCCATGTCCAATGTGACTGGCGTGGTGCGCAGCCCTTATGAGTACCCACAATTCTACCTGGCCTCACCGTTGGCATTCTACTCTGTCGCCGCGTACATGCTCTTCCTCATCGTGACCTGCATTCCCAACCAACGGCCTCACATTGTACGTGACAATTAAAAACAAAAAGCTGCGGACACCCCTGAACTACATCCTTCTGAACTTAGCCGTGGCCGACCTCTTTATGGTGTTTGGTGGATTCACGACCACCTTCTACACCTCAGAACACCGTACGTGCCGGGTTTCTGACATTTGTGCTACCCTGTCATATTTTGCTACCTCCCATTAAAACAGATGGTAGCATAGTTCGATAGCGAAAAGTGCTACCTATCAGATTTAGCTTCCAGCATGATATTAATATAGTGTGAGGCTTTATTAACATGTACACCAACCCCAACCCTAAACCTACCCTTACAGTAGGATAAATACAGTGTTGGTAGCATAATCTGATAGGTAGCATTATTTGTCAGAAAACCGTGCTGCAACTTGGAGTGTCTCTCTCTTCGCTTACTTCTTGGCGGCGAGATTGCACACTCTCCTTTTGTCTTGGCTGTGGAGAATGGGGGTTGTCTGCAAGCCTTCACCAGATGTCGCTTTCACGCAACTCCACACCACTTATGGTGTCGCTATTTCTTGGACGATGGCCTGTTCGTGTGCCTTACCGCCTCTCCTCGGATGGTCCCGCTACATCCCCGAGGGCCTGCAGTGTTTGTGTGGAGTGAACTATTACACGTTGAATCCTGAGACTGAGAACGAGTCTTTTGTTATCTACATGTTCGTTGTGCACTTCTCAATTCCTCTCACCATCATTTCTTTCTGCTACGGCCGACTGCTTTGCACCGTCAAGGTCGCAGCCGCCGAGCAGCAAGAATCAGAAACTACTCAGAGGGCCGAGCGAGAAGTTACTCGAATGGTAATCCTCATGATCATCGCTTTCCTAATATGTTGGCTCCCCTATGGCAGCGTCGCCTGGTATACCTTCACCCACCAGGGAAGTCAGTTCAGCCCCATTTTTATGACCATCCCGGCATTTTTCGCCAAGAGCTCGGCACTCTATAACCCACTCATTTACGTCTTCATGAATAAGCAGTTCCGCCACTCCATGATGTTAATACTGTGCCGTGGAAAAGATTCCTTCCAGGATGAGGAGGAGGGAAGTTCTACCTCAAAGTCCAAGACAGAGACCTCATCTGTCTCCAGCTCTGAATCTTCTACCTGAGGGTCATGCTCTGGGCTATTTACAAAATATACAGTTCAGCTGTCTGCAACCTATGACAGTTACTTCCCTGTAACGAATGACATATGGGATGTGGATGACTGTGGATGGGAACGTAAAAGTATCTCTATTAGACAAGAACAGCACTTTACTACTCCTTCACATGACAATGAACAGTGGAGTTATGGCTGCTGAAAATTTTGCTTTATCATTACACAATTTTAAAATATAAAACTGTATAATTTTTATAACTTAGTTTCATGAATTTGAGCAGAACAAATAAAACTGCTACATAGTACCAGTATATAAAAGTAACAAGTATAAGTAACATTATAGCTGATCATTGCTCTTTTGTTGATTTTGATTGCTTCCATTGTCCTCATTTATAAATAGCTTTGGATAAAAGCGTCTGCTAAAATGACTAAATGTAAATGTAACTTGGTCACTGCAACAATGTTACCTTATGCCAGCTGCAAAAGAATGTGCTAAATAGGACTGAGATAAATCCAAAGGTGTTCAAAGAATCTCTTTTTTTTTATTGAATGTAAAGGGCAATGTAGATTTTACACTTAATGTTAAAATGATGTACTGTACTTTATGTACTGATATCTAGACAACAATATCAAACAGTTCATTGCAAAACTGCAAAATGTTTTTTTCTTACAATGATCAAGATGAACTCAGTGACACTGACTGCCAAACGCAACTACAAATACATTGTCTGTTATGTGAGCAAGGAAAATCAATGTTTCCTTGATTTTTATTGGCATTTTAAGGTTTTTGCGCCATGCTCTTTGGAAACAAATGCCTATGAAACTCTGTAAAAATGACCTTGAGGTAACTATGACAACCCAGCAACCTTTCACCCTCCCCCTGATGTACAACATAATACAAATTCAAACCTGCATAAACAGAAGAGATGGTCACAAATGCTAGCCTAGATAGATAGATAGATAGATAGATAGATAGATACATAGACAGACAGACAGAGACAGATAGATAGATAGAGTCACTGTAGTGCATGACACATTGTTCCTTGTTCAGATCTGGATGTTGGGAAGTCAGCATACTTTTGCACGGCAGGAAAGCAACAGTGTCTGTAGCTTACATCACTCCATTCCTGTTTTTTCATTCTCCAAAATGTAGGCCTTCTATTCTTGGATGCAGCAGTGGGACTAAAATGAGGTCAAAATAACAGCCATTCACACCAGGTAGCGCAACTAACGCTATGTCATTCCAGGAATGAATCAACTACTTTTGCCTTGTGCCAGATATTAAAAAGCTTTCTGTCGCACATTGTTCACCTTTTGCACGTTCACCTTTTCATGTGTTGAGTGAAAATCGCGAGTTCTACTGTTTCAATATTTTGCTGTAGACCAAATCATACAAGCATTAACTTGTTTGTTGTGCAAACCTAAATGACATGAAAGCTGAATAAAAATACATAAACATAATGAGGTCTTTAAAATGCATTTCTGGACCATAATGTTTCTTCTCATTCTTTAAAGGTTTAGTTCACCCAAAAATTAAAAAAATCTGTCATTAATTACTCACTCTCATGCCATTCCACCTAAAAATAGATCAGCCTTCATGTCAGTCATACCTGATGACTTTCTTTCGTCTGCAGCAGAGAAGACAAAAGGAATATGAAAAGTTAATTTGTTTGTCAATACAATGAAGTCAATGGGAGTCCAAAACAATGAAGAAGAAGAAGAAGAAAAACAACAACATCTTTTTCAAAAGTTGCTTGCTTGCATTTTGAGCATATGGGAGGAGGAAATAAATGACAGAATTTTATTCTATCCCTTAGAACACAGATTCTCTCCCCAAATGTAACATCAAACTATGTTGACAATCAACTCATGAACAATTACTGAAAGAGAACATTACCTTTAGTTGGCCAAAACCAATACTTTCGACGATGCTTCATTTTTCTCAATCCATTCCCCATGATATGCTGTTTTTGTGATTACATGAATGCAGCTTTCCTACTCATCAACAGATTCATTTTTAGATCTCAACCGGGTGAGAATCAGAGTTCGGTCAACAGCCTCCTCACTATTCTCTGACAACCAGCCGCTACTTTCTTTCCCAGAGTCACGGTGAAACTTCTCATTGCTGGCATGTTGGAGCTCATTAAAGTGAGAACCGTTGGAACCTACCGGAGGCAGTGCGGTGGAGGAGAGCTTTCCTGAGGCCAGAGCCCAGACAATCCATCTCTGTCCATCAGCGAGACTTTACAACACAGTGAAAATGAGTTAAAGACACTGATAGAAGTGCAGGGAAGAATCCAGGGGTTTCACAAAAAGACTGACGAGAAAGCAGGGGGAGAAAGTGAAGCCCGGCTTCCTGTAGATGAAGAATGGACAAAAATATCCACTGTATCGCCACTTCCTCTCTCATTCCCTCTTGTGCTCACCTCTAGAAAGCGGTCCAAACATTTCCCTAAGACGAAGGATTTTTGCAGAAATCTTTTTACTTAAAAGCCAAAGAATTCTAATATCCTCTTTAGAATTCCAAGTTTTTTGGTGTTTCTTTCTTCATTGACGTTAGTTGGAGAAATATGTGTTTTATGGCCTATGTTGCCATTCCAGGATTTTCCATTAAAGCTTGAGTCCAGCAAGACTGTAGGCAGTTGAAAGAGGCTTCTGGTGTAGAAAGTCTCCAAAAACCGAGTCTGTCCTAGGCATGATGTTTGAACTACAGGATTGCCCCATTCCTCCAGCCTGAGGGGTGGGGGGGTGGACTCTAGACAAAAAATCAGGAAACTCCAGCCCTTTGCAGTGTTTGCTAAAGAGCTGAGTTGATCAAGAGGAAAAGGGCATGGGCAGGACTGCCCTGGGTGGAGGGGTGTGTTATGTAATGCTCCATTACTTTTACTGCCACAATAATTCTCATAGGTAAACATAGCAGAGATCTGACCTGGGTGAGCCTTGAGTCAACTAAGGGTGAAATCAATCATATAGGGTCTTGAAGTCTCTATAGTCCGGAAGACAAATGAAACAAAGGAAATTACAGAGAGTTGGATTTAAAAATCCTACACCCTTTAGAGTGTGTGAGACCTAGATCTTTTTAACCCAATTACCAACCAACTGTATGATATGACTAACACAAGTCCTTGCAACCTCCTGTCTGCCATGCATTGTGTTCTTTGCAATAGGCAAGATAGGAATTCACCCTCCCGTCATCAGAACCGGAGTAGAAATTT